>CM046946.1:24960790-25489612 GCA_025698515.1 Gossypium sturtianum
CGGTATGCCGCCCGTTCAGTTACGTATTAGCCAGTAGATATAGAGTCAACTCGTTTCTTACGCCGGCTGGTGAGGTGTGCGGAGACTCTGCATGTGAACTTTGAGGCGTACCTAGGAAGATGGTATTACTTAGTCGCTGGGGGCAATCGGGTAGTAGTAGACAAGCTCTTTAAAGTGCAGCTAGAAGTTAGGGGGGCCAGGTTCGGGTGACAATGGAGCCATTGGAAATTTGATCTAATCTTAGGCGGCATGGTGGTTGGTGAAGTCACGAGTGCGAAAGTGGATTGTCTTGCTAAAGCGCATGTCGTTATGAACCTTTGGCCCAGCAGCTGAGTTGTAGTGATCGGTGAGAAGACGGAACTGGCCCCAGCCGAATGTAGTGCTCACGCCCTTAGGCGGAGAGGATGGTAAGGAAGGATGTATGGATTTTTAAGTGCTTGTTAATTGCCTTGGAGGCTAGAGAAGCGGTATGGAAGGAATTAGAGACGGTAAAAGAGGATTTGTGGATGTCTTTCCGGAAGAACTTCAGGGGTGCCACCGGATCGCGGGGTGGAATTTGGGATTGACTTGTTGCTGAGTGCAGCGCCCAGTGTTGTCGCTCCACGTCACGAGAATATGGCACCAAAGGGTTAGTTATTCCCGAGCTTGAGATCCAAGTTAGCTTGATCGTGAGTTTATCGACCTAGTGTGTCTCCATAGGGAGCAGGTCCTATTAAGTGAAGAAGAAGGGGCGGGACTATGCGTATGTGCATAGATTCACATTGTAATTAGATAATTTTGACCATCAAGAACAAGTACCCTTTGCCAAGAGATGAGCGACTTGTTAGGATCGACTAAAAAGGAATGCGATATTTTCGAAGATAGATCTAAGGTCGGAGATACCATCAACTTAAGGTGAAGGAAAGCGGTATATCCATAAAGGCGACTTTTACCGGACAGAATCACGGGCATTATGAGTTCTTAAGTAATGCCATTCCAGTTGACAAGCGCCCGAATTTGCGTTCATGGATATGATGAATCGGTTTCTGACCCTCGCTTGGATCGATTCGTCATTGTGTTTATAGGCGACATCCTAGTGTATTCAGTGCCGAGGAAGGGCAGTAGTGATATCTTCGGGTAGTATTGCGGTGTTAAGGGAGAAGAAGTTATGTGCCAAGTTTAGTAAGTGCGAATTTTTGGTTGAAGAGGATTGCATTTTTGGGTCATATGGTGTTCTGAGGAAAGGGATAGAGTAGACCCTCGGAAGATTAAGCGGTGCTAGATTGCAGGAAACCACCTAAAGTGCATGTGGTACGGATTCGCGATTTCTTAGAATTTATGAGACTACTACTGGAGAGAGGTTCGTAGAAGGGTTTCTCATCAATAAGCAGTACCTGGCCCAGAAGAAGTTGGCCCAGAAAAGAAGTGCCTTTAAGTATGGGCGGATAAAAGCGGCAAGAAAGCTTTGAGAAGCTTAAGAGAGTTTAGTAGAGATCAGATTTTGATTCCTTTGAGCGGGGAAGGATTTTGTGGTGTATTGTAATGCTTCTCTCAGGAGTTAGGATGTGTCATTACGATGCAAGGCAGGAAGGTAGTCAAAGCCTGTGTGCATCCCTAAATGATTAAGACCACATGGTTAACTATCTCAGCGCATGACTTCAGGTTAGCGCGGTAGTCTTTTGCTCTTAAGGTATGGGCATTATCTATATGGAGAAAGTCGGTGAATTTACAGACCACAAGAGCCTTAAGTATCTGTATTTCGGAAGGAGTTGAACTTGAGAGCAACGAGGGTAGGTGGAGTTACTGAAGATTACGGTTGTTCTATAGAGTATCACCGGTGAAGTGCAAATGTAGTGGCGAGATACCTAAGTCGGAAAAGTAGTCTAGCCAAGTTCACAGACAATGTTTACACATCTTAGCTTGTATGACGATGGGAAGTTTGCTACTGCGCGGTAGAGTTGTAGTCAATGACATTAGTTTGAATGAGGTGAAAGAGAAGCGATTAGTAGAGCGAGGATCGGAGTGCTAAGCTACGACAAGTGCAAAATGAGGAATTGAGAAGACTATAGGTATAGCAGCTGACGGAATATTGTGCTGCTTCGAGGGTAGGGTATGTATGCCGAAGGATGAGAACTAAGACAGGAAGGAATTCTTCGGAATCGCATAGTGATCGCGCTATACTGCCATCACGGAGGAAGTAAGTTATCTGAGGATCTGCTTGGATCGATTTTGGTACTTTGGTGCTTAAGCGGAGATTACGCAGAATTTGTGAGGAAGTGTTTAACGTGCCGGCCAAGTCAAGAAATTTGAACACCAAGTACGCTCAGGAGTTGCTTGGCCGATAAAAATTCCATGATGGAAGTAGGAGAGAAATTACCATGAACTTCGTTAGTGGAAGCTTCCCGCTTGCGCTCTCAAGAAAGGACTAGGTATAGGTGATAGTGGATCGGTTGCTTGAAGTCTTGCATTTCATACGATGCACGGTTGATTATTCTTTACGGAAGTTAAGCGAAAAATTGTATGCGCGAGGAAATTGTGAGGAGTTGCATGGAAATCACAGGTGTCCGATTCTTTGGATAGGGATCAGAAGTTTACGTCTCGATTTTGGAGAGCATTACGCCGAACTTTGGGCACGGTTGGACTTCGATACGGCATTTCATCCGTAGTCGGACCGGTCAATGCAGTGGAGTAATCAAGTATTAGAGGATATGTTGAGGGTGTACATGTATTGAATTTGAGGCTGGGAGGAGATTTTGGCTTTAGCGGGTTTGCGTGCAATGCTTGGTATCAAGCCGAGTATTCGAGATGCTTGCACCGTATGAAGCGACTGTATGGGCGAGATGCATCGCACTCTCACGGTATTTGGGCGGAGTTGGGAAGCACATTCAGTTTGAGTCCCGAGAGATTGTGGCGGGAATGTGAAGAAAGGTTAAGGCCAGTTGGAGACCACGGTTGAAGAGGAAGCTTGACGAGGCAAAAAGTCGATGCGCTGAGATCTTAAAGCGAAGGAAATAGAGAGTTTCTTGTGGGGGGATCGAGTGTTTTTAAGAGTTTGCTTGTGGAAGAAGAGTAATGAGATTTGCATTAGCAAAAGGAAGATTAAGTCCCGAGTTTATAGGACCTTATAGGGTTTTGAAGAGGTTGGACGATGGCATATCGATTGAATTGCCTTTGGAGATTGAAAGCGGATGCCACGGCGTGTTTCATGATGTTTCCCGATGCTCGTGAATGCCGTCGAGATCCATCTCATGTAGTGCCCGATTGAGGAGGTAGAAGCTGAGACCGGTTTATCCCCTCACGAGGAAGAAGAATGTTCAGATTCGGGGCCCGGAGTGAAAGGTGTTCACGGAGCTCCGGTTCACTCTAGTCAAAGTGTTATCGCGTAACCATGGATCAAAAGAAGCCACAGTGGGAGCAGGGAGGAGGCAATCTGGCGACGCAATACCCTCCTTGTTCTTACCCGGTAATTTAGTCGAAATTATTTTAAGAGGTAGGCGTAATATCGAGGATTTGGGGGTTATGCACGCTTAGCAAATGTATGTGGTGGCATGCCTGTATTGTGGTTTGAATGTGTTTTGGGGGGTTTGGGAACCACTAGAATGTAGAGTGAATGCCTTAGAAAAATATTGGATTTTTAAGCAGGGGAGCTAAGCAAAGATAGGCCTTAAGAAAAATTGTGTGGGGTTTTAGACACAAGTAACCGGTTGGCAAAGTGGCAGGGGAGGTGCCACTTAGGGCCTTGGAAGGTGGCATACAAGCGGTAGAAGGGCTTAGGTTCGAGGCGGCAAGGGAAGCATTTGGAGCTTTTATTTTTGCCAGACAGGAGGAGAGAGGTGATGGGCCAGCAGCTGGGACAACCCAAGTGGATGAGCATTTGATTAAGTCAAACTCATTCAAAATAAGGCTAAAGGAGGGAGATAAGTGTTGACTCATTCAAATTATTTTGAATAATGAGTAAAGAAAGAAAAGTAGGAGAAAAGAAGAGGAAGCCTTAGATAGGGAAGGAAGGGGATTGGCCCAGGCCCCGAGAGGATTGTTTGATGACATTTTTGGTCATGTTGAAGGGGAGAAATCGAATATGCATGGTGGGGTTTAGGCATTTTTCTTGTGCGATTTCTTTTTTTTTTTGAAGAAGCTTTTGTGTTCTTTTTCTTTTAGGCTAGTAAACCAAGCAAGTGACCACTCGTGCACCTCTTTCTCTTTTGATCATCTATCCCTTCTCTTTATTTTGATTAGGCCGAGACCTCTCCATCCATTTATTTCACCATTGCACGCAACCACTAAGCCTCATCCTCTACCTCTCCATTCTTTTGTTGTGGGCCTCACCATCATTTTCTCTTCTCTTCTCTCTTAACTTGTTCTAGATGAAACCTCTCTCTCTCAAAGACCTCCGTTGTCTTAACCTTTTCAAGCAAATACCACCATTGCAGAATCTCTCAAACTTCAAAATCTCTTTTCTTCTTATTTGTTAAAGCGAGATCTTCCTTTGTCACCAATCCAAATCGGCATCACACTCCATCTCCCTCTTCTTCTTTCACAATCCATCAAAGCTGAAAGCACAAGTAAGCCTTAGTCGATTGTTCGTGTTAAACCCAAAGCAGAAACATATCAATCACCATCTGGCAGAATCTCTGTGGTTTCAAGCAAAGTGCAATCGATCTCGGTGTTAGGGTAAGAATCAAGCTGTCATTCGATTTTCTTTCACTTATCTTTTGGATTAGCTAGAAAATTAGGAATCTAATCCATTTATTCTCTTTGTAGAAACCTTGAAGGGGATTTCGGGATTTATTTGTGCTTAGAATTCAAAGGGAGATCTTTCGGGATTCGAGATCAAGGTATGTAAAGTGTAATCTTGGTGAAAGGCCTTATTGTCTAATAAGGTTGGCGAATCACGGCTATGATGTCTTTTAGAGGCGGATCGAACGATGAGTAGTAAAAGAGTCTAAAGTTGGATCTTCTCGGTAAGTGTTTAAGTTGTAGATTTTTGTTCAATTAAGATCTCGTGTTAGTTAGTTAGCGGGTTTTACGATTAAGTATTGCCTCGCCGATGGATGCGAATACGATTGGAAGGGAGAAGGGTAGTGCCTGCCCACTAAGATCAAGAAAGCGCTTGGTTTACTAACATTTAGTGATTATTGCCAGGGGAGTGGCCGGGCGTCGAAAAGGGATAAGCGAGTTCGTTATTATCACTGCTAAAAAGCGAGTCTTCGACTATCGATAGTATTGTACTCCACGGTTTATCACGGTGTAGTAGCCTACACTAAATTTACGATAGATTGTTAGTATTAATGATAGCATGTGTTAATAATTAATCATGTATTGATAATGATCGCGGGTACCATTCGATTGGTACATAGTATTCAGATGCGTTAACCCCTAATACTTACGTTAATAATGCTATGAGCATGGATCACGAAATATGTATGTTCCGATTATGATTTTGGGGTATAATGCATAAAAATCTGAATATTATGTGTGTTGCATGGGCATATGGGTGATTTTGATAAAGGAAGTGTTCAGATGGTTTTACCACATTATCCAGTGACTTGGTCATATATTATGAATCAGGTGACTCTGTCTACAATTATCACAGTGGCCATGCCACAATTTATAAGAAGCGATGTGCGATTGATTACTTGGCGCGCCTTAGAGTGTAATGTAGCGGATGAAGGGGTTGGTTAGTAATCCCAGCACGGTGTGATTGGCGAGAATGCGGGTGGTGTGTAAGCGTTGGATATCTAAATTGGGTTTAGGGATTGCACATTTCATTACTATGTACCACGAGATATAATCTGTCATTATCGATTTGATATATTTTATGGGCTTATGGCTAAATGTGATTAAAATGGGCTTTGCCAAAGTGTTATCGTTAAAGGCTATGATCGATTGGGTTTTTAGTGTCTTTGTACACATTGTAGTGCAGTGACTCACCCCTCGTGGGATATCTTTTTCAGGTGACACCTAAGCGTGATGGACACAGTCGTGAGGACTAGGTGGTGGCCATGCTCGAGCTCGATGTTTGGTTTTCTTTTAATTAAACTCATTTCGCTTTTCCTTATTTATTTGAGTTTATTTTGGGTTATGTTTTGGTAATAAGGCCACCATTAGCTATGTTATTTACTCGTTTTAAATTCTTATTAGAATCGATCAACTGGCTAAATAACTAAACATTTTAGATAAATAACTTGAAATTTGTTTTGACACTAAACACCTAAGGTTTCCAAAATAATAATAAGTTTTAAACTTGGTTTCCTATTGACTTGTAAATTTTTTGTCTAAAATCATACGGATAACGTTTTAATGTGACACAAACTTAAATCACAACACGGTTTTTCGATAAGAGCATACTTCAAATCTATTTTTCTTGAAATCAACATATTTTCAAAAAAAGAAAAAAAGCTGAGTTCTACTCAAGGGGCATGCCGGATCCGTGTGGGGCTTGTGGTAGAGTTTTGGATGTGAGCCAAGTTTTAAACACTCGGCCTTGGGTTTTGAAGCCCGCAGCGTTTCCAAAATTTGAGCCAAAATGGGTTTTGAAAATTTTTGTTAAAATAGTCCTATGGAAGCATGGCACAGAGTTCTCGGCCCAGAAATCACTTGAGTAAGTTCTTTAGATGATAAGTTGATTTGTATGTGCTAATATATGATACTATAGATAATGAGGCTTAGGAAACTATACTATAGGGACATGAACCCTAGGTATATGTGTACTTACTGGAGAAACCAACGACTAAAACTCTATTGCATAAAACTTCTCTTTAAACAAGAAGTGAAAAGATTCTAATGCATAAAAATTTGAAAAAACAGATAAGCTATGACAGTAGACATGAGGTTCTAGGGGCGTTAGTCGCGATGCTCGTAGGCGCGGCGGGCGAGAATAGCGTGTCGGAACCGGTCAGAGTGCAGTGGGGGTTCGAAAATGGCTGCATGTATGCCAGTGCAGAGGGCGGAATTTCGAGGAAGCGAGCGGGAGGAGATGGCCTTGATGTCGCGAAGCTATCTTTGCCCAGGTGTTAAGCGGGTAGGCTGGAGCTAATATGGGAAATGGGGCTCGAAATGCGGTATCCCGAGAGACTTAGAGCAAATGGAAGCAGGGTTTTGGAGGTATGGGGTAGCTCACGAGCGTGGCGAAGTATTAGTTAGAAGCGATCGAGAGGATCATGGATGATTTGGGTACCTTTGCTGAGAGAAGTTTGAAAGGTCTTTGTTTCCGTTTAGCCGAGGATGAGGCCACTACGGTGGTGGCTCCACTGCCGAGAGAGGGTACCTCTGTGGTCCCGAGTGGATTAGGGTTATTTTAAAAATAAATTCGAGGAAAATATGTTTGGAGCTAGCTACGTAGACTCACGAGAGGAAGGCGTTTCTAAATTTAGTGCAGGAAGCAAGTCGATGGCGGTGCGAGCGAGTTTTTGCGGCTAAGCGGTATGCGGAGAGATTGTAGCTCACGATTCACGGCGTGTAGCCAGTTAAGGATGGATTGCGAGATGAGTGCAGTGTTGATTGCCGTCAGCGGGGAAGAGACTTTGCAATCTTAGTGGATAAAGCTCGGATAGGCCCAGAAGAAGTTAAGCGGACCAGGAAGACGAAGCAGGGACGGGAGAGTCGAAATTAAGAATAAGAAAGGCTATAGATTAACGAGAGTTATCTGCAGAAATTTTCAAAGAGACCCTAGAATTGATGGGCGCGAGTGTCCACCAGGTTCTTTATGGGAGGGACCCGATGCCGTACTTGTGCTGATGTGGGAAGATGCACCGGGAGAATGTTGGAAAAGGGCGAGGATGTTTTCAAGTGTGGGTCTGAGGATCACATGATTAGGAAATTTGTCCGGTGGGGAAATGGATAGGGCCAGGCACCGGTCGGGGTTTTAATGAGTGGTAGAGGTGGGCCAGTGCCCGGCCCATGGAGTCGTGGTCAGGTGGCGGAGGTAATGAGTTACTGGTAGAGTCGCGGAACACGAGGCGGAGAGTAGTAACACGGAGGCGAGATAGCGGTGCGAGGTATATGCGGTTAAATCGGAGGGAGGATGGTGGCGCTTTGATGTCATAGCAGATGCGTTCCTTATCTCTGGATTACCCTTTATTGCTCTGATAGATATAGGGTCAACTCATTCTTACATGTCGCTAGTGAGATGTCGGGAATACGCATGTGAACTTTGAGTATTGTTTTAATCAATTGGTTTTTCCCACAAGTATTTCCCGATTTCATTCTTTTTGTCTCATAGTCTTTAGCTTAGTAGTTGTGATTAATTTTCTAGATTAAGCCGAGGTTCATTCTTCAATTTTAATGCTAAATAATAGAAGAAAGTTAGTATTAGTACTTTACCGGTTCCTTTGGGTTAAACAATCCAGGTCTTGCCACTAAAGCTATACTCTTTGTTTGATAAAGTACACTTTTCCTCCAATCGTTGTCATAGTTAGTTTTTAGGCTCAAGTCATTCTCATTATAAATTTTAAGACTATGACACAGATCAAGTTTTTGTGCCGATTCTTGAAATCGTTGAAATAATAAGAACACTCAATTTTTATTACTTTAGCCATTTTATTTTCTGCAATTTTACTCTTATTTTGTTTTCTATTTTTATCTTTCCTAAATTTTAGTCTTTGCTCCTTGTAGAGTACCTCTAGTTTATGACTAGAAGAACCCAGCCAGGACCTTTAATTCTGATAGTGAGATCGGAAGCAACCGCTCCACGAGCTTAGGATAGAAATTAGGCGAAGTTTAATACAGGAAGAAGAGCAAAGAAAACATCATCAATACCACTTTGAAGAGATGGGCTGAGAATAATCTGCTACCTCCGAGGAGATGGCAGAAAATCGAAATTTGCTCGAACTATGTATGATTATGCTAAGCCTAGTTTAGTTCAATCTTGAATCTAGTATTATTGGACCTACTATTCTTTTGCAGAAATAATTTTGAATTGAAACCCTAACACTATCTGAATGATACAGCGATTAGATCCCCGGTTTGATGGTTTTGCGGGATGAGATCTAACACACACTTAAGCGAATTTTACGGAGATCTGCGAGACTTTCAAAATTAATGGCGTTTACATTGATGCCATCCGACTTGATTATTTCCCTTTCTTTGAGAATAAAGCTACTTGATTAGTTGCATTCTCTTCCCAGGGGATCAATTACTACATAGAACAAATAATGAAAATTTTTATTAAAATATTTTCCCACCCCAAGCCGCTTGGCCAAATTAAGGAATGATATCTCTTCTTTTGTGCGGATAGTTTAGAAACGCTACGATGCATGAGAGAGATACAAAGATCTATTGAGAAGGTGCTTACACCATGGATTACCCTTGCGGCTCACAGGTCCAAACTTTTTACAGCGGTGTGAACCCCTCAACTGAAAGCGGTTGATCGATTCGTTGCCGGTGGAACTCACGAATAATAAAACACACAGGCGACTTACGAATTTATAGAGGAGATGTCCTAAATAACTATCGATGGCAAATCACGAGGACAAAGCCCACGAAAGCTTCGGATGTTTTCAACCTTGACCAGCGATAACCATGCTATCGAATCGAGGTTGATGTGTTAACTAAAAAATTTGATGGTTTGTGTAATTCCTTGCAGTACAACCCACGTTATGCGATGCCGAAACAAGTGAGGTGTGGTGAATCACGAGTACCCACCCCTACGGACGTGGCATAGAAAGCGAACAAATGAACTATGTAAGTAATAATTTCAGATATCAAAATAACCCTTATAGCAATACTTACAATCAGTTGGAAGAACCACCCCAATTTTCATGGGGTGGTCAAAGGAAATCAAAGACAACAACACCTCAAATTTTCCATGACGTGCGAGTACCACAAAAATAAGCCAAACCTTGAGGAATCTTTGACAAAATATATAGTAACAGCGAAATACGTTCCCAAAGTATAGAAAACAAAACTTGAAAAACAAAGCATCGACACAAGAGCTCAAAAATCAAATTGGGCAAATCACCAAGATCTTGTGAAGACGACCACAAGGTGGGTTGCCAACAACACTTTGAAACTAACCCAATGGAAGCGATTCAAGCCATATCAACTCATGATAATGTAGGGTTAGTGATAAGCCGAAATAGTAACATATTTTAGGCCCATTTAGTATGCTTTTGGATGAATTATCCTTTGATTTATGTAAAAGGCGCTCTTAATCCTTTCTTTTCATGTCTTATACCTAGGAAAGCACCCAGGATAAAAAGAGCGAGAAATGGGCTCAAAAAGCGGACCAAAGAGGAAATCGACCACGGCTGGACTTGAACCCACGGTCGTGCCAAGTCAATCATCTAGAACACGGTCTAACCAGAGCTCACATGGCGTGTCTCATTAAAAAATCCAAACACAGCTGTCCACGATTTACATAGAGCGTATGCCATGGCGAAGTCTTGTCTGCCAAGTGGATAAGAGCAATTTCATCAGGAAAAGGATACTTAGGGAGAAAAACATATTTCAAAAGCCTATAAATACACCCACTGAAAGTATGACACGAAAGGAGAGCCCAAAGCCATCGTCTAGGGGCGTCGTGCTAGGCAGAGAGAGAGGCGGTTGTGAGGGATTCACTCGGGGATGGCAGTTGATCCATCTCAGAAAGCGAATTCTACTCAGGATGGATCTCTTCCAATTCCTTGGGGTTTTAGGGATTTCTTATGTTTTGTTTTTATCTTTACTCTTGAGATGTTTTCCTTTATTGTTATATAGACTAAACCCTTGAGAGATACAGAGAGATGAAACCTATAATGAATCTTGTTATTGTTCTCTGAATTATATGATAATACATGTAGTTTGTTCTTAATTATAGAGAGCTTAATCCAAATTTAATGTGCTTAGGTGGAGGAGGAATAGACCACTGCCTGAAGTAGATCCAACATAATTAGCGGAGTTGATGTCTGCGCCTGAGAGATAGGGTGGCCGAGATTTTGCGGATTAGGGTGAAACCTAATATGGGAATCCATAGATCGATTCTTTGCTATTCTAGGGGTTATTATAAGAGAGCAGAGTTCCACTAATTAACCTAGGGTTAGATGTTATTCACCTCGAGAGAGGGTTTAATATACGTTAGGGAGTCTTACGGATCAAACTAAGTGAATAAATCGTATGGTTAGGTGTTAGATAACAGAGTGAGGTCTAGGGGATTCTTCCTAGGGTATCTCCTAAATCCATTGAGATTTTCGAGTTATTTTCAATTTATTCTTCTTTGTCTTAGAGTCTTTAGTTTAGTAGTTAATTAATTTAGATTAATAAACAACTTCACTTATTTTAGGCTAGATAATAAAAAAAGTTAGTATTAGTACTTTTAGTTCCTTTGGGTTCGATAATCAGGTCTTGCCTAAGCTATACTACTTTATTCGATAGGTGCACTTGCCTCCAATCGTTATCGAGTTAGTTTCGAGGTTCGATCCCATTCTTTTATAAATTTTAAAACTACGATTCCACGGTGACCAAGTTTTTGATGCCAGTTCTTAGGGGAACTAAAATATTAAGAACACTCTATTTTTATTAATTTAGCCATTATTTTTATTTTTACTTAATTTATTTTTATTTTTAGTTTTAATTTTAATTTGCTAAATTATCTTTCTTTCTTTTCCTAGCGAGTACCTCTAGTTTATGACTAGAAGGAACCAGAGGACCTTTAGAATCTGACAGTGATATTGGAAGCTACAGCTCGGAGAAATGCGGAGAAATTGGCGAGCCCTAAATTACCAAGGAAGCGGAAAGGCAGATCAATCACTGAAGGGATGGGCCGAAAATAATCTTCCACCACAAGATGTAGGAGAAAATAATACTCCTCGTACTATGTTTCATTATGCTAAACCACATTTAACAAGGCCAAATCTAGTATTGTTAGGTGTAACACCCCAAACCAGCCCAAACATTATGACGAATTTGGTATGTTCTGGAGGAAAGCGTTTGAAAAATCCCTTTAAGCGATTTAAGTTTGTCGAAAGCGTTTCATTTTATATGGTTTTGTTATTAAGTCGGGTTGTTATCCCGATATTGAATGTGCAGGTAGTACAATAAAACATTTCGTTTGCATTTTGAGAAAAGCGTGTGTACCCATTTTAAAGTCATTAAGTAATTTAAACAAATTATTCAAAATATGTAAAATAAGAAAAATAAAATCTTAGGAGGCCTTATTACAACTTGAACAAATGAAACCGAAAATAAATATAGAAAATAGCTAAAGTTCATTTTAAATCACATTTTCCTTTGCATGGTCACCTCGAGTCCATCAAATACCCCATCCATAATCTCACGAGTCACCTAAAAAGTTAAAGGAAGGTGAGTCACGAGACTCAATGTGTAACCCCTTCCTCCGAGTTTAGTGCAACATCATACACAATTTATAACTAAGTTAACATGCACTAAATTTAACATACCCAACCTAGCCATCAATGTACCTTTCTCTACCGTGTGTGTACAAACCCTTTGGTAGTGCCAAACCAGCAGGTGTCCGAAGACCACGATATCCATCAATATTGTGGTGCCAAACCACTAGTGACCCAAAGTCACGAATAGTAGTGATGGGGGCCCACCCGTCGTGTGATGCCAAATCAACAGGCGTCAATCCGTTATATTATACGTAGGGCCAACCCGCTGTGGTACCAAACCAGCTTTGGGGCGAGGCAGCTATGGGGTGCCAAACCTCTGGCCAGTAGTCCACGAAATGTGGTACCAAACCACTGGTGTCAGAAACCGCGGATATCACTTCCCCCTCCACTTTCGTTTAACCCACATCAATGATGATGCATTTATTAGCAAATCATGCCAACATGTTTATTTAACAACATATCTTTGGATTTATCATCGATACATATTTATTTGCCACATATACCAAATATGTCATGCTTCCAAAAGCATCATAAAGAAAACTCATAACAACGAGGACTTACAGATCCTTGCACCATACCATGATGGTATTAAATCAAATCTACACCAATTCGATTTTAGCATACCCAATCGCGTTTTACGATTATTAGTTATAAAGTGTGTATGTACACACTGTTACTAACAATAGCCTTAAATCCCAAAGAGAGTCAATCGCCTAGTACGTTCCTTTATCATACATATTACCCGACCAACATAAGGTTAGTGTCATAGACCATTCCGGTCCGAACCAAATAAATCAAAGGGTTAGCGTATGAACCCGAAACCTCACCTAAACGCAGCCCTTGAGTACTAGCCCGCGGCACACGTTACGGTGAATGCGCTTTGCACTACCCTACAATCGGCAATTATTGGTAGCCACCATAATAGCCTTAGGCTTTCGATTACTTAAAAAGAATTAATGATCTTAAAATGGATCCTTACCACCCATACCAAAGCCGATTAGTGAGAGAATAGAGGTTTGGATTGTGCAACTTCAAAATCCCGGAGCACCTTCTAAGAAATCGGTTTCAAAGGAAGAATAGTTAGCCACACACCATCAACGTATGCCAGGCTTTGGCTTCCCATTCATCCAAGTCGACAAATAACAAAAGATTGTGGGAGAGGGTTTGGCAATACTTACCTTCATCAATCGATTGAAAAAAGAACTCACTAAGAGACTTATGCTACTCCTAATATTAGGCCAAAGTGAGTCTAATAGGAAAAAATTAAAGAATTTGGCACAAAGGTAGGAAGTAGATTCGGCTAATAGAAAGAGAAGAGAAGGAAAGAAGATAGGGATTGAGTGAAGAAAGGGTAGAGAGAGAGTTCGGTTTTGAAAGAATGAAAAGAAGGAAAAAAGAGGTGGAAGATGGGAAAATGCTTAGCAGAAATTGTCAAGTAAAAGATTAAGAGAATTGGCCTCCCCTACATAGTTCCCTTGCCGATTACTCCTCTCCAACAAGGAGTCTAGATTAGCCAACACCTGAATTACTCTTGGCCAAATGTTTAAAATCATTCAAAAGAATTTGAATTAATCAAGTTCCTACTTTTTCTCTCTGCTAAAATTATTCACATAAAATCCAATTAAAATCTTAATAATATCCTTATTATCACAGAGTTTAAATTGAGCATTTCTCTCTCTCTTTGCAGTCCAAAATAAAAAGAGCAAAAGGGGAGTTTCGCAACTCGAACCTAGGCTCCCCTTGCTCCCCTTGTGGCGTCAATCCAGCCTCTCTGTGGCCTCCCTTTTGCCACTTTTCCAAGGCCTTTTAGTGACAAATTTCCCCTTATTTAACATATAACCCCTACTTACTAAGGCTCCCTATCCTTAAAGCTTACAAATAAAATTTTTTCTACTATCAGGAGCCTACTCAAGATCCATGATTAAGCCTTATTACACATAACAACATCATAACAATCCAATCACAAGCAAAAATAATTCAATCACAAATAACCCCAATTTTAGGATGTTCACAGTTCTACCCCGCCAAAATAATTTCGGCCTCGAAATTACGATCAAAAAGAGATGGGGATATTCTTTGCGCATCATCCTCGGGTTCCCACGTAGCTTCCTCCGCACCATGGTTTCGCCCTGCGACACTTTCACCAAAGGTATTGACTTTCTCGTAAAACCTTGACATCTCGATCTAAGATCTGCGGCTGGTTCTTCCTCAAAGATAAGTCAGAGTTTACCTCAATCTGCGCTCTTTGGCACAGCGTGTGATGGATCGGCCAGATATCGCCTAAGCATTGACACATGGAAGGCGTCATGAATCGACTCAACTCTGCGTGCGGCTCGGTGACAAGCTACCGATCCCTTTCGCTTTAACTGCTTTGTATGGGTAGATGAACCTTGAAACTCGACTTCCCTTTCAAGCCCAAATCTCAATACCTTCTTCAAGCGACACCTTGAGAAAAACTTTATCCCCTACTGCATTACTCCATTTCTTTGCGCTTAAGATCGTATAGGACTTACGCCTATCAAGCGCTTTCTTGAGGCGAGACTCGAATTACCTTAACCTTGTCTTGGTTCTACATCACCAACTCTGGACCCAAAGCATACGTTCACCCCAACTCCATCAACATGTAGAGAGTCACGGCACTTTCGTCCATCTGATTAACTTCATATGGTGCCATCGGATGCTAAACTTGATAACTATTGTTATAAAAAGCGGGTCACGCTATGATAGAGTACTCCTCCCAACTACCACTGAAATCCAAAAACACATCCTCTCGGCATATCCTCTAAAATCTGAATGACCCTTTCATTGCCGATCGGTTTGTGGATGGAATCTTTGTCTTGAAATCTAGTCGTGTGCCTGAAGCTTGATCACAGCGCTTTCGAACCTTGATGTGAACCTCGGATCCTATCAGAGATAATTGATCTTGGCACGCCATGCAATCTTACTATTTCCAGACACATGACTTAAGCTAGCTTAAGTGAGTAATTCACCCTTACAGGTATGAAGTGGTGATTTAGTCGAGACGGTCCACAATCACCCAAAGCTGTGTCCTTCTGCTGCTGGCGTGAGGGTAGCCAGACAAAGTCCATAGTGATCCTTTCCCATTTCCAGCGAGGATCTTCCTTTGGTTGGAGTAACCACGATGGCATGCCCGGTGTTCGGCCTTAACCTGGCGACCACGTCCGGACACTTTCCCACAAATTGATTACCTCACGCTTCTTGGCCACGGAGGCTATACGCAAATCTCCATACATCTTGCTGCCTCCGGGATGCATAAGCGTATGGCTGCTATGTGCATCTTGAAGAATTCTTTGCCTCAATTCCACATCCTTTGCGCATACAAGCTCGTCCTTGAAAACATAGTACACCATCACGGACAAACTATACCCTTCCAAACCACCATCTTGAACTTGTAACCTCAGCACACTCAAAAGCTGTCATCTACCAATTGTTTTCCTTAACCTCTTTGATCCAAGTTGGCTTAACTTGCGGCTCGCCAAAAGACTTCCATCATCGTATAGGTAAGTGAGGTGAGCAAACATCATTCTTAAGTCCATCCACGACCTTAGGCTCAGCGCGTCGGCCACCCGTTAGCCTTGCGGATGGTACTCAATTGAGCGATCGTAGTCCTTCAGCGGCTCAATCCATCGATCTTGCCTCAAGTTCAAATCATTACGGGTCAAAAGATACCTCGGACTTTTGTGATCCGTGTGGACTATCGACTTCTCCCCATACAAGTAATGCCTCCATATTTTCCATGCGAAGACTCTGCCGCTAACTCCAAATCGTGAGTTGGATAGTTAACCTCATGCGGTCTTAGGTGGCCCAGGATGCATAAGCCACTACTTTCCCTTCTTGCATTGCCACACACACCCCAAACGGTATGGGATGCATCACAATAAACCGTGAACAACTTTTTCCGGCCTCGGTGAACCAAAGCAGAACTTAGTCAGAATCTTCCTTAGGTTGTCAAAGCTTTCCTGCTTTGCTTCTCAGACCATACAAATGAAACTCCTTTCAGTAATAACTTAGTCAGCGGTATTTGCGATTAAAGAAGAATCCTTCCACAAATCTTGATAGTACCTGCGGACCAGAAACTTGATTTACTTGCCACGACCTAGGCGGTTTCCATTCCAACACCGCCTCAACCTTACGAGGTCCCTCTAATCCCTTGGTGATACTACGTGACCTAAGAAAGCCACCTCCTAAGCCAAAATCGCACTTCTTTGAATTTGGCATATAAGCTACTTCTCCCTTAGTACTTGCAAGACTATCGCAAATGCACATCATGCTCCTCCTCCGTCTTTGAATAGACCAATATGATACGTCTATAAACACCACGACAAAGCCCCAGTCAAGTACTCTTTGAAACACCTATTCATTAAGTCCATGAATACGCGGTCGCGTTGGTCAGCAAATGGCATCACCAAAAACTTCGTAATGCCCATACGAAGTGCGGAATGCCGTCTTGTGCACATCAACCTCCTTCACCTTAAGTTGATGATAACCGACCTAAGATCTATCTTGAGAACAGATGCACCGCCCGATTGGTCAAACAAGTCATCAATCGAGAACAGCGGATACTTGTTTTGATCGTTAACTTGTTTAGCTGGCGGTGATCGATACACATTCGCATTGAACCGACCTTTTTCTTGACAAACAACCGGATTTGCTCCCCACGGAGATATACTTGTCGGATAAACCCTCGGTCAAGAGTTCTGAATTTGAGCCTTGACTCTACCAATTCCTTTGGTGCCATTACGATGATGGTGCTATGAACCACGGTGCCATTTGAGCAACAAGTCTATCTGAACTCAACTTCCGTCCGGAGGCGGACCGGAAGTTCTTCTTGAAATACATCAATGAATTCCCTTCTTGTTCGAACCTTCTCAGCTGCGACTCCTTAGGCCTCCAAGGCACATATCACGAACGAGCGCCTCACAGCCGCTACGACCATCTTACCGACCTTCAAAGCGGACACCACGTTAGATAGGTAATCTCTTCTATTACTATCATGACCACTTCATCACCCTCATCCATCTTTAGAACCATAAACTTAGCGGTATGATCCAACCTTGCACGATATTTAACCAACTTGATCCATTCCAAGAATCCGTCGAACTCCCCAAATGGCGGTTCCATCGGATCGGACATAAATACTACCCCTTGGAGTTCTAGGGTACATCTCTATATAGCTTGTTCACAACTCTGAGTGACCTAGAGGGCTAATTCTTTGTCATCTCCTAGAAGCGATCTCAAAGTCTAAGTTCATAGTCTCTACCACTACTTAGCGTGTATGAATCGTCGAGACCCACATCAATTAATGCAACATATGGAAGACCAAAAATTAGGAGCGTCTTTTGGTTATGACGTCCAGGTCGTCACCCTCACTCTCGGCGCCTTGCTGCGTAGACTAAACCAGGTGTCTCTACGCCTCTGTGTTGCTGCACCTGCCCGGTGTACCACGACCTCGACTAGAACCATTACCTCCTCTACCATTACCGACGACCCTGCGTGGTGGTCCTACATTTCTAACTTTGAGAGCGCGGTTACGACCCTGCAGCTAATTCTTAGCTAACCAGGGGCGGTCCCTTACGGTGATCCAGCGATCCACATTCAAAGCATCCCCCTTTCGCGGTCCAACAACTTCCCCAATGTGACTTCCCACAGCGATTGCGGGCGGTCCACGATTAGTAGCCATGGGCCTTCCTACGATTATTGCCCTGCTGCACTGGCCGCTTTTACATGCATTACTCCCGATCCAGACGACCCAAAAGCCTCTTTTACGCTTATTCTTATCATAGATTACATCTCACGGACTCCTTGACCCCTTCAGGCTACCTTAGCCTTTTCCACGAGCGGCAAATTCACGCTCCTGCTTGTGGAGCAATCAGCAACCTTAACTCATCCCTAAGTCCCGGTCTTCAAAGCGGACACAGCGATCATGCTCTGTTGACATAATTCCCACGAGCATAGCGGCTCGGCCTCAAATTACGCTTCATACTCCGTCTGAGACTTATTTCCTTGTACCAACCCGGAAAAAGCTTTCTCTGCGCATCGGTGTATTTGGTCCCCACGTACTTCTTGATAAGCGGTTTTGAAATACTCTAAGTAAGATCATCTGCGTAGCACCATCGACCGTGAGCCACCATTGATATGACTCATCCTTTAGAAGCGACACGCTCCTTTTGAGACTTCTCCTCATTCGTCGGTCAAGATCATCTATGATTCTCTCGGTCGATTCTAACCAATATTCCGCGCCTTTGGGTGCCACTCGATACACCGGAATACCTCGCTCCGTTGGATCGGAGTCGCTCAATCTGAACTTCGAGCTCCCAAATTTCCTCCGCATCAGCCACCAACTCTAGAACTTCGCGATGCGACTGCGATCTGAGCGTCATCCGTTTGGGCTTCTTTGCTTTCGGTGCCTTGCGGTGGGGGTGGTGGTGGCGATGGTGCCTCGTTGTCCGATCCACGGCCCGACCCTAGCGGGTTCCGACATGAGTGATCTGCCTCTACCGCATCCACGGCAGCCCACGTCCTCTAGAAACTCATTCTAACTATTGCGCTTTAATCGATTAAGAATTTTTTATGGATTAGTACTTGTTTCACTTGGTTGTCCACGAAGAAATTTTATAAAGAGAGTTTAATAGAGATTCTTTCGATCAATCAAAGGTTTAAGTCCTCTATCCTAGTTTACACATAAGAGCACATTCATTCCTAATACCTTTCATACTTATTCCTCATCCCGGAGTAGTTTCGTCTTTTTCTCTGAGTATTTTAGTAAATTTCCCAAGTCGGGGGTATTATTTATTGTGTTTGGCCTATGTAGAGTCCTCTTAGTTAGGGTGAACCGAGCTCGCGCAGTAGGAATCTGCGAAGAGGAGGTGAGTCACGAGGGCTTAAGTACCAAGCTCTTCGGATCAATCCTAGACATGCACACAAGGGTTACCACACCCTAACTTCGGCGACTTAGTCGTAGGTTTGTTTAATTAGGCATTTAAAGTCTTATGTATTTTTGTTGGAGTGGGCTAGTCCTAAAGTTCAAACACCTATCATACTATCTCGTTCCATACCTACCCTTCTACCAATAATAATTCATCTGAAGTCGGAAGTACTTACAGGCGGATTGGTGCAGGAGACTCGGGCCATCTTTGTTCAAAACCAAAAATATTTCAAAAAAGGCCTACCAAAACATTTTGGGCCTTGGGCCTGACAGTTAGATTTTGAGGCGGGCTTTGATACCAATTTTTTAACACCCCAAACCCGGCCCAAACATTATGGCCCGAATTTGGTATATTCTGAGAGAAAGCGTTTTGAAAAATCCCTTTAAAAGCCGATTTAAGTTTATCGAAAAGCGTTTCATTTTATATGGTTTTGTTATTAAATCGAGGTTATTCTGGATATTAAATGTACCCGATGGTACAATAAAACATTTCGTTTGCATTTGAGAAAGCGTGTGTACCCATTTTAAAGTCATTAAGTAATTTAAACAAATTATCCAAAATATGTAAAATAAGCAAAATAAAATCTTAGGAGCGTTATTACAACTTGAACAAATGAAAGCAGAAAATAAATATGAAAATAGTTGAAAGTTCATTTAAATCACATTTTCCTTTGCATGGCCACCTCGAGTCCATCAGGCTCCCCATCCATGAATCTCACGAGTCACCTAAAAAGTTAAAGGAAGGTGAGTCAGAGAGACTCAATGTGTAACCCTTCCTCCGGTTTAGTGCAACATCATACACAATTTATAACTAAGTTAACATGCACTAAATTTAACATGCACCCAACCTAGCCATCAATGCACTTTCTCTACCGTGTGGTACCAAACCACTTGGTGGTGCTAAACCAGCGGTGTCCAAAGACCACGATATCCATCAATATTGTGGTGCCAAACCACTAGTGACCCAAAGTCACGAATAGTAGTGATGAGGCCAACCCATCGTGTGATACCAAATCCTTTGGCGTTAATCCAGTTATATTATCGTAGGGCCAACCTTTGTGATACCAAACCAGCAGGGCGAGGCAGCTATGAGGTGCCAAACCTCTGGTGGCCGTAGTCACGAAATGTAGTACCAAACCATTGGTGTCCAGAAACCGCACGGATATCACTTCCCCCTCCACTCGTTTAACCCATCAATCAATGATATGCATTTAAATCATGCCAACATGTTTATTTAACAACATATCTTGGGTTTATCATCAACCACATATTTATTTGCCACATATACCAAATATGTCATGCTTCCCAAAAGCATCATAAAGAAAACTCATAACAACAAGGACTTACACGAATCCTTGCCTATACCATGATGGTATTAAATCCAAATCTACACCAATTCGATTTTAGCATACACAATGCGTTTACTTTGATTAATAGTTATAAAGTGTGTATGTACACACACACCAATTACTAACGCTAGCCCTAAATCCCAAAAAGTCAATCGGCCACACTAGATTTCCTTGCTCCTATATTCGGCCAACATAAAGGTTAGTGTCATAGACCATTCGGTCAAACCAAATAAATCCAAAGGGTTAGCGTATGAACCAGAAACCTCACCTAAACGCCCTTGAGTACTAGCCACGGCTGCGTTTTGGTGAATGCAGCTACTACCCTACAATCAGCCATTAGTGTGTGGCATAATAGCCTTGACTTTCGATTACTTAAAAGAATTAATGATCTTAAAATGCATCCTTACCACCCTTACCAAAGCCGATTATGTCGAGAAAATAGAGGTTTGGATTGTGCACTTCAAAATCCCGGGCACCTTCTAAAATCGGTTTCAAAGAGAAGAATAGTTAGCCACACACCATCAACATGTGACAGACTTTTGGCTTCCCATTCATCCAAGTCGACAAAGAGACAAAAATTATGGGAGGAGGGTTTGGCAATGCTTACCTTCACCAATCGATTGAAAAAGAACTCCTAAGAGACTTATACTACTCTAATATTATTAAAGTGAGTCTAATAGGAAAAATTTAAAGAATTTGGCACAAAGGTAGGGAGTAGATTCGGCTAATAGAGAAAGAAGAGAGAGGAAAAGAAGATAGAGTTAGTGAAGAAAGGGTAGAGAGAGTTTGGTTTTGAGAAAGAATGAAAAAGAAGGAAAGAGAGGTGGAAGATAGGAAAATGCTTAAGCAGAAATTGTCAAGTAAAAAGTGAGAGAAGTCGGCCTCCCCCTCTACATAGTTCCCTTGCGATTACTCCTCTCCAACAAGGAGTCCTAGATTCGACAAAACCTCAGATTACTCTTAATAAAAGCGTTTAAAATCATTCAAAAGAATTTGAATTAATCAAGTTCCTACTTTTTCTCTCTGCTAAATTATTCATAAAATCCAATTAAAATCTTAATAATATCCTTATTATCACGAAGTTTAAATTGAGCATTTCTCTCTCTTTTGCGTCCAAAATAAAGAGCAAAAGGGAGTTTCGCAACTTTCGAACCTAGGCTCCCTTGCTCCCCGCTTGTGGCGTCAATCCCGGCTCTCAGTGGCCTCCCCTTTGCCACTTTTCCAAGGCCTTTTTTAGTGACAAATTTCCCTTATTTAACTTGTAACCCCTACTTACTAAGGCTCCTATCCTTAAAGCTTACAAATAAAATTTTTTCTACTATCAAGAGCCAACTCAGATCCATGATTAAGCCTTATTACACATAACAACATCATAACAATCCAATCACAAGCAAAAATAATTCAATCACAAATAACCCCAATTTTAGGATGTTACATTAGGCTGCTATAGCCGCTAATAATTTTGAATTAAAGCCCTAACACTATACAAATGATTCAACGATTTGTTCAATTTGATGGTTTATAGGACGAAGATCCAAATGCTCATATAGCTAATTTTTAGAGATTTTGTGATACCTTCAAAATAAATGGCATTTCACGATGATGCCATACGACTTGATTATTTCCCTTTTCATTAAAGAATAAAGCTAAATAGTGGTTAAACTACTCGTTACCCACGAGGTCAATCACTACATGGGAACAAATGATCGAAAATTTTTATTAAAATATTTCCCACCATTAAGCGGCCAAATTATGTAATGATATATCTTCCTTTGTGCGGATGGATTTAGAGACATTATCACGATGCATGGGAGAGATATAAGGATCTCTTGAGAAGGTGTCCGCACCATGGTTTTACCCTTGTGGCTCCAAGTCGAGACTTTCTATAACGCAGTGTAAACCCCTCAGCGAGACAACTAATTGATTCGACCGCGGTGGAGACCTTGAATAATAGAACTCTTGAGCGACCTACGAGTTTATTGAAGAGATGTCATTTGAATAACTATTGAGTAGCAAGTTAAAAAGAACAAGGCCAACAAAAGCAGTCCGGAGTTTACAACCTCGGCGTGGTAACCATGCTATCAAATCGGGTAGAGTTGATGAATAAGAAGATTGATAGTTTGTATTCTTGCGGTACATCCGGTCATCTGATGCGACACAAGTGGAAGCTGTGGCGAATCTGAAGTATCCACCATACCAGCAGAGCACACGCGGCGAGCGGATGAACTATATCCGGTAACAATTTTAGATCTAATAATAACCCATATAGTAATAATTATAATCGAGTTGGAGGAACCACCCAAATTTTTATTAGGGGAGGACAAGGAAATCAAGAAATCAAAGACAACAACCTCCTCAAAATTTTCAAAAATCGGCCTTATCACGGGAAAAGCGAATCTTGAAGAGCGTTGAACAAATTCATAGCATCCCACGAGCTTTGTCTCCAAAAAAGCGAGGTAACACTCGACACTCAACAAACATTGATCAAAGCGATCGAGAACTAAGTTGGAGGACTTACAAAGGCAATCAGGAAATTACCCGATCGGTCGAAATTGCAAACCTATTATCCGAACGACGGCGCCCATGAGGCGCGTCTCACCGAAATAATCTTGAAATTAATCCAAAGGCAAATCCAAGCCATACTTGACTCAGAAAAGCGAAGAAGTAGGCAGACCCGAGTTCAACACAAGAGAAGCGAGGTAGAAGAAGGTAAAGTTGAAGTACCACAAGATAAGCCAAAATCGGTAATCAAGAAATTACCAACCTTGCATACCATATCAGAGCGTTAACAAAAGATGATCTGAGAGGAACATTTGGTAAGTTTCTTAAACTTTTAAAGAAATTACATATTAACTTACGACTACTTGAAGCTCTTTCACAAATGCCCGTTGAGAAATTTTAAAACATCTCTTGGCCAATAAGCGGAAGTTAGACGAGAGTGCGTCACATGTGGAACAACGCAAAAGTGCTCGACCAATTCTCAAAATAGACTACCACAAAAGCTAAAAGATCCGGGGAGTTTTACAATTCCATTTTTAATTGGTAGACTAACTGTTGATAATGCGTTAGGTGATTTAGGGGCAAGCATAAATGTCATGCCTTATAAATTGTTTAAACAATTGGAGTCTAGGAAACCCAAACAAACTAGGATGAGCATTCAATTATTGATAAAAACTGTTAGAATTCCTAGGGTATTATCGAAGATGTTCTTGTAAAAATCGGCCAGATTCGTTTTCCCGATGAACTTTGTTGTTTTAGACATGGATGAGGATAATTCAATTCCCTTAATTTTAGGAAGACCCTTTTTAGCATTGCGGGACTAAAATTGATGTTGATGCGAGAAGAACTCATACTTTGTGTAGGTAATGAGGCAGATCACCATCAAGGCTCTCGACTCGGCTAGAACATCGAGTAATCAAGGTGAGAACGTAAATTCTCTTGATAACCATTCGGTTAACACCTATTTTCAGGAAGCACCACCAAAGAATACAAGCCCAGGCCCAATCTAAACCCCCATGCCAACAAAGAAATAACTCATGAAGATTGAGGATTCGGATTCGATGATCTAGGCAGTGGAAGACACACTTCAGGGAGAAATTAGGGATACCTGACGAAGAAGCAGGAACCACACAAGATAAAGCGAAGGAGCCCCAAAAGAGCTAATAGGAACAACAAACCACTTCAAAATAGGGGACCAGTGTCTTTTGTTAAATCGAGCGAGATCCTCAAATATCTCCTCAGGACCCTAGCACAAATAAAGAAATATCTTTTAGGGTAACAGTGTTTTCCTACAGGAGCAGTCGAGAGTAAGTAATCCTATTTTTGGTACTTTTACTATAAACACATCTCGACTTAAATTTTTCACAAAGACACAAATGATAGCATGAGGAAGGACTTCTAACTCCTCAAACCACCACGACAAAGCAGCCAGAGAGGAGAGTCTAGCTTAAGACTATAAGCAGCGCTTCTCGGGAGAGCAACCAGAGCACTAACATAATTTATTCTCATATTTTGCTTTAAATTTATTTTTACTTTCTTATTTTCTTTCTAAAACACTTAGTTATAAACTAACAAAGTGCGAATTCAGGACACTACGACCTTACACAGCGAAGTAGTGGCGTGGCGAAGCCTTGTGGACCATAAGAATCACTGTCTTGACATAGTAGGCCGTGCGAATCAATTCCAACTACTTTTCGGCGTCACGGATCAACCACTACACCGCGGGCGCAGAGCAAAGGGCGCGGTGGTACTATGTCGTGTGAAGCTCACGACTTTCCAACCACGGCGCGAGAACACGCGCGGTCACCTTAAACCCGTGCCAACATGCGACTTTTTAAACCACGGGCTGAACACGGCGTGGGGGTAACCAACGCGCCTAGGAACACGGTGCGTGTGATGCGGCCGTGTGAATCGACACACCCTCAACCCACCCAGGCGTGATAAATTGCCGGACTTGAGATCTATTTAAATACCATGCCCCTCTCATTTCTCTCTTACCTACTCTTCTTTCTTCTTCCTTTCTTTCTTTTCTCCCTTTTGTTTTTCCTTCTCTAATAAATCCTTAGAATCTTGAGCTACAACAAAATCATATCCATGGAAAAAGAAGCGTAAAACCAATCTCCTCAAAGGAGACCGAAGGTCACTGAGTTCATGCTTGTGACTTCATCAAACAACAAGCCAAAGGGTCTTTGAGACCAATTATCTGTTCTTTTATTTTTATCTTCTCCTTTATTTTCTTTATCTTTACTTCTCTTCTACTTAATTTAGTTTATTTTGTTTTAGTTTCTTGTTTTTAGGTTCTTAAGGCTGCTTGGGAATCACAGCTACTTCCACCATCACCAACAACTCAAGTCACCTTCAAAGTCACACCCCACCTCTCGAACTATCTACCATAAGGATTCTCAAGCCCCTTTTATCTTTTAAACTTAGTTTATTTTCCTTCTAGTCTCCTTCTCTTTATCTTTCTTGTCTTTAATTATATTATTAGTATATTATTAAAGGTTTCTTTAGATTTCTTGGCTAATCTGCATGAGCTTCCCAATTTCTTCATCTAGCGTTTGAATCGTCACCCAGGCAGCTCCTCCAACTTATACTTCACCACGACCACTTTGCCAACTCAAGGAGCTCATCCATAGTTCGAGGAGTTTCACTTATCCCCATATCTTTTGATCTAGACATTACATTTATATTATCTATCTTTGTACATTGAGGACAATGTACATCTTAAGTGTGGGGGGTGAACAACCTAAAAAGGTGCCTAACTTTTTTCATTATTCTCAAATTTCTAAAATTAGGTACCAAACTTTTTGCACTATTCTCAAATCCCTGAATTTAGTCTTGTTTGAAAGTAAATTACTCATATTACTAATTAGGATGAAATTTCGATGATTTATGATTTTTATTGATATGTTTTAGATTAAGTCATTGATAATTGTGCATTGATAATTAAATTCTAAGAATACTAGAGAATCAAGCATGATAAGTCTATTTTTCAGAAATTAAGAATTTTCTAGGTTGTCGAACTAAGTTTAAATATTACTTTGAAGTTTGAAATTTACAGGTTGACATCAAAATACCCATAATTTTTGTGAGATTTTGAGCCTTATAGAGCATACATTCTTTTTCTTGCTCACTTTATTGATTATGAGTATGTCACACCTTGATTTGTTATTCTAGAACTTGCATCGATTATACATGTCGAGACCACATTTTTGATTTGATACCTGCGGAGAGATGATAAAGGCACCTAGGATCTAACCCACTAACTCCATTAAAAGCCTACCTTCACAATTAACCCCTAGAAACCCTTTTTTCCTAACAACCTATTTATTGACATAACCACTAATATTAACCTAGAACCCCTTTGTTTTTATTATCACCATTCCTTTTGACTACCCTTATATCGAGATTTGATTTGATTAATAGCCTAACTATATTTTTATTTCAGTAATTTATCTTTTATTATGTATTTAGTTTCATTCTTAAAAAAAACGAAGTATATTCATTATTAGTTATGTGATTAAACGAGCTTATACATTTAAATTCCAAATATCGAAAAAAGAAGCTCGTATTATTAGTATTATTAGTTTTCAATTGATGTAATTATTATTATTAGTTCATTAGTTCTTAGTTAGGTAATTTGTCAATTCAATCTTGATTCTAACCCTCTAATTTAGCCTTACTCCACACCTTAACCCTAACCCTGTTACAACCCTAACAAAGACCTTTTGATTTGTGTTTCATCTCATATTTCAGTGATGGAGATTTGATTTTCATGCAAGCCTATGGGATTAACTCTTCATGTTTGACTTTTGAGTGCCTAAATTTTGAACCTTAAACACTTTGAGTGATTTGAGTGAATCTTTTGTGAGGATGTCAATCCTTATGCGATTTTGAATCGAGAGAGTAATTATTTAGATGAAGGAAACACCTATGTTTTGTGCTACAAAATCTATGACTTATAATGTTTGAATTTTTAGGACTCTTTGAGTTGAATTATCCATGTATAAATTATCTACAGTTATGATGAGACACTATTAATGACTATTATGAATTGAGAAGTTCGTTTTACTTGTAAGTTGAGAATTTTGCTTGAGGACAAGCAAAAGCTTAAGTGTGGGGTATTTGATAAACCGAAATAGTAACATATTTTAGGCCCACATTTAGTATGCTTTTGGATGAATTATCCTTTGCTTTATGTAAAAAGGTGCTTTTAATCCTTTCTTTTCATGTCTTATACCGAAGAAAGCACCCAAGGATAAAAGAGCGAAAAGCGAGGCTTAAAGCGGACCAAAGCGGACCAAAGAGAAATCGACCGCGACTGGACTTGGACCCACACGGCCGTGCCAAGTCAATCATCTAGAACAGTCTAACCCGACTCACGGCGTGTCTCATTAAAGAAATCCGAACCACGACTGTCCACAATTTACATGGGCGTGCGCCATGGCGTAGTGCCTTTGCCGTGGATAAGAGTAATTTCATTCGGGAAAGGATACTTAGGGAGAAAGAAATGTATTTAAAAGCCTATAAATACACCTAAGTATGACTGAAAGGAGAGCCCAAAGCCATACGTCTAGGGGCGTCGTGCTAGGCAGGAAGAAGGTAGATTTGTGGATTCACTCGGGGATGGCAGTTGATCCATCTCAAGAAGCGAAATTCTACTCAAGGCAGAGGATCTCCTCTTCCAATTCCTTGAGGGTTTTAGGGATTTCTTATGTTTTGTTTTTATCTTTTCTCTTGAGATGTTTTCCTTTATTGTTATAGAACTAAACCCTTGGATACAGAAGGAGATGGAAACCTATGATGAATCTTGTTATTGTTCTCTGAATTATATGATAAATACTTAGCTTGTTCTTAATTATGTGAGCTTAATCCAAATTTAATGTGCTTAGGTGGAGGAGGAATAGACCCGCCTAAGAGTAGATCCAACATAATTAAGCGGAGTTGATCATACGCCTAGAGATAGGGTGGCGAGATTTTTACGGATTAGGGTGAAACCTAATATGGAAATCCATAGATCGATTCTTTGCTATTCTAGGGGTTATTATAAGAGAGCGAGAGTTCCACTAATTAACCTAGGGCTAGGCGTTATTCACCTCGAGAGAGGTTTAATATACGTTAGAGAGTCTTACGGATCAAACTAAGTGAATAAATCGTATGGTTGAGTGTTAGATAACAAGTGAAGTCTAGGTGGATTCTTCTAGGGTATCTCCTAAATCAAATGAGTTTTCCCAAGTTATTTTCCAAATTCATTCTTCTTTGTCTTAGAGTCTTTAGTTTAGTAGTTAATTAATTTAGATTAATAATCAACTTCACTTATTTTAGGCTAGATAATAAAAAAGAAAGTTAGTATTAGTACTTTTAGTTCCTTTGGGTTTGATAATCCGATCTTGCCTAAGCTATACTCTTGTTCGATAGGTGCACTTGCCTCAATCGTTATCGAGTTAGTTTCGAGTTCGATCATTCTTTTTATAAATTTTAAAACTACGATTCCATGGTGACCAGTTAGATAAGCCTCATCTAAGGCAAGAGAATGTGGTAGAAGAAGGTAAAGTTGAGGAAGGAAGTAAAAAGCCAAACCCGGTAATTAAAGAGTACCAACCTCGTATACCATACCCCAAGGCGATGAAGAAAGGCGATCTGAGATGAAGCGAGTTTGGTAAGTTTCTTAAACTTTTAAAGAAATTACATATTAACTTACCATTACTTGAAGCTCTTTCGCGGATGCCAGATTCAAAGAAATTCTTAAAAAAGCTTTTGACAAACAAGCGAAAGCTAGACAAGGAATCGCATGTGGAACTCAGCGCAAAGTGCTCAACAATTCTCCAAAATAAATTACCACAAAAATTAAAAGATCCGGGGAGTTTTATAATTCCATGCTTAATTGGTAGTTTATCTATTGATAATCGTTAGCTGATTTAGGGGCAAGCATAAATGTCATGCCTTATAAAATGTTTAAACAACTTGGTCTAGAAACCCAAACAAACTAGGATGAGCATTCAATTAGGTGATAAAGCTGTTTAGAATTCCTAGGGGTATAATCGAAGATGTGCTAGTAAAGATTGATAAATTTGTATTCCCAATAGACTTTGTTGTTTTAGACATGGATGAGGACAATAGTATCCCATTAATTCTAGGAAGGCCCTTTTATGCAAGCTGCGGGACTAAAATTGATGTCGCGCAGGGTGAACTAATACTCTGTGTAGGTGGCGAGGCAGGTCACTCTTGAGCTCTCGATTGATTAGAACATCGAGCAAATAAGGTGAGAAAGTAAATTCTATTGATAATCATTCGGTTAACCCTTTTTGCAGGAAGCACCACAAAAGAACACAACTAAACCCGATCCTGGACCCAATGCCAACAAAGAAATAACTCATGAGGATCGAAGGATCAAGTTGATGAACTAGGCAGTGGAAGACACATTTCAAGGAAACACTAGGGATACACGAAGAGAAATCGAGGAACCACGGAGACGAGCTCGTAGGAGCGACAAATAACTTTAAAATAGGAGACCGGTATTGTTAGATAAAATAGACCCTCGAATATCTCCTCCGACCTAATACAAACAAAGAAATCCCTTTTAAGGTAATCAAGGTTTTCCCATACGAGCAGTCGAGATAAGTAATCCTATATTTGGCACTTTCAAAATAAACGCTACTCGACTTGAATTATACACGAGATAATAGGACAAACGACATAAGGAAAGATGTTCAACTTTTCAAACCACCACGATTATGCGAATGAGAGGAAAGTCTAGCTTAAGACTTTAAATGAGCGCTTCTCGGGAGGCAACAGAGCACTAACTCCATTAATTTTACATTTTTATTTTTAATTTTATTTTCCTTTTCAGCATTTAATTTTAAACTAACCAAAGTGCGATTTCGGACCACGGCCTTACGCGGCCGTGGCGTGTTAATGTGGATACTACGGACTCGTGCGACATAGCAGAGGTAGTACGAGCCAATGACGAAAGATTCCCAGATCACGAACAACTATAAATTGCCATGGCCGTGTGATATGGCCGTGGCCGACACTAAGGGAAGTCACACGGGCTTCGACTAAACACCACGGCCATGTGATACAGCCGTGGTCGACACTGTTTTATCAAACATGGGCGTGGTGACCATGAAACGGGCGTGGGAGACACAAACAAAGAATAGCACGGCCGTGCGATACGGTCGTGGGGATGTACCAGACCTCAAAACTCTATTGAAACCACCCCCCTTCTCAACTACTCCCCATTCCCCTTCCTCCATACATTCTTAGACCCCCTTCCATATTTTCTTTCCTTGGCCCTTTTCCAAACTCTAGATGTACACCATATCCATGTCGAAGAAGCGAAAGGATCCTAGCACAGTCTTCCCCTGTGGGAGACCGATTTACATAAGTTCATGCCAGCCGCTTCATCCACTCGACAAGCCAAGGATATTTGAGGCCATTTCGTTTTTAATTTTCTTTTTTCGTCGCATTTATTTTCCTTCTCTTTATCTTTCTTGTCCCTAAATAAATAATTAGTTTATTTTGAATTTTTCTTAGTATTTCTTGGCTATTTCTTCACGGGCTACCCAATTTCTTCATCTAGCACAGTAATAGTGGGCAGCCCCATACCACCACTAGAGACGCCTCCTCTAACTTATCTTTCACCTCTGAATCAAGTTTCCACACCTCCAACCCAAGGAATCCATCCAAATTCAGGAAGTTTCATCTCTCTCTATCTTTTATGAATTTCTATCTATCTTTGTACATTGAGGGCAATGTACATCTTAAGAATAATGAGGGGGTGAATCTTAAAAGTGCCAAACTTTTTGCATTATTCTCAAATCCTGAATTATGCCTTGTCTTAAAGTAAGTTTCTCATATTATGATTAGAATGAAATTTCCTTTGATTTATTATTTTTGTTAATGTGTTTTGGATTAAGTCATTGATAATTGTGCATTGATGATTTATACTTTAAGATACTAGAGAATCAAACATGATAGGTCTATTTTTCAAAATTAAAAATTTTTCTAGGTTGTCTACCTGAATTTGAATATTACTTTGGAGTTTGAAATTTACAAGAATGACATCAAAATACCCATAATTTTTGTGAGATTTTGAGCCTTATAGAGCATATATTCTTGGTCTTGCTCACTTTATTGATTATGAGTGTGTCAACGTTGATTTGTTATTCTAGAACTTGCATCGATTATACATGTCGAGACCACACCTTTGATTTGATATCTGGAGATGATGAAGGCACCTAGGATTTAACCTACTTACTCCACTAAAAGCCTACCTTCACAATTAACCCCTAGTGAACCCCGTTGATCCTAACAACCCTTTTTATTGACTCACCCACTAATATTATCCCAAAACCCTTTGTTTTGTTATACGCCATTCCTTTTGACTACCCTTATATCGAGATTTGATTTGATCGATTGTCTATTGATTTACGATAGTAAATTCATCAATTATTATATATATTTGATTTATTCTTAATTAAAAAATCGAAGTATATTCATTATTAGTTCTGTGATTAAGTGAGCTTATACGTTTAAATCCCAATGGTTGAAAAAGAAGCTCGTATTAGTAATAGTATTATTATTACAAGTTCTCAATTGATGTAATTGTTTATTATCGAGTTCATTATTTACATTTGAGGTAACTTGTCATGTCAATCTCGATTCTAACCTTCTAATTAGACCTATATCACACCTTAACTTAAGCCCCATTACAACCTGTTAAAGACCTTTTGATTTGTGTATCATCTCATATTATAGTGGTGGAGATTTGATTTTCATACAAGCCTATGGTAATAACTTTTCATGTTTGACTTTTGAGTGCTTAATTTTTGAACCTTAAACACTTTGAGTGATTTGAGTGAATCTTTAGTGAGGATGTCAATACTTGTCTAGTTTTAAATCGAGGTAATTATTTAGATGAGAAACACTAATGTTTTCATGCTACAAAATGTAAGACTTGGATTGTTTGAATCTTTAGGACTCTTAGAGTTGAATTATCCATGTATGAATTATATTTGAATTATGATGAAACACTATTGATGAATATTATAAATTGAGGAAGTTTGTTTTAATTATGAGTTGAGAATTTTGCTTGAGGACAAGCAAAAGCTTAGAATGTGAGGTATTTGATAAACAGAAATAGTAACATATTTTAAACCCATATTTAGCATGCTTTTGGGTGATTTAAGCCTTGAATTGTGTAATTTGGTGCTCTTAATCCTTTGTTTTCATGTTTTATACTCGGAAAGCAGGAGGATGAAAAGAGCAAGCGGGCTTAAAAGCGGACCAAATGGGCCAAATCACGAAATTGACACGGCACAGGCCCAAGCAACACTGCAATGTGCCTCCCTGTCGGAACTGAACACGGCTGCCCACAATTTATCTGAGCGTGTGCCATGGTCGTGCCCCTAAGTGACAAAGAGAAAATTCACTCGGATTAGGATACTTAGAGCGAAGAAACACATTCGAAGCCTATATAAACACCCTAAGTATGACCTAAAGGGGAGACCAAGAGGCACATTGTCAAGGGGTCAGCTAGGCCAAAGGAGCGATTGTGGAGGTTTACTTGAAGATAACCCGGTTGATCCATCTCAAGAACCAGAATCATACTCAAGATGGAGGATCTCTCCTTCAATTCCTTGAGGTTTTAGGGATTTCTTATGTTTTGTTTTATCTTTTCTTACGAGATGTTTTCTTTTATTGTTATGAACTAAACCCTCGGATACTTGAGGATGAAACCTAAGATGAATCTTGTTATCGTTTCTTTGAACTATATGATAAATATTTGGTTTGTTCTTAATTATGTGTTCTTAATTCTTGTGTTGATATTTAGAAATATTAATTCAAGTTTGATGTGCTTAGGTGGAGGAGCAAAAGTCCTGCCTAAGAGTAGATCTAGCATAATTAAGCGGAGTTGATCGCACGCCTAGAGATAGGGTGTGAGATTTTCTTGGGATTAGGGTGAAACCTAATATGGGAGTCCATAGATCGAGTTAATGTGATTCTAGGGGTTTTAATTAGAAAGAGATTTCAATTAATCAACCTAGGGTTAGGCGTTAGTAAGCCTCGAGAGAGGGTTAATATACATTAGGGAATCTTATGGATCAAGTGAAATGAATAAATCGTGCAGTTCGAGTTAGATAACAAGTGAAGTCTAGGTGGATTCTTCCTTGGGTATTGTTTTAATCAATTGGTTTTTCCCACAAGTATTTCCCCAATTTCATTCTTTTTGTCTCATCGTCTTTAGCTTAGTAGTTAGTTAATTTTCTAGATTAAACCAATTCACTTCAATTTTAAAGGCTAAATAATAAAAAGAAAGTTAGTATTAGTACTTTTCGGTTCCTTTAGGTTTGACAATGCAGTCTTGCCACTAAGCTATACTCTTTGTTAGATAGGTACACTTGCCTTAATCGTTGTCATAGTTAGTTTTAGGCTCGATCATTCTCTTTATAAATTTTAAGGCTGTGACACACCGATCAATCGCGAAAGTGTAAAAGATGTGTGCTATTTGTTAAAGTGCTTATTTGGCATGGCTTCTTAAATGAGAAGTCCTTATGTTTTTATTAAGCCATTAATAGATCAGATGGACATAAATGGTCTAATGTTTGATGGTTAAATGGTTTATTAATTAAGGGTAAAATGGTAAAATGAATTTTTACTTAATATTAATTATAATAAAACATGAACTAGTGGCATTAGTGTTCATCTTCCACTGAAATTGAGAAAGAAAATAAGGCTTTGAAGCTTCCATGATTTTGGCACATTTATAGTTCAATCAAGGTATGTTCTGAGCTCGATTTTTAGTGATTTTTACATTTTTGTGATCGTTGCTCTGTGTTCTATCAAGCCCAAGCTTTAATTTTAGAATCTGATGAAGATTTTGATATGTGCCATTGATGAATGCTTGAGTTTTGTAATAGTTTATGATGAAATATGAAAGATATGTGATAGATTAACATATTTTGTCTTTGAATTTTTGATGAATTTGACTATTTTGGGCTAAATTATGAAAATGAGAAATTGAAGGACTAAAATGTGAAATAAATGAAATATGTGGGCCTTTATGAGCTAGGGGAAAATTCGGCTAAGCATGGGTAAATGGAAATTTTTGGTATTTTGTGATTTTATGAAATATGGACTAAAATGTCAAAATGTGAAAATATGAGGCTAATTTGTAAAATCCCTAAATGTGTGTTTTTGGATTGAATTGAATGATTTGGTGAATAAAGAGTTAAATTTGAATATGTTTAGATCAAGAAAAGAGAGATTGGATCGAGATCGAGGCAAGAATAAAGTGCTCGATTGATCGAAATATCGTTGTTTATAAATCAGAGTAAGTTAGTGTATAATACAAATTGTTTAAATCATGTTCATATATTATATAATGAGCGAATACATGTGGTTGATGAATTTGTAATGCTATATGTGGACTTGAGTGTTGTGGCACTAAATTATGCGAAATAAATTGATCTGGTGGTGAAGCGACCTTGTGTGTGCGGAATAAAAAAGCATCGACAACATTGATTGGCACTGTGTGTGTGCGATACCAAGTTAAATTCGGGTTAATGTAAAGGCACTAAATGTGCGATGATATTAAAGCTTTGGCTAAAGAATTGGCACTAATTGTGCAAGTAAATCGAATGGTAAATGAAGATTGGACGAAATGTGGTATTGAGCATTGATTAGCAAAAGTGATTGTTAACTAAGTGTTGGCACAGGTATGTATGGAACCTGTGTGGTTGATTATATCGTATATGGATAAATGAATGATTATGTAAGTAATGACTATGAATGAGATTGCATATTATTGTGAATAGAACCATGTGATAGTTTATTTTGTATATTGAATTCAAATGGTTAAGTTAAATGTATTATATGATGAACTTACTAAGCTTTTAAGCTTACTGTATGAAGTGATTCTCTATTTTACAGTGTCAATAAAGCTAGCTCGGATTCGGGGATCGTCAGTGACTCAATCACACTATCGGCCATCTATTTTGGTACTTTTGGAAGTTGTATTCTTGGTACATGGCATGTATAGGCTAGTAATTATGGTATGTTTTGAAGTGTTTAAATCTTGCCATGTGATATGGCTTGATAGTTAATGGTTTTGGTTTATGCTTTGGATAAGTGAAATGAATGGTTATTATGTGTATGTGTGTTTTATGTGAATGATCACTATGGTATGAATTAGTGAAATGGAAATGATATGTTCATGCTTAAATATGGTAAGGATTAAATGATGTATGGATTACATGATTATGATGTGAATTTGATAATGTGGATTGATATGTTTGAGTAGAATTTGAATGTGAAATGAATGATGATGTTAAGAGGTTAAAAAGGTGCATGTTTTGGATACATTTGGGGTATGAATTTACATGGTTGATTCTTGTAGGTGTGACCCAAAGTGTGGGTGGCAAATTGGCTTTGCAAATGGCCTATATTTGCCCACACAGTTGAGCACAGGGGCGTGTGGCTCGACTGTGTCTCTTAAGTTTTCAAATTGAAACAAGTCAGACTCGCACACGGGTTGGACACACAGGCGTGTGACTAGCCGTGTGAAATAAGTCAGTGTCTACCACGGGTTAGGCACACGGGCGTGTCTTCGGCCGTGTGGACAAGTCAGTATGTATGCCCTGTTTTGCCACGGCTTGGACACACGGGTGTGTCTGAGGCGTGTGACCTCTGTAGCTTTGAAAAATGTTAAGTTTTTGGAAAAATTTCGTATGTGCTCGGTTTAGTCCCGACCCCTTTCCAATGCATGTTTAAGGTCTCGTAGACCTTATTAAGGGACTTAGTGATGTTGATTGATTGTGATTCAATGTTGTACGAACTATGAAGTTAAAGATTATGATTTGATCGGTAATACCTCGTAACCCTAGTCCGATGATAGGTACGGGTTAGGGGTGTTACAAATAATGCCTGAATCTCTTTACTGGTAAAATTTTCAAGGACGGAAATTTCTTAAGGGGGAAGAGTTGTAACAGCCCAAATTTCGGTGAAATCAGAACAGTGGTTTCGGGACCACAAATTTGAGCCGAAAAATATAATTTATTTTTATTTTATTATATGGTCTGTATTATGATAGATATGACATGTAAAAATTTTGGTTCGAAAATTTATCAATTGAGTGCTTAATTACGAGAAGGACTAAATCGCATAAAATGTGAAAGTTGAATTCTAGTAGCTATAAGGATTAAATAGCTATGGAATTCAAAGCTTATGGTCCTTATATGGTAATTAGATCATTAAGAAAAGTATGTAGATTTTTCTTGGTGACTCATCCATGGAAATATAGAAAAAGGGTAAGGACTAAATTGGAAAGTGAAAATTTTAATTAATTAAAAGATGATAAATTAGATGTCATCTTATTTTGTCATCATCTCCCCCAAAATAAAACATGGAAACCCTAGGAGAGAGAGAGAGACTTTCATGGCCAAATTGGGTAAGTTTCCTTGTCCGTTTTTAGTAATTTTGATATTTTTGGAATCGGGATAGCTTAATCTCTCTATTTGGGGGATTAAATTGAAAAGTTATCAAAGTATGAAAATGGGTCATGAATGTATATGCTGGAAATTTGAAATTTATGGTAGAAAATGAATGATTATTGATAGATAAACAACTTTTACAAAGTGATTTTTGATGAAAACATGATTTAGGGACTAAAATGAAAAGTTGTAAAATTTGATGAAAAATTTAGAAATTTTATGAATACATGTGCTGTAAAATTTGTAATGAGGCTTTGGTTAGGCTTGGAATAGGGAGTAATTTGCACAAGTTTCATTTTCGAGCCTAGGGATGAAAATGGAATTAATGAAAAAGTTAGGGCAAATTGGTAATTTTTCCTAGGATGAAAATTGAGTCCACTTGAATGTGAAATGTGGTAAATTAATGTTAAATTTACTCGTATAGATCCAAATAGACCAAATTTGGAGTTAGAGCGAGGAGAAAGAGGAAAATTTCGGATAAGTAGATGTTTGTACACGAACCTTTGTCGAGGTAAGTTCGTGTAACTAAATTGTATATATTTTTATGATTGAATGAAATGTTGTGTTTGTGAATTTTATAAATGCCTTAATTTTTGTGAAATGATCACATATTCGTCAAAGCCCGATAAATGAAATGTGTCCGATAGCAATAATGCTCGATAAATGATAAATAATAAAAATGTAAATTTTATACTTGAGTTGAATGTGAACACTTGAATTGTATGAATGCATAAATTTATGAGATTGAACTTATACTGACAATTTCTGATAAATGTTAAATCCCATTTGAATAAATGGAAATCGATGGATAAATGTGATTTCCACGATAAAATTGTATGTGTTGCGGAATGGATTTACTTGGACGGGTAATCAAAATGAGCCTCTCGAATATATGTTTCAATTAGGCTTTAGCTTTGGTAGTAATCTAATTGGTGGTTTAGCTTTGGGTGGTAATCGGATCGGACTCTATAGAGAATTCTTTGTCATATAAAGAATTTGCTTTGGTAGTGTCAGACAAAGCCCTTAGAGTATATGTTCTGACTAGAATTTAGCTTTGGGTGGTAATTCTCTTTGTATGATCGTGTTTCGAGTGTACCTACAAGGTACTCTGAGTATGAATTGTGGATTTTGATTTGTACACCTTGAGTGTACTAGGTGTATCCATCGATATTCCAAATAAATCCAGCGGGTAAAACTCTTGACATGAGAAGAATGCAAAACTCTTGACATGAAAAGAATATGAATAAGAAATGAGTTATTACACGTATATGTCTGAAATACACGAAAATGATGATACGTGACGATTGATATAAGAAAACATGAGATGATGATACTTGTACATGAAATTCATTTGATGAATATGTCATCATTGATTATAGACTTGTATACTTTAAGTGTACTACTACTCGTGTGACATAGATAATTCGAGCAAAATATGAGTAAAGTTCTGACATGAAATAATCTGAACTCGAGATGAACTATTATGAAATTATACTTGTAATAAAAAGAGATGATTTATACATGTTAAATGAATTCGTGTTGTGGAAAGCATATGTGCCTGGAAACTTGATCATTGTTGAACTCATACTTGTCTTGATGTTACTATGGAATATATGACTAACAAGGTCAATGAGGAGATGTGTAGGGCTTGACGTCAAATTGATTGAATATGCTTTACATAGTTACCTCAAAATAGAATGAATGGTAAGTTAAGTACCATGTTATACGAACTTACTAAGCATTTTATGCTTACCCCATTTTATTTTCCCCTGTTTTAGAGTAAATCGGAAGCTCGTTGGATTGGAAGCTCGGCGGAGATCACTCACACTATCCATCAGCCATGACGGTACAATATGGTAAATCAATTATGGTTGTAATGGCATGTATAGGATATGTTGGCCATATTGGCATGTAAATGTAAATGATGCTTGTAATCTAGCCATTGGACTGGCTAGTAATGATTGTTTTGAAATACTTGTAATGTTATGTTATGGTAACCACAAGTATATGTTAAGTAGTTGATCAAATCATGTTTAACACATAAATTGAACCAAGGTAGGATAGTAAATGTGTATGCATGCAATGATTGGCCTTGTTGAATGATGAAATTTGCTTATTTGAATTCTTAGAATGGTTGGATTGTACTTGGTATGTTTTGGTGTAGGAAAATGGTAAATTTGGGTGACAAGTGAGGCTAGGAAATGTCTTTATTTTGTCCACAAGGGTAGACACATGGGTGTGTGATTAGACCGTGTGTGACACACGGCCGGGAACATGGGCGTGTAGTTAGGCTGTGTGTCCCTTGCACCTTAAATTTGAGAAAAACAGAATGCTCAGAATTGAGCACACTGTCAGAGACATGGGTGTAACAGCCCAGTTTAGACCCTAGTCAGAACAGTGGTTTCGGGACCATAAATCCGAAGTCAGAGAAATAATTTAATATTATTTTTGATGTTTATGGTATGTGAAAAAAGTAGGTGTGAAAGTTCTGTGTGAAAATTTTATCGTTTGTGTGTCGATTTGTGACAAAGGACCTAATCGCGTTAAATACAAAAGCTGTGTGCTAGTAGTTAAAAGTGCTTAATTGACATGGCTTCTTAAACGAAAGGTCCTTATGTTGTTATTTGACCAAGATTATAGTAAGTGTACATTTATGGACAACCATTAATTAATTTATAAGTTAAATAGCCATGGGTAAAATGGTAAATTATGTATTTATGTATATTAAATAAAATTAAAGCCAAAATGTTGTCATCTTTCATATTTCTTCAACCGAAAATAAGAAAATAGCTAGGGCTTGGAAGATTTGAAACATTCAGCTACTTCAAGGCTCAAGTGTAAGTTCGTTTTGTTTGATTTTTGATGATTTTTATGTTTTTATGATCGTTGTTAAGTGTTCTAGCTAGCCCATGCTTAAATTCATGAAATTTATTATGATTTTGAGTTATGCTATTGTTGATTTTGTGAGCTTTGTGATGTTTGATGATGAAAACTAAGTGTTTGATGATTGATATACATATTTTCTAAAGTGATTTTGAGTAAAAATACATTTTGGGATTTAATTGAGAAATGTGAAAACTTTGTGTTGAAATGTGAAATAAATGTGAAATATGGGCTGCTAGGGGCACTATGGTAATTCGGCTAAGCATGGATTAAATTGGATTTTGTGAATTTGATGTATTTGTGAAATAAGGACTAAAATGTCAAAAATGTGGAATTATGAGGGCTAAAGTGTAAAATGTCCTAACTATGTGTTTGTGGATTGTTTTGGATGAAGATGAGATTGAATGAGTTGAATTTGATATTATATAGATCAAGAAAAGAGAAATTCAGACCTAGATCGAGGCAAGAATAAAGTGCTCGATTGATCGACTAGTATTGTTGTTTCTACGTCCGAGGTAAGTTCGTGTATAATACATATTGTTTAAACAATGTTTATATGCAATGAAATGAATGGAAATGTAATTGTGAAGTTTGATTATATGAAATGTGGATTCGAGGATATGAGGCACAAAGTGTGAGAAAATGAGATAGCTACGGCGACAAAAATTGCACTAAGTATGTAAGATCGAAACAACGTTGGCTGAATAATGGGCACTAAGTGTGTGATACTGAGACAAATACGGTTATATGTGATGGCACTAAGTGTGCGATATTATCATAGCTTAGGCTAATTAATTGGCACTAAGTGTGCAAGTTCATCAAATGATTAAAGAGAGCAAGAATGAATTATGGCACCGATCATTGATGTGGTAAATGTGATAGATAAATGCGTGATGAATACAGGATATGTAAAGAACCTAAGTGGTTGATGATATTGTGTATGAGATAGATGGAAGATTATGTGAATGAATGATTAGAAAAGTTGGATCGAATAGCATTATGAATGCTTGTATCTGGACCTATAGATATGGTATGAAAATGAGAAAAAGCCATGGATGAGATTAAGTAGTGATGTGAATTGAACTAAGTGTTAGTTAATTTTGCATATTGAATTTGAATTGTTGAGTTAATTGCGTTATATTACGAACTTACTAAGCTTTATAGCTTACTGTGTGAAGTCTTTCTCTGTTTTACAGTGGTATTTAAAGCTAGCTCAGATTCGAGAATCATCAGCGACTCAATCACACTATCATACATCTATTTTGGTACCTTTTGAAAGTTGTATATATGGTACATGGCATGTATAGGCTAGAGAAGTTGTAGAATGTTTTGAGATGTATAAATCTTGCCATGTGATTTGGCTTGATAGTGGATGAGACTTTGAATTGATTTTGGTATATGTTTTTCTATGTGAAAATGGTGTTTGTAAGGTGTATATATAGTCTTGTGTGAATGGCCATTATGGTATGCTTTGGTGAAATAGTAATGGTATGTTTCATGCTTGATTTGGTATTTGAGATGGTGAATGATTTGTATGTTATTTGATGATTGGAATTGAATATGTAGGGATGACCTAAAATTGGGTGGCAAATTGGCCTTGTAAATGGCCTATAATTGCCCTTACAGGTGAAACCTGCAGGCGTGTGTCTCGGCCGTGTCCTTCAATGACCCAATTCGAAGCAAGTCGAACTTGCACGGGGCGAACACGCAGGCGTGTGACGGTAAGTGTGACCCAAAGCGATGTTGCACGGGCGGACACGGGCGTGTGACGGGCGTGTGACCCAAATCGATGTTGCGGATCGATAAGACATGGTGTAAGGCATGGCAGTGGGTGGCACTACGACCTAGCCACGGATGAGAAGAAGAGATAGAGAAGAGATGAAAGTTCGGTTATAAAGGAAAATGTAATTTGATATTAGGTTATAAGGAGAATGAATAAAGGAGAAGGATTTGATCAAAATGAAGTTTTGCTTTTAAGAAATGGAAGAAAGGTTGAAATGATGATTAAAGAAAACAAAAAGAAAAATGGTGTCAATAGTTTGGTTTTCAAAAGGTGATGAGTGAACAAATTTTGGTCTCAAAGATTTGGGTACATTTGGCAACAAAAAGAAAGAAAAGAAGAGAATAAGGTCACCAATGGCTTGAAGATTCGGCAAGAAGGAAATTTAGAGAGAAAAGAAAAATGACACCAAAGTTGCATATAGGAATTTTGGCCAAAAACAATACCAAAACTTTTACCAATTGCCAAAGACAAAATTCGGCTAAGAGAATGGTAGTTTGGAGAAAATGGCACACTTGATGCTAAAGGAATTTGACTAAAACAAGCACTAAAACTTTACCAAAACACCAAGGAAAATTCGGCTATCCCCCCTAATACACAAAACCGTCCACATACATGACCATAATGGTCAAGAATTTGCCAACCATACTTTCCATAACATTTCCCTTGAAAAAGGCCATATGTTCCCCTTACTTTCCCCTTTCTCTTGATTTCTTTCCTCACCTTCAACCTTTCCTATTTTCCTTAGTCATTTTGCCAAAAATAAAAAGTCCACCTTGCCTTATTTACATGCTTGGCCGACACTTAAGGAAAGAGTGCAAAAATAATAGTCAAAATTTGCACACAATGGGATTTGAACCTCTTCCCTCAAAGTACTTCATGTGGCGCCATATCCTTTTTACCAATTGCTCAATTATGCTAGCTATTTACTCATTTATTTCCATAAGCTTTAAGGTCACTTACTCTATCTCCTTAAAGTGCTAAATGCCAAAAAATTTTACTAGGTCCAAATAAACCACAGGCCTTCTCAAGACCTCCTAAACATACATAATTAATAATCTAACTAGCTTAGCACAAAAAATAATGCAACACATAAAATTCCAAATTTTAGGATGTTACAATTCTCATACTTAAAGAAAATTTTCCTCGAAATTTACGATTAAAAGAGGTGAGGATATTCTTTGTAGATCGCATCCTCGAGGCTCCCATGTAGCTTCCTCCGATCCGTGATTGCGCCATAAAACCTTGACTAATGAGTGCAGACTTCCTTCTCAACACCTTAACATCCCGATCTAAAATTTGCACCTGGCTCCTCCTCGAGCGACAAGTCGGGTCTTATCTCAACTTCCTCTCTTTGGTACTATATGGGGCGGATCAATCGGTAACGCCTTAACATTGAGACATGAAATACACTATGTATCGACTCAACTCGGAGGTAACTCAAGTGATAAGCCACTGGCCCAACACGCTTCAAAACACGATGCGGTCAGATGAACCTAGGGCTCAACTTGCCCTTCCTTCCAAATCGAAGATCTTCTTCCAAGGTGGGACCTTTAGAAAGACTTGATCTCCACCACAAACTCAATATCCTTACGCTTGGATCCGCATCGATTTTTGTCTATCAAGAAGCTTCCTTTAACTGCGCCGAATTACCTTTACTTTTCCTCTGTCTCTAATATCATTTCGGGACCCAATAAGCTTTGTCGCTCCCCAATTCGGTCCAACAAGTAGGAGTCGACACCTCGACCATACAACACCTCATAGGGTGCCATCGGATCTTTGGATTGATAGCTATTGTTATAAGCAAACTCTGCCAGCGGTAGAAATCCTCCCAACTACCTCTGAAGTCAATCACCACGACCCTTAACATGTCTTCGAATCTGGATTACTCTCTCCAGTGACCATCGGCCCGAGGATGAAATCACGTGCTAAAATTTAAATTTGTTCCCAAAGCTTCATGTAAGGCTTTCCAAAACCGTGATGTAAACCTAGGGTCCCTGTCAGAAATGATAGACACTTTGGTACCCCATGTAACCTCACGATCTGCTCTCGTACAACTTGGCCAACTTACGCAATGAGTAATCCGTGCGAGCGGTAGGAAATGGCGATCTTCGTCAGCCGATCCACTACTACCCAAACGGAATCTTTCTTAGTAGGCGATAAGGGTAACCCACTAACAAAGTCCATCGTTATCCGTTCCCATTTCCATAATGGAATCTTCACTGGTTGTAGTAATCCGACGGCAATTGATGTTCGCCTTCACTTGCGACATGTCAAGCACCTACTCACAAAATCGGTAACCTCCGTTTCAACCACGGCCACCAATGTCGCTCACGGAGGTCTCGATACATTTTATTTCCCAGGGTGCATAGCGTAAGGACTACTATGCGCCTCACGTAGAATCATTTGTCTCAATTCAGAATCTTTGGGTATACAAATTCTTACTGCGAAAACACAATACTCCATCATTATTCAACCCAAAATCCCTATCACACCACCTTCCACTTGCTTGAAGTATGGAACCAACTTTTCATCGATAAGCTGCTTTTCCTTGTCGACCTACCCACGCATGAGGCTTCACGAAGTTCGGCTAGCAGACTACCATCTTCATACAAGGTGAGATGAAGCGAACATTGCTCTCAAATCCGATATCACCTTACGACTCAGCGGCGTGCGCCACCACGTTAACCTTTTCGGGATGATACTCGATTGAGAAGTCATAATCCTTCAACAGTTCTATCCACCTCCGCTGTCTTAAGTTCAACTCCTTTTGGGTAAGGAGGTACTTTAGACTCTTATGATCCGTATAGATGATCGACTTCTCACTATACAGGTAGTGTCTCCAAATCTTCAAAGCAAACACCACTGCAGCCAACTCCAAATCATGAGTGGGATAATTCACTTCGTGCGGCCTTAACTGACGAGATGCATAAGCCACCACATTTCCACCTTGCATTAACACACATCCCAAGCCCGTGTGTGACGCATCATAGTAAACAATAAACTCTTTTCCAGCCTCAGGTTGAATCAAAACTGGCGCTTCCGTCAGAATCTTCTTCAATTTCTCAAAGCTCTTTTGCTGCTGATCTGACCACCCTTACGCAATAGTTTAGTTAGAGGTGCAACAATCAACGAAAACCCCTCAACGAAACGCCTGTAGTAACCAGCCAATCCTAGGAAACTCCGAATTTTAGCCACTGACTTCGGTGGTTTCCAATCCAACACAGCCTCTACTTTTTGGGGATCAACTCTAATTCCTTCGGCCGACACAACATGCCCCAAGAAGGTCACTTCCTTGACCAAAATTCACACTTCTTGAATTTTGCATAAAGTTGTTTTCCGCAATATCTGCAATAATACCACCGCAGATCACGAATCATGCTCTTCTTTATTCTTTGAGTATACCAAGATGTCATCTATGAACACCACCACAAATCGATCTAAGTAGGGTTGGAAGACCCGGTTCATCATGTCCATAAATGCAGCTGGTGCATTAGTCAACCCAAACGGCATCACCAAGAACTCATAATGTCCGTAACGAGTTCGAAATGCAGTCTTATGGATATCCACCTCCTTGACTTTAAGTTGATGATAACCAAATCTCAAATCTATCTTCGAGAAAACTGAAGCTCCTCGCAGTTGATCGAACAGGTCATCGATTCTCGACAACGGATACCTATTCTTGATCGTCAATTTATTTAACTGTCTATAATCGATGCACATACACATCGACCCATCCTTCTTCTTGACGAATAAGACTGGTGCTCCCCACGGTGACACACTCGGTCGAATGAATCCCCGATCCAACAACTCCTGAATTTGAGCTTTAAGCTCCGCTAACTCCTTCGGCGCCATTCTATATGGAGCAATGGACACCGGAGCCGTTCCTGGCAATAACTCAATGCCAAACTCTACCTCCCGATCCGGAGGCAATCCAGGAAGTTCCTCGAGAAAGATGTCCGAGAACTCTTTCACCGTTCTAACACCTTCCACCGATAATTCCTTGGCATCCAAAGCACTAATGAAGGCTAGGAATGCTCCACACCCTTTTCGCACTAACTTTTCTGCCTTTAGAGCAGATACCACATTTGATAGATAGTTTCTCCTTTCACCTATCATCACCACTTCCTTATCTTCTGAAGTTCTTAGTGTCATCCGCTTTGCAGTAAAATCCAAGTTCACACGGTGTTTCACCAACCAGTCCATGCCCAAAATAAGGTCGAACTCGCTGAAAGGCAGTTCCATCAAATCCGCCAAAAATGTTTCTTCTTGAATTTCTAAGGGCACATCTCTAAACAATCTATTTACTATCACTGATTTCTCTAAAGGACTAATTACAAATCATCTCTCTAGCGATAATCTCAAATCTAATGTTCAGATTTCCAGACACAGCACTAGCAACATACGAATGGGTGGATCCGATATCTATCAAAGCGATAACAAGTACATCGAGATATGAAGAACGTGCTGGTTATCACATCGGTGCATCACCATCCTCTCGGTGTCGACCGCATAAACCAACCACCGTGCCTCGCCTCGCGTTACCCCTAAAACCGGTACCTCTACGGTGCACCCGACCTCGTCCTACGCCATTACCACCTCGACCTAGCCCACGGCCTCTCGGTGGGCTTCTTTGGCGTCTCTAGGCTGGCTGTGCATCATAATTCTGAGCATCTTGAGTGCGAAGCGATGCATCGAGGACAATTTTTGAATTGATGGTCCTTGGAACCACATTTGAAATAACCACTGGTTCTCTTTCAGCATTCACCCAGAAGTGTCGTTTTCGCGATCGACACATGGTATGTATCGATTGGTAGCAGCTGGTACTCTAGCTCGAGCTGGATTATTATTCCTGGGCCTCTTCTGAAGCCCTCTAGCAGGACCTGAGTACTTAAAGTCCCTCTTGCTCTTGCCTCTATCTTTTTCTCGGTTTTGCCGCTCCGAGTGCTTAGCCTCTTCAGCTATCTTGGCTTTCTCCACAAGTGTGGCAAAATTCCTTTCTTGTTGTGGGGCTATCAGTACCCGCAACTCATCACTCAACCCGTCCTCAAAACGCACACAGCATTCGTAGTCAGTTGGCACTATACCCCGAGCATAACGACTCAGACGCAGAAATTTCGCCTCGTAAGCTGCCACAGTCTTACCTCCTTGGACCAGATTTAGGAATTCCTTCCTTCGGGCATCCACATAGCTAGCCCCGACATACTTTCCTTGAAATGCAGTTTTGAAGAAATCCCAGGTAACACGATCGGCCTGAGTGCCTTACCGAACAGTAAGCCACCATTGATACGCCTCGTCTCTCAACAAAGACATAGCTCCTCTCAGTTTCTGCTCGGTGGTGCACTCCAAATCATTCATGATCCGCTCCACTACCTCGAGCCAATACTCTGCTACATTTTGGGCTACACCCGAGATACCCCTAAAAACCTCAGCACCATTTGATCTAAGTCGTTCCGAAATTGATCCACGAGCTGCTGGCCCAGTTTTAGCCCCAGCAACCCTTTCCAAGACTCGCAACATTGCTTGGGACAGAACAATGTCCTCCCTCATACGGTCATGTGATCTAGTTTCAGTCACGGGTGACGCAGGTGCGTCCATTTTCGGCATATGTCGGCGGCAGGCGCAACTAAGCGCCTCGGCCTCTACCACGGCCACGTCTACCGCGTCCATGTCCTCTAGCGCTCATATTGGGTAATTCGATTTAATCTGATTAAAAGTCTTATGAATCAGTATACTATTTTGGTGTTTATTAAAAAATGTTTTATGAAACATAATAAGTAAAGTCGTTTTTGTAGTCGCATCCTATAGTCTCAATCTCTATAGTTTCATACCTAAAACTAGAAGTTCTAGAGTATTCCTTCAGTCATATCATAATCATTATAATCATACAATAATAACATACACTTACTTGACTTGGTGCCGGATACCCGTGGTGCCATACTTCCTTAAAAACATACGTTCTAAATTTTACATTTCAAAACATCTTTGAAAAAAAAATGTTTTTGAACCCAAACCACAGCCGAGTTTTGAACCGGGCTCTGATACCATAAAATGTAACACCCCAAACCCGGCCCATGCGTTAAGGCCAGATCTGACATGTCACATGAGAAAAATACTACTAAGTCCTTTTTCATTTGTACATAAAAAGATTTAGATTTAAAATCATTTAAAACAACTCCCATTTAAAAATTATTAATAAAGTATTATTGAATAAAGACTGATTGATAAATCGATAAATTTGAGATAAAATCTTAAAAATCATGACTTTGGAAATATCATTAATAGTTCGAGAATAATTTGGAAATAATTTTTGAAAAATGTTGATGAAAATTATTTGAGAAATTTCCGAGTTAAAAATATATTTATGAAAGTTTATTATAAAACCCTTTTTGTATATCCATTTTAAGAAAACGTTTATTTAAGTTTTTAGAAAAGCCTCAATTTGAAGTACTTAGAGCAAATTATAAATTCGTCAAACAATAAACAAAACATAAATTAATTCAGAGGCCTTATTACAACCTTAACTCAAAGTAGTAAAGTAATTAAAAGTACTAAAAAGAAATCCAAATTTCGAATTAAACCGTTTTTGTAGTATGGCCTCCACCGAGTCATCCATAGCCCAAGTCTTCATCACTGATCATTACCTGAAAGGGGGTAAGGAAAAATGGGGTGAGTTACTAGAACTCAGTGTATAACCCTCTTACCGTTGTCCACTGGGCCAAAATCCCATTAAGCGATAATTTGGGCCTAAGCCCATTTACAATGATAATAATGTATCAATTATAACATGTGTATGAAATTCAATTCCCAAACCAAACCTAGTAATCCATCCGCTACACACCACCCGTACCAACCAACACACATGTGGGGATTTTTTGTCAACCCACCCCGCCAACACACCAATCGCGGGCATTAAGCCATTTATAACAAAAATAATTATGGACAAGCCACGAATAACGAAATTTACGTGGCATTGCCACTATCTGATTTGTGGCGAGCCACCAAAATTATGTGGCGTGAGCCACGAACTTCTCTTCAATATTATCCTATCCATGCAAAATCATGTATATAATGCATAACAATTCATGATTTTACAATATAACAACAGATAATTTATTTGGATATTCATTATCAACGGCCACGACCCATTATAACAAATTATCAATTAGGCCCATATGGCAAAATACCAGATCGGCCCATTTAGCAAAATATCAGATCAGCCCATATAACAAAATATCAGATCGGCCAATATAGCAATTTATCAAATCGGCCCATATAGCAAAATATCAGATTGGCCCATATAATAAATTATCAAATCGACCCATATAGCAAATTATCAGATTGGCCCATATAACAAATTATCAAATCGGCCCATATAGCAAATTATCAGATTGGCCCATATCAAAAATTATTAAATCGGCCCATATATCAAATTATCAAATCGGCCCATATAACAAATTATCAAATCGGCCCATTAGGGGCATTTTCGTGATCTTTCACGGTGTTAATACCGATTTTGTCAATTTTATCAAAATAGTGAGATCTAAGCCAATTTTCCCGGTTTCACCATAATACGATTTTAGTCAAGCGATTTACTACCAATATGATATTAATCTTTAACCCACGAAAGCAGTGTGAGATTACACACACGATTATGGTAAGCACTAAGCTTTCTTGATAAATGACACCTAAAATATTATAGCGCTTGATTAGTCGACATACGCGATTTATTAATCAACACTAAAATGAGCGATCTCACGATTGCTTACCCTTGGAATCGTGAATGACCATGATTTGTCGATTTTCCGGTTGGCGGTCCACAACCGGTGGAAAATCCCGAATCGTGATGCCTCAAAATTGTGAACGACCTCGAATAGTCGATTCTCACCGGATGAGGTCCACAACCGGTGGAAAGTCTGAATTGCGATACCGCCCTTGGCTTGAATTTATGAGTAGAGATCGCTAATCCGCTCCTTTTGAGATCTCCACTCGACTTTCCTTTTGAATCGGTACCACAAGCCTCCATTCGATTAGATCTTATATAGATCGATATTACGATGAAATATGGATTGACAAAGGGTAAAGATCGGCACCACTAATTACGAGTGATCAGCGGTTGGATAGATCGAAGCGATTTAATCCCTATAATTTTAATCGGTTAATCATCACTATCAATAATCATCTTAACGAATAAAGAACGATTTTATAGAATCCTCAAAGAACTCCTTACCTTAAAGATTTTAGGACCGATTCCCAACGATTATATGATGACTTGGAAGAATCGGAGTTTGACACTGCCACTATATCACTCTGAAGAAGAAGTGATCTCGTTTGAGAAGAATTAAGGTGATGGTCTTGGTCAAAATGACCATCCCAAAACAAAAAACAGATTCGGCATTAAGAGAAAGAAAATAAAAATGTTGAGAAGAATACTTACCGAATGATCAAGGATTGAGTGTTAGTACGGATGAGAAGAAGAGATAGAGAAGAGATGAAAGTTCAGTTATAAAGGAAAATGTAATTTGATATTCGGTTATAGGGAGAATGAATAAAGGAGAAGGATTTGATCAAAATGAAGTTTTGCTTTTAGAAATGGAAGAAAGGTTGAAATGATGATTAAAAGAAAACAAAAGAGAAAATGGTGTCAATAGTTTCGGTTTTCAAAAGGTGATGAGTGAACAAATTTTGGTCTCAAAGATTTGGGTACATTTGGCAACAAAAAGAAAGAAAAGAAGAGAATAAGCTCACCAATGGCTTGAAGATTCGGCAAGAAGGAAATTTGGAGAGAAAAGAAAAATGACACCAAAGTTGCATATAGGAATTTTGGCCAAAAACAATACCAAAACTTTTACCAATTGCCAAAGACAAAATTCGGCTAAGAGAATGGTAGTTTGGAGAAAATGGCACACTTGATGCTAAAGGAATTTGACTAAAACAAGCACTAAAACTTTACCAAAACACCAAGGAAAATTCGGCTATCCCCCCTAATACACAAAACCGTCCACATACATGACCATAATGGTCAAGAATTTGCCAACCATACTTTCCATAACATTTCCCTTGAAAAAGGCCATATGTTCCCCTTACTTTCCCATTTCTCTTGATTTCTTTCCTCACCTTCAACCTTTCCTATTTTCCTTAGTCATTTTTCCAAAAATAAAAAGTCCCCCTTGCCTTATTTACATGCTTAGCCGACACTTAAGGAAAGAGTGCAAAAATAATAGTCAAAATTTGCACACAATGGGATTTGAACCTCTTCCCTCAAAGTACTGCATGTAGTGCCATATCCTTTTTACCAATTACTCAATTATGCTAGCTATTTACTCATTTATTTCCATAAGCTTTAAGGTCACTTACTCTATCTCCTTAAAGTGCTAAATGCCAAAAAAATTTACTAGGTCCAAATAAACCCTGAGCCTTCTCAGGACCTCCTAAACATACACAATTAATAATCTAACTAGCTTAGCACCAAAAATAATGCAACACATAAAATTCCAAATTTTAGGATGTTACACGAGGCAAAGAAAACTTTCTTTCGAATGATTAATGAGTGGTTCACGGAGTTCGTTCGAATGAATCCAGCTGCTCAACAACCTCCACCCCAGTAAGTTCCTGTAGCGCCACAAGTTCTAGACCCGATTCAATTGAGTAAACCTCCAGTTGATAAGATTCGTAAGTATGGGGCCAAAGAGTTCAGGGCCACAGTTGATGATGATGCCGAGCGAGCAGAATTATGGCTTGAGAATACCATTAGAGTGTTTGATGAATTATCATGTACTCCTGATGAATGTCTTAAGTGTCTTTGTTTCATTTGTTAAGAATCACGATGTATCATTGGTGGAAAATATTGATATCTGTGGTTCCGAGAGAGAATGAATCACACAGGATTTCTTCAAAACTGAATTTTGGAAGAAATTTATCAGTCAACGGTTTATAGATCAGAAACGCAGAGAGTTCCTTGAGCTGAAATAGGGTTGTATGTCTGTTACAGAATACGAGCGAGAATTTGTGAGATTGAGCCAGTATGCACGAGAATGTGTTTTGACAGAAACTACTATGTGTAAATAATTGATTGAAGGGTTGAATGAAGATATTAAACTTCTGGTCGAAATTCTTGACTTAACTGAATTTGTGGTATTAGTTGAAAGAGCTTGTAAGGCCAAGGAGCTTAGTAAAGAAAAGAAGAAAGTAGACTCAAAGGCTAGAGATGAGAGAAAAAGGTCGATGAGTAAGCCGTATCACTCTTCATCAAAGAGATTCAGAGATGCAACCAGTCATTCAAATGCTTCGATTGGACATTCAAGTAGAGATCGTGTGAAGCAATATACGAGTCCTAAAGCTCAAATTTTAATAGAATCAAGTGTTGGCAGTGTCAGAAATAATAAGCCTGAGTGTAAACAGTGTGGGAGACGTCATATTGGTGAATGCTGGGGAAAGTATAATAATAGAGTTTGTTATAAATGTGGATCAAGAGATCACTTCATTCGGGATTGCCCAGAGTTGGCTAAGACAGATAATGCTCAGACTGCGAGGCCGAGTAACACGGCAGCTAGGGGTAGACCACCCAGAAACACAGGAATTGTGAGTGGTAGTCAGAAAGGAACAACGGATACAACTGTGAGATTGGAGGCAAGAGCACCTGTCAGAGCCTACGCTATTCGCACTCGTGAAGAAGCGTCATCTCCCGACGTCATTACTGGTACTTTCACTCTTTATGATACTGATGTGATTGCATTGAGGATCTACTCATTCCTATGTGTGTCTGAACTTAGTATCTAGTAAGACTGCATGCATTGAGTCTCTGAATTTGTAATTAGAGTATCGAACCCCTTAGGCAAATGTGTTCTGGTTGACAAAGTGTGCAAAAATTGTCCGTTGATGTTTCGAGATATCTGTTTCTGGGCTAATCTGATTCTACTACCCTTTGATGAAGTTGATATAATTCTGGGTATGGATTGGCTAACTTTGCATAATGCTATTGTGAATTGCAAGCGGAAGACTATTGATTTGAGAAGTCGAATGACGAGATAGTCCGAATTGAATCCAGTGATTTGAATGGGTTCTGTTTGTAATATCTTCGATGAAAGCTCTAAATTATGTGAAAAAGGGATGTGAAGCTTATCTTGCATACGTGATTGATCTGAAAGTGAGAAAAGAAAGTTGAATCTGTGCTGTGGTTTGTGAGTTCCCCGATGTGTTTCTTGAAGAATTCTGGGATTACCTCCGTCTGAGAAGTTGAGTTTGGTATTGAGTTAGTGCGAGGAACGACCCTATCTCAATAGCCCCATATAGAATGGCTCAAAGCGATTGAAAGAATTGAAGTATCGGTTGCAGAATTGTGACAGAGGGTTTTGCAATGAGAGCTTTTCTCCTTGGGGCGCTCCTGTTCTGTTTGTGAAAAAGAAAGATGGTACGATGAGAATGTGCATTGATTACCGTTAGTTAAACAAAGTGACGATAAATAATAAATATCCTCTACTCAGAATCGATGACTTGTTTGAACAGTTAAAAGGAGCTACTGTGTTTTTAAAGATAGATTTGAGATCGAAATACTATCAGTTGCGAGTAAAAGATTCAGACATTCCAAAAACTACTTCCAAAACGAGGTACGAGCATTATGAAATTTTAGTTATGCCTTTTGGACTAACGAATGCCCCTGCAGTATTTATGGACTTGATGAACCGAATATTCAGGCCATATTTGGATCGATTTGTCGTTGTGTTTATTGATGATATTTTGATTTATTCTCATGATGAGGCGGAACATGCCGAGCACCTGAGAATTGTGTTACAGGCCCTGCGTGATAAGCAATTGTATGCAAAGTTCAGTAAATGTGAGTTCTGGTTACGCGAGGTTGGTTTTCTGGGACATATAGTGTCAGCTGCGAGGATACGAGTTGATCCGAGTAAGATTTAAGCAATTTTAGATTGGAAACCTCTGAGAAATGTGTCTGAAGTTTGCAGTTTTCTGGGACTAGCAGGATTTTATAGACGGTTTGTGAAAGGTTTCTCGATGATTGCAACCCCGTTGACGAGATTGCTTCAGAAAGATGTAAAATTCGAATGGTCTGAAAAGTGTCAGAAAAGCTTTGATCAGTTGAAAGACCTATTAACTGAAGCTCTAGTGCTAGTACAGCCAGAATTCGGTAAAGAAATTGTTATATATAGTGATGCTTTGTTGAGCGAGTGCAGGATGTGTTTTGATGTAGGAAGGCAAAGTTATAAACATGCTTGAGACAAGTAAAACCACTTGAAAAGAATTACCCGATGCATGACCTTGAGTTAGCTACGATCGTGTTTGCTCTAAAAATGTGGCGCTATTATCTTTTCAGTGAGAAATGTCATGTGTTTTCAGATCATAAAAGCCTAAAATATCGATGACTCGAAAAGATTTGAATCTGCGGCAGAGAAGATGGTTAGAATTGTTAAAGACTACGAGCTTGTGATTGACTATCATGCAGGAAAAGCAAATGTTGTTCTTGGCGCTTTGAGCCAAAAGTCTTTATTAAACTTTACGAGCAATGAATACTCGGATAGATTTGTGTGATTATGATTCGGTTATAGTTGAGTTGAAAGCGAGGCTGTTGTTTATACATCAAATTTGTGATGCCCAGGAAGTTGACAATGAAATGCTAGTGAAACAAGCTCAGTGTGATTTGAACTTTGACTCAGAATTTCAAGTTGATGATAATGATTGTTTGAGATTCCGACGTCGGATTTGTGTTCCGAGAAATTCAGAGTTGATTCAATTGATTTTGAATGAAGCGCATAACAGTCGTTTATCTATTCATCCGGGAAGTATGAAAATGTACAATGATTTGAAACAGTTTTACTGGTGGCCTGGTATGAAAAAGGATATTTCGGAGTTTGTTTCGAGATGTTTAGTTTGTCCGCAAGTCAAAAATTTGAACATCAGGTGCCATCCGGTTTATTCTGATCGATCATGATTCTTGAGTGAAAATGGGAGAGAATCACGATGGACTTTAATGTCGAGATTGCCCCTATCTCAGAAAGAAAGTTGCAATATGGGTGATAGTTGATAGATTGACAAAAAGTCGGCTCATTTTATTTTGGTGAGAGCAGTTATACGCTTGATATGTTAGCATGAGCTATACATTTACGATATTGTGAGATTGCATGGGGTGCCACTATCTATTGTGTCTGACAGAGATCCGAGGTTTACTTCGCGGTTTTGGAAGAAACTGCAAGAGGCTTTAGGTACGAAGTTGCACTTCAGTACTGCTTTTCATCCACAAACGGATGGCAAATCCGAGCGGACCATTCAGATTCTCGATGATATGTTGAGATGTTGTATTCTTAAGTTTGAAGGTACCTGGGAAAAGTACCTACCGTTGATTGAAATTGTGTATAATAATAGTTTTCAATCAAGCATTAAAATGGCACCATATGAGGATCTTTACGGTCGTAAATGCAGAACACCATTGTACTGGACTGAGCTTAGTGAGAGTAAGATTCACGATGTAGATTTGATCAGAGAGACTGAGCAAAAAGTGAAAGTGATTCGAAATAGTTTGAAAGCGGCATCAGATCGTTAGAAGTCTTACGCAGATTTGAAACGAAAGGATATTGAATTTGAGATTAGTGATAAAGTGTTTTTGAAAGTGTCTTTGTGGAAGAAAATACTCCGATTCGGCAGAAAAGGCAAATTAAGTCCGAGGTTCATCGGGCCGTATGAGATTATTGAATGTATCGGGCCGGTTGCTTATAGATTGTTGTTGCCACCTGAGCTAGAGAAGATTCATAATGTGTTTCACGTATCGATTCTTCAACGATATAGATCTGACCCATCGCACGTGATTGCCCCTACTGAAGTTGAGATTTAGTCTGATTTATCGTATAGTGAAGAACTGATTTGAATTCTGGCTCGTGAGATCAAAGAAATGAGAAATAAGAAAATTGCGTTAGTGAAAGTGTTGTGGCACAAACACTTGAAGAGGCTACGTGGGAGCCTGAGGATGCTATGAGAGAGCAATACCTGAACCTATTCACTGGTAAGATTTTCGGGGACGAAAATCCCTAAGGGGGAGAGAGTTGTAATAGCCCGATTTAGACCCTAGTCGGAACAGTGGTTTCGGGACCACAAATCTGAGGTCAGAGAAATAATTTAATATTATCTTTGATGTTTATGGTATGTGAAAAAAATGTGTGTGAAAGTTCTGTGTGAAAATTTTATCGTTTGTGTGCCGATTTGTGAAAAAGAACCTAATCGCGTTAAATGCAAAAGTTGTGTGCTAGTAGTTAAAAGTGCTTAATTGACATGGCTTCTTAAATGAAAGGTCCTTATGTTGTTAGTTGACCAAGATTATAATAAGTGGACATTTATGGACAACCATTAATTAATTTATAAGTTAAATACCCATGGGTAAAATGGTAAATTATGTATTTATGTATATTAAATAAAATTAAAGCCAAAATGTTGTCATCTTTCATGCTTCTTCAATCGAAAATAAGAAAATAGCTAGGGCTTGGAAGCTTTGAAACATTCGGCTACTTCATGGCTCAATTTTAAGTCCGTTTTTGTTTGGTTTTTGTTGATTTTTATGTTTTTGTGATTATTGTTAAGTGTTCTAGCTAGCCCATGCTTAAATTCATGAAATTTATTATGATTTTGAGTTATGCCATTGTTGATTTTGTGAGCTTTGTGATGTTTGATGATGGAAACTAAGTGTTTGATGATTGATATACATATTTTCTAAAGTGATTTTGAGTAAAAATGCATTTTTGGGATTTAATTGAGAAATGTGAAAACTTTGTGTTGAAATGTGAAATAAATGTGAAATATGGGCTGCTAGGGGCACTATGGTAATTCGGATAAGCATGGATTAAATTGGATTTTGTGAATTTGATGTATTTGTGAAATGAGGATTAAAATGTTAAAAATGTGGAATTATGAGGGCTAAAGTGTAAAATGTCCTAACTATGTGTTTGTGGATTGTTTTGGATGAAGATGAGATTGAATGAGTTGAATTTGATATTATATAGATCAAGAAAAGAGAAATTCAGACCTAGATCGAGGCAAGAATAAAGTGCTCGATTGATCGACTAGTATTGTTGTTTCTACGTCCGAGGTAAGTTCGTGTATAATACATATTGTTTAAACAATGTTTATATGCAATGAAATGAATGGAAATGTGATTGTGAAGTTTGATTATATGAAATGTGGATTCGAGGATATGAGGCACTAAGTGTGCGAAAAATGAGATAGCTACGGCTACAAAAATGGCACTAAGTGTGTAAGATCGAAACATCGTTGGCTGAATAATGGGCACTAAGTGTGCGATATTGAAGCAAATTCGGTTATATGTGATGGCACTAAGTGTGCGATATTATCATAGCTTCGGCTAATTAATTGGCACTAAGTGTGCAAGTTCATCGAGCGATTAAAGAGAACCGAATGAATTATGGAATCGATCATTGATGTGGTAAATGTGATAGATAAATACGTGATGGTACAGGTATGTAAAGAACCCAAGTGGTTGATGATATTGTGTATGAGATAGATGGAAGATTATGTGAATGAATGATTAGAAAAGTTGGATTGAATAGCATTATGAATGCTTGTATCTGAACCTATAGATATGGTATGAAAATGAGAAAAAGCCATGGATGAGATTAAGTAGTGATGTGAATTGAACTAAGTGTTAGTTAATTTTGCATATTGAATTTGAATTGTTAAGTTAATTGTGTTATATTACAAACTTACTAAGCTTTATAGCTTACTGTGTGAAGTCTTTCTGTTTCTGATGGGTATTTAAAGCTAGCTCGGATCTCAGGAATCGTCAGCGACTCAATCAAACTATCGGACATCTATTTTGGTACCTTTTGAAAGTTGTATATATGGTATATGGCATGTATAGGCTAGAGAAGTTGTAGAATGTTTTGAGATGTATAAATCTTGCCGTGTGATTTGGCTTGATAGTGGATGAGACTTTGAATTGATTTTGGTATATGTTTTTCTATGTGAAAATGGTGTATGTGAGGTGTATATATAGTCTTGTGTGAATGGCCATTATGGTATGCTTTGGTGAAATAGTAATATTATGTTTCATGCTTGATTTGGTATTTGAGATGGTGAATGATTTGTATGTTATTTGATGATTAGAATTGAACATGTAGGGATGACCTAAAATTGGGTGGCAAATTGGCCTTGTAAATGGCCTATAATTGCCCACACGGGTGAGCACACGGGCGTGTGTCTTGACCGTGTCCTTCAATGACCCAATTCGAAGCAAGTCAGGCTTGCACACGGGCTAGACACACGGGCGTGTGACAGGCCGTGTGATTCAAGTCAGTGTTGCACACGGGCCAGATACACGAGCGTGTGACAGGTCTTGTGACCCAAGTCAGTGTTGCACACGGGGTAAGACATGGTGTAAGGCATGGCCGTGTGAGGCACACGACCTAGCCACAAGGGCGTGTGCCCTGTTTCGAAGAGAAGAATTTTCAAAGTTTCGTAAAAGTTTTAAATGTGATCGGTCTAGTCCCAAACCACTTCCAAAGCATGTTTAAGGTCTCTTAGACCTTCTAAAGAGACTTTGTGTTATTGATTATCTATGATCTGCTGATGTGTGAGCAATGGTTGTTTAAATGTTATGATTCGACCGGACCCTACTCCGGTGATGGATACGGGTTAAGGGGTGTTACAACGGGCGTTTGTCTCAGCCTTGTGGGAGACACATCCTTGAACACGGGCTTGTGTCTTGGCCGTGTGAAACCTGCATTTAGTTCGAATTGAATTAATTAACCATACGGCCTAGTACACGGGCGTGTGGCATGGCCATGTGGCGCAAGTCAGAGAGCAACCTAAATCAAACATGGCCTGAGACACGAGCGTGTCTAAGGGTCACACGAGCTTGACCCTTGGACCACACGGGCGTGTCCCTTGGACCACACGGGCGTGTGAGCCCTGCACCTTGGAAAATTTTTGAAATGTCATGAAAATTTTTTGACTTTTCGATTAAGTCCCGATTCGATTCTAATGCTCGTATTGGGCCTCAAGGGTCCATTTAAGGGACATTATGAATGACCTTGGTGAATAAATAATAACTTGCCTGAATTAATCGATAAATGTTCTGAATGTTTCGGTAACGCTCTAAAACCCTGTTTCAGCGACAGATAGGGATTAGGGGTGTAACACCCCAAACCCGGCCTAGATGTTATGGCCGAATCTGGCGTGTCACATTGAAGTGTTTTTCGAAAATCAAGTTTTCATTGAAAACCCTACTTGAAATTTCCAAAACTTCTTGCCATTTAAAACTTGTACAAAACCTCATTTTGCGTTTGCTTATTTTCAATCGTGGTTTATTAAAAAGTTATTCCCTTTTTAAAACGTTATTACCTTTAAAACCTTATTGTTGCGGAAGCTTAATTTAAAACAAATGATTTACGAAAACGTGATATTTAAAAATTGAGTTGCGGATGTTATTATTTTGGAAAATCGTGTTCTACTTCTAGCGGATATAAATCACAATCAATAAAATCCCAAATTTAAAATACAGAAAATTATAGAGGCCTTATTACAACCCGAATCAAAATCAAAGTACAAAAGTAAATGAGCAAAATAGAATAAAACATGTGCAGTTGTGTGGCCCTCTTCGAGTCCTTCGCAGCTCCGAACCGTCTAACGTTGGGGATTACCTGAAAGGTTAAAAGCGAGGTGAGTTCTGAAAACTCGGTATGTAATCCCCTTATTAAAGAAACAATCGATATCTGAAACATAATCGATGCAGGCACGAGCCCTCTATCGATGAATGCGATTCGATTCGGAGTATAGGTGAGCCAAAGCCCAAAACAATGTTATTTGGGTCACGACCATATAAGAATCAATTGGGCCTAGCCCATCACGATGCTGATCTCGATCATTTATGATGCATGATGCATGCAAACCCATCCAACCCTGCACTTGCCTCCGTCCAACCCTGCACTACCTGTGGGGAATAAATCACCCATGCCATCCCTACACTTACAGTGTTAGCACTGGTTGCAGCACTAACCGAAATCGCAGCAAAGCTGCTAGTATATATATGTGGCTTTAAGCCTTCAATAACGGTCTCATAATTGGCACATAGCCATCGGTAACTGTAATAAGATCGGCACATAGCCATCAGATACGGTAATATAACCTGCACACAGCCATGGGTAAGTATGATCGACACAAACTCATCAATAATTACGACCGGCACACAGCCATGGATAAATATGATCGACACAAAGTCATTAATAATTACGACCGACACACAACCATGGATAAATATGATCGACACAAAGTCATAACCAAGATGGCACAGAGCCATAATTAGGTTGGCATAGAGCCATAATCAGATTAACTGGCTTAAAGCCATCGATAGGTCCACAGTCGTCTGGTGTGACCCGTGCGACCTTAACAGATCATTACTGGGTCCACAGTCATCTCGTGAGACCCGTGCGACCCTATCAGAACAGTACTTCCTCCATAACCAATATCCCAACCCCATGCAGTATGTCATGTATGCAGAATGTCCGGCCCACAAATCATCATATCATTCACAGTTAAGTCAATCAAATCATTGTCATACAATCACAGTCAAATCAATCAAATCATAGCACAAGTCAGTCATTTACCCTCGAGGGGCAAAATAGTCATTTTACCCTTCAAGGGTATTACGGTAATTCTACCCTACAAGGGTATTTTAGACATTTTGCCATTCAGGGGCTTAACGGTCATTTCTCCTACTGGGGTCCAAGTATGTGTATCAACTCATCAATAGGTCCACAGTCGATCCGCACGACTTGTGCAACCTTTAGCAATCAAAAGGTATAGTTGGGCCCAAAGCCCAAAGTATGGCCCAAGTGGGGCCCACACGCTCGTGTGGCCCGCTAAGCCCAAAACTGCCTTTAGCCATGCGAACGACATGGTCGAGCTCATTATTTCACATAAGTTCATGAAGTTGGCCCATGTGGGGCCCGTCAGCCTATGTGGGGCCCGCCAGCCCATTGGGCCCACACGGCACATTTTGACCCATTTGCCCCAAAAGCGGCCCAAGACCATGAGATCGCTCATGGTGGCCTCCGTCATTGTATTGACTTCCCCACACGAGCGTTCGTGCGCTCGTCTGGCAACCATTGCCGTATTTTTGGCATTTCGGCATTTCGACATTTCGGCATTTGCCGATCTACAATTGGAGTGGTCTGTACGTGCATATACTTTCGGCTTTAAGCCGATCAACAGAAATAGGGTATATGGTTACACACCCTTTGTGGCTTTTAAGCCGACTATCATTTACGGAAGACAGCTACACACCTGTTTGGATTCCTGGTATGAATGATCCTGAAATGATTCACACTTCCACTGCTTCAGTCGATGTAGTCTTACAAATCTATAGATAAACCGAGTTCAATACGTTTGGATGCTGGCAAAACAATACGACATGATTGCATGTTAAGAACCTTAATAGATTACCAAATAACACACTACTTACACGCTTGCAACGTTACTTTTGTCCTTACCGAAATACCTATCCACCAGAAGCAACTCGCGTTGGGCAGAACCAACCGCTAGGAGAAAGACAGTTAATGGAAGAGAAAGAATAGGAATACCAAATATTCAGCCAAAGAAATAGAGGAATACTGAAGCCGATTCCCCCTCCTTTAAGAGAAACCGAAAATAGAAAAGGGGAAGAAAAGAAAATATTTGGCTTAAAACAATGTAAGGAGAAACTAGAAAAACCCGAAGGAATAGAGTAAATGAGAAAGGGATATTCGGCCAGAGTGGGGAAGGTAGAAGAGAGAACTCACAAATAAATGATTCGACAGGGACTGAAACAGAAAAAAGAAGAAAGAGACTTGGAAAATGCAACACAAAGCTTCGGTATTTCACGAAACGAAGAAGAACAAAAATAACCCGAATGGTCACTTGCCAATTTCGGCACCATAGAGAAAAGGGAAGGATTAGAGGTTCAAAACATCAAAGAATGCAATAAGGAAAATACCAAAACTACAATCGGCACAGCCAATCATATCCCCCAAAGCTCTTATATTGCCGCAAAATCACACACAAAAGGACCCTTAGTCGAATTCACCTATTCAAGATACCCAATTCGGCTACAACTCCCCTCACACTTCAAATTCCTTGAAAATCTCCACAAATCACTCCCCTTATCCCTCCTTGATTTACTCCTTGATATCCTCCTTAAAAAATCCAAGACCAGTTCAAACTTTCACTCAACAGAGTTTGAATCTACATCCAACACTTGTTGTCCCATGTTAGCAAAACAAATATTTCTTCGCTCCAGGCGTGACTCGAACACCATCCCCCTTTGAAGCTTTATCATGCCACTTACCATAAAGCCAATAGGCTCCTTATGTCATAACTTATCCTCAATATTTCATAAAGCCTTCCTGCCAATATCCAGGTTTATTCAAGGAACAATCAAAAATTTTGCACACGCCCTAACTTGAACCTCAGACCACATGCATACTCCTAACGCCACCTTGCCACTAGACCACATGCTTCCTTTGTCATATTTTAACCATAAATAATTATAAGGCCTTCCAGCCAACACCAAGGTTCACTTCAAGGAAAAACTGAAATTTTTGCTAAAGCCTAGATTTGAACCCAAGACCTCCCAACTGAGCTTATGTGAAATTTTCTCGCACAACTAAAATCCAACTGTTCCGATTCCCAAGGCCTATTTCTTTTAGGCCCAAAATTTGAGGCGTTACAAATCACCCCTCTCTAAAGAAATTTCATCCCCGAAATTTCCAATTAACAGGGTAGTTGTGTAACAACTACACCACTATGCTACCGCTGCACACTCTAATCCTAATAACACTAATACACTTTTAACTTAATCTTGAAACCTCTTACACATATCCAAAACATTTAACCACAGAAGCAGACAAATATTTATCACACATGCATATAATTCCTATATCCAAACAAAACACACCTGACTTAAAATAGACTGGACAAACTCGAACCCGATGCTCCTTAGATCCACATCTGAGACATGCTCTTGACTTCCTCCGGCATTCACCTGGATGATGCCTTTTACAATGCTTGCAAGTCAGGAAGTTCGGACGCATTTTAACTCGCTTCACAGAACGAGGCTCCTGCTTCAAAGGACTGTGATCCCTCTTCTTCGAGAAGTTCAAGCATCTAGCCTGAGGCATCTCAACAATCTCCTTAACTCTGGTCTCAAACACTTCCTCTACCACCTCCCTTACCAACCGGGTCAGTGCCTCAGTCCCAAGCTCCGGGTTACGCTACCTGAAGTTGGCGGACTTACCTCGACCACTGTCTCCTGAACAATCTCATGTTCCGGGGAAACAGACAACTCCTCGCGACCTTGCTCGCCTTCTGAATCCATCATAGTACTGTTGCTCTCTTAAAAATCTGATTGCCAGAACATACACTGAATAAATGCAAAATCTAACTTTATGCATAGTTTAATATCTAAAGAACTTACGGATTCGGCGTCGGAGACTCGACAAACCACACTTTTAGGAAAACAGTCAGTACACATTTCAAAAACTTCAATTTTTTCAAACCTCTTTAAAATAATTCTTTTAGAAATTCAATTTTAAAGACCCAATCCACAGCCGAGTTTTGTAACCTGGCTCTGATACCAGTAAATGTAACACCCCAAACTCGGCCTAGATGTTATGGCCGAATCTGGTACGTCACATTGAAGTGTTTTTCGAAAACCATGTTTTCATTGAAAACCCTTCTTGAAATTTCCAAAACTTCTTGCCATTTAAAACTTGTACAAAACATCAGTTTGTGTTTGCTTATTTTCAATCGTGGTTTATTAAAAAGTTATTCCCTTTTTAAAACGTTATTACCTTTAAAACCTTATTTGTTGCGGAAGCTTAATTTAAAACAAATGATTTAAGAAAACATGATATTTAAAAATTGAGTTGCGAAAACGTAGTGTTTGAAAATGTTATTGTTTTGGAAAACCGTGTTCTACTTCTAGCGGATATAAATCACAATCAATAAAATCTCAAATTTAAAATCTAGAAAATTATAGAGGCCTTATTACAAACCGAATCAAAATCAAAGTAATTAAGTAAATGAGCAAAACAGAATAAATCATGTGCAGTTGTGTGGCCCTCTCCGAGTCCCTCGCAGCTCCGAACCATCTAACGCTGGGGATTACCTGAAAGGTTAAAAACGGGGTGAGTTTATGAAACCTCAGTGTGTAATCCCCTTATTAAAGAAATAGTCGATTATCTGAAACTTAATCAATGGGGCTCGAGCCCTTTATCGATGCCGATATAGTTCAGTTCAGAGTATAGGTGAGCCAAAGCCCAAAACAATGTCATTTGGGTCACAGCCCATAATAGAATCAATTGGGCCTAGCCCATCACGAAAGAATATCTCGATGCGAATATGCATGATGCATGCAAACCCATCCAACCCTGCACTTGCCTCCGTCCAACCCTGCACTACCTGTGGGGAATAAATCACCTATGCCATCCCTATACTTACAGTGTTAGCATCAGTTGCAGCACTAACCAAAATCGCAGCAAAGTTGCTAGTATATATATGCGGCTTTAAGCCTTTAGTAACGGTCTCATAACTGGCACATAGCCATTGGTAACTGTAATAAGATCGACACATATCCATCAGCTACGGTAATATAACCGGCACACAGCCATGGGTAAGGATGATCGACACAAAGTCATCAATAATTACGATCAGCACACAGCCATGGATAAATATGATCGACACAAAGTCATCAATAATTATGATCGGCACACAACCATGGATAAATATGATCGACACAAAGTCATAACCAAGATGGCAAAGAGCCATAATTAGGTTGGCACAGGGCCATAATCAGATTAACTGGCTTAAAGCCATCGATAGGTCCACGGTCGTCTCGTGTGACCCGTGCGACCTTAACAGATCATTATTGGGTCCACAGTCATCTCGTGTGACCCGTGCGATCCTATTAGAACAGTACTTCCTCCATAACCAATATCCCAACCCCATGCAGTATGTCATGTATGCAGAATGTCTGGCCCACAAATCATCATATCATTCACAGTTAAGTCAATCAAATCATTTTCATACAATCACAGTCAAATCAATCAAATCATAGCACAAGTCAGTCATTTACCCTCGAGGGGCAAAATAGTCATTTTACCCTTTAAGGGTATTACGGTAATTCTACCCTACAAGGGTATTTTAGACATTTTGCCCTTTAGGGGCTTAACGGTCATTTCTCACAGTGGGGTCCAAGTATGTGTATCAACTCATCAATAGGTCCACAGTCGATCCGCACGACTTGTGGAACCTTTAGAAATCAAAAGGTATAGTTGGGCCCAAAGCCCAAAGTATGGCCCAAGTGGGGCCCACACGCTCGTGTGGTCCGCTAAGCCCAAAACTACCCTTAGCCATGCGAACGACATGGTCGAGCTCATTATTTCACATAATTTCATGAAGTTGGCCCATGTGGGGCCGCGAGCCCATCGGGCCCACACGGCCAATTTCGACCCATTTGCCCCAAAATCGGCCCAAGACCATGAGAATGCTCATGGTGGCCTCCGTCATTTTATCGACTTCCTCACACGAGCGTTCGTGCGCTCGTATGGTAACCGTTGCCGTATTTTTGACATTTCGGCATTTCGACATTTCGGCAGTTCGACATTTTGGCATTTGTCGATCTACAATTGGAGTGGTGTGTGTGTGCACATACTTTCAGATTTAAGCCGATCAACAAAAATAGGGTATACGGTTACACACCCTTTTCGACTTTTAAGCCTACTATCATTTACGGAAAATAGTTACACACCTATTTGGATTCCTGGTATGAATGATCCTAAAATGATTCACACTTCCACTGCTTCAATCGATGCAATCTTACAAATCCGTAGATAAATCGAGTTCAATACGTTTGGATGCTACCAAAACAATGCGACATGATCGCATGTTAAGAACCTTAATAGATTACCAAATAACACACTACTTACACGCTTGCAACGTTAATTTTGTCCTTACTGAAATATCTATCCACCAGAAGCAACTCGCGTTGGGCAGGACCAACCACTAGGAGAAAGACAGTCAATGGAAGAGAAAGAATAGGAATACCAAATATTCGGCCAACGAAATAGAGGAATACCGAAGCTGATTCCCCCTCCTTTAAGAGAAACCAAAAATAGAAAAGGGAAAGAGAAGAAAATATTCGGCTTACAACAATGTAAGGGGAAACTAGAAAAACTCGAAGGAATAGAGTAAATGAGAAAGGGATATTCGGCCAGAGTGGGGAAGGTAGAAGAGAGAACATACAAATAAATGATTCGACAAGGACTAAAATAGAAAAAAGAAGAAAGAGACTTGGAAAATGCAACACAAAGCTTCGGTATTTCACGAAACGAAGAAGAACAAAAATAACCCGAATGGTCACTTGCCAATTTCGGCACCATAGAGAAAAGGGAAGGATTAGAGGTTCAAAACATCAAAGAATGCAATAAGGAAAATACTAAAACTACAATCGGCACAGCCAATCATATCCCCAAAGCTCTCAAATTGCCGTAAAAACACACACAAAAGGACCTCTAGTCGAATACACCTACTCAAGCTACCCAATTCGGCTATAACTCCCCTCACACTTCAAATTCCATGAAAATCTCCACAAATCACTCCCCTTATCCCTCCTTGATTTACTCCTTGATATCCTCCCTAACAACTCCAAGACTAGTTCAAACTTTTACTCAACAGAGTTCGAATCTACTTCCAACACTTGCCGTCCCATGTTAGAAAAATAAATATTTCTTCGCTCCAAGCGTGACTCGAGCACCATCCCCATTTGAAGCTTTATCACGCCACTTACCATCAAGCCAATAGGCTCCTTATGTCATAACTTATCCTCAATATTTCATAAAGCCTTCACGCCAATATCAAGGTTTATTCAAGGAATAACCAAAAATTCTGCACACGCCCTGACTTGAACCTCAGACCACATGCATACTCCTAACGCCACCTTGCCACTAGACCACATGCTTCCTTTATCATATTTTAACCGTAAATAATTATAAGGCCTTCCAGCCAACGCCAAGGTTCACTTCAAGGAAAAACTAAAATTTTTGCTAAAGCCTAGATTTGAACCCAAGACCTCCCAACTGAGCTTATGTGAAATTTTCTCGCACAACTAAAATCCAACTGTTCCGATGCCCAAGGCCTATTTCTTCTAGGCCCAAAATTTGGGGCGTTACAAGGGGTGTTACAACTCATTTCCAATTAGACTAAGGACATGTTTAGGTTTGTCTACTAATACAAGTCATCTTTTTGTACTACGATCCAACCACGTTATACCGCTTAGTATTAGTTAAACATTAGACAACCAATAAGCAACGTTTCCTTCCATTTTGCTTTCTGTGCAAAGCCCATGTGAGAATAATATACAAAGTTTTAATGTAATTCATGAATAATTTTATTAACCTATTTGTTCAAAAAAATTAGAAGTGTACTTAGACAAAAATACTACTCTCAGGGCACCAGATCCAACAATCTCCCACTTGCCCTAATAAAGTAGATGATTCATGTTTTGCATTCCTATGCCCCTCCACATGTTTTCTAGAGAACTCTCTAGCTAGTAGAGTCTTGGTAAAACAAACTCCAGGGTATGTCCTCAGATGCGTTCTTTGACTGTATCTACTATTCTGTCAAACACTATCGTCTCCCTTAATGCGTTATGTCCTTATGTGGTTTATTTGGGTTTAGTTATATCCCCACTGTTACATTGTCATATTTTTTTCATTCCACATATTCGGCCCTCCATAATGAAGTTAGCAGTGCTAGTCTGCTTTACACTTCTCTGCATAACTGACCCACCGCTTAGGACAAAAACACAACCCAATGTTGATTTCCTTGAATCCTGACACGTTTATAGGTCAGAATTAGTATATCTATGTAACATCCTTAAATAGGGGCTATTGTGTTTAAATTGTTCTTGCATGTGTATGTATTGATTGTGGTATTAATTGAGGTGTTCTAGGGTCTAGGTATAAGCCGAGGGTAGGCTCGAGCTATAAGAAAAATTTTGTTTTTAAGCTTTGGTCAAGGGGAGCTGAAGGAGCGAGGGGTTAAATATATTTCGGGGTGAAATTAAGCACAAGAATTGGCTTGGGAAAGTGGCAAGGAGGTGCCACTTAGGGCCTTGAGAGTGACGCCACATGCAGGGAAGGGGGAGCTCAGGTTCGAGCAGCAGAGATCCCATTTTCTGCTTACCATTTTGACGCCAAGGAGGGAAGAGTTGTGCTCAGCTCAAACTCTGTCAGATTTGTTGATTAAGTCAAATTAATTTAAACTGGTGGAGAAGAGAAAATTTAGGAGCTTGTGGAATTCAAACACATTTGAATTGTTGGTCAGGAGAAATTTGAGGTGTTTGCCGAATCTTGAATAGTGGAGGAGGAGTGTTCGGTTGGGGAACTTGCTAGGTGTGCCGTCCCTCCATAGTTAGCTTAGGAGGACATTTTTGGCTAGTCTAGGCTATAGTGCATTCGGTTGAGAAGCAAACTGAAACTCTTATTTGCTCATCGATTTTCCCTTAATGCACCATATTGAAGCAAAAGTCGAAATCCCTTTTTGCACCTGTCGAATTCTCTTGAAAGCACCTAGCCGAATGTCCACCTAAACTTCCTTAGTTTTATTTCTTTTTCTTCTTCTTCTCAAGTGCTTGGCCGAATCTCCTTCTCTCCCATCTCTCTTTTTTCTTTCTCTCATAATTATTCAAAACCGCATGAACAGTCTCTTCTTCTCAAATCAACAATTTTCCTTTCTCTTCATTCTCTCTTGTGCCGAATCTTCTTCTTTTTCTTCCTCCTTTTTGCCGAAACTCCCTTAATCTCTTTCCTCTAAACCAAAGCCGAATACCATTCATCTTTCTCCCATTCTCTCCTTTCACTTTAGCCGAATCTTATTTGCTTTTCTCTTCTTTCAGCCATAGCCGGATCACATTGAAGTCCATCACCATTGCCAAAATCTCCCTACTTTCTTCTTGTTTTATTTTGGTCGAATATCAACCAAGCATAGATCTCCCTTGGTTCTTCTCTAATCGGATTTCAAGAGGGTAAGTAATCTTGGCCGAAACTCTATTCTCACTTTCTCTTTTTCTCTGTCGACATGTGTAGACAAAATTTGAATTTCGGCATTTGTCTTGGCTTTTAATCAACCATGCAATTGGTTTCTTATAGGACCTTCGGGATTTTGAAGCAGTAGATCGGGGTCATCTATTTCCTGTCAAGCGATTTCGGTAAGTCAGTGGTAAGGTTTCATGCCGATTCGATCTGAAAAGTCGAAGGCTATTAAGATTAAGTGTTAATGTTGGCCGATTGTAGGGGAAAGATCAGTCTCGCACATCTCGGGTTGTGGTTAGCGTTCGAAAGGCAGTAAGGTGAGGGTTGTGTTTGGTTGTGCGTTATCTCACCCTTCAGGATTTGCTAGTATAGCCAAATGGCTTTTGCTAATGATCTTAGTGTGGGCCGAATGTAGGAAATGGGGATCTAGTGCAATAGATCGGGACCTTCGGGATTCAGTAATCGCGTTAGTAATTAGGTGTGTAACACTTACACACTTCGTTAGTATGATATGTTTATTATGTTACTGTTAATAGCCATTGAAACCGGTAGTTATGCCTTGTGGGCATGAGCGTGGACTCCGGGTAAGTCCCCTGATTATGGATCTCGATATATGCTATCATGTCATTGTTTAATGCTATGCCATGTGTTATTTGCATCATCATACGTTATTATGCCACGATTGATATGGACATGGTGGTGGGATTGTTGAGAGGAGGGGGAAAAATGATTTGGACTGTCACCAGTGGTTTTGACCACACGACGGGTTGGCCCCATCTTTGATATTATTATTTGTGACTAAGTCCCAGTGGTTTTGACCACATATATGATATTGTGACTACGGTCACCAGTGGTTTTGACCACATATGGATATTGTGACTCGTCCTAGTGGTTTAGTACCACAGTGGGTTGGCCCCACATGATTGATACGAGATTGTCATCAGTGGTTTTGACCACACGATGGGTTGGCCCCATCACTTGATTCGTGACTACGGTCACCAGTGGTTTTGACCACACCGATATATATATTTGTGACTTCGGTCACCAGTGGTTTTGACCACCAGTGGTTTTGACCACACGGGGTAGATAAAGGAGATTGGATGGTTAGATGTTGGGGTGCATGATTGCATGTTTTATTAATGATTTGTGTAAGTGCTATTCCATCGGGTTGGGGATTTACACACTGAGTCTCGGTGACTCACCCCTTCCCTTATACTTTGCAGATGAGGCATAGATCGCGGATAGGGAGCTGGGGAGGACTCGCGGTGGCCATGCAAACTTATTTTCGGGTTTTTGATTTTAAATTATTACTCTAGTTTTATCTATTTTACTTTAAATTTGGTTTGGTTTTGTAATATGGCCGCTAGGTATTATTTTGGGTTTTATTTACGGATTTTATTTTACCTATCTTATGCTTGTGATTAACAATTTGATATTGCTTAAGTAACCTGATAAATAGCAACGTTTTCAAAAACTATACTCTATTTCGGGATTTTCAAACGTTACCATCGGGTAACATTATTCGTAGGGTAATAACAAAGGTAATATAGATGATTTTCAAACCTAAATTTTCAAACAACTACAAATGCAAATGGTTTTAAACTTGACTATGTTCAAACTCACTCGGTTTTTAATAAGTATCGAAAGGTTTTCCAAAACTAGAAACAGCAATTGGATGTTCCAAAATTATTTTCTGGATTTTAAAACAACACTAAAACGATTTCAACATCACTTTATACTGGATTTTCTAAACCTTAAAACGATAACAGCGTTTTCAATAGAAATAAATCGGCAACCTTGTTTTTCTTAAAATGTTTTCACTCCGTAATATGCCAGATTCAGTCGTGGTGTGTTGACCGGGTTTAGGGTGTTACAATTTTGGTATCAGAGCCAAGTTCAACAGCTCGACTATGGGCCCGAGGCCCAAAAATGTTTTAAAATGGATTGTGGAAAAGGTTTTATGGGAAAAGTATAGTGGTGAAAGCATGGCACCGAGTCTCCGGCACCGATTCGCCCAGGTAAGTACCCCAAATTATTTCTTATTGATGATATGATTATGGTGATATTGGCATGACTAAATAGTAGTGACTAATAGTAGTAGGAACTACTCTAGAGATTTGAACTATAGGATGGATGTACTTACGAAACAACCTCTGATTAAACTTCTCATAAACTCGTGCCTTAATAGACAAAGTGGAATAAAAGTCTAATGCATAAAACTTGTAGTCGATCAATTCGTGACGGTAATCATGAGTACACATGGACGTGGGCGTAACACTCGTGGACGCAGGTAGGGGTAGGATGACGGTCTCGAACCGGTAGGGTCTGGTCATGGATCGAGAAAATGAGGTACCACCGCCACCACCGGTGGGGCGCGAACATCGTGACCAGACAGGTGATGACGCAGCGATGTCACGAGCGATCTTTGCGGGTGTTAGAGAGGGTTGTAAGTGCAGGCGTCGGAGTAGGGGTTCGAAAATCTGTGCCCGAATGACTCACGGGCTAATGGTGCCGAGGTGTTCGAGGTATCTCGGTGTGGCTCCTAACACGCAGTAATATTGGTTGAAGGCGGCGAACGTATTATGGATGATCCGGACTTCTACCGAGGAAAAGCTTAAGGGTAGTATCTCTCTTTGCGAGATGAGTCATATAAGTGGTGGCTCACGATTAGGAGCGAGCAATGGCGGATGACATTACTTGGGAATTCTTTAGAGCGACCTATCGGAGGAAGTACATTGGGGCTAGCTACATTGATGCGCAGTAGAAGGCGTTCTGAACTTTGGTCCAGGAAGTAAGATCAGATCGGAATATGAGGCGAAATTTCTTGGTGAGTCGCTATACACGGGTATTGTGGGCACGGAGCATGAGCGCCGTGTCGACGGAGGATGGGTTAAGAGACGAGCTGCGGATGTTAATTGCCCCACAGTAGGAAAGAGAATTTGCGGTCTTAGTGGAAAAGGCCAAAGTTGCTGAGTAGGTGAAATAGCCCGTAAGGCGGAATCGGGATAAGGGTTGGAATAAGAGGAATTCGGATCATCCGGGTCCATCGGGAATCGCGAGAAAAGGGTAGATATGGTGGGCGAATCAAGCGCTAGGCTCTTCTTCTTGCTAATACTCGATGGCCGCCACGGTGTGCTCGGTGTGGAAAATCTCACACGGGAGAATGTTGGACTGGAAACAGAGGATGTTTCGAGTGTGGATCGATGGGGCATCGAGTGAGGGATTATCCACGAGAGATCGCCTAGGTCGCACGGGATCGAGAATCATACACGCATCGGGAGGATGGTCGGCAACCACGGAGGGGCCGTGGTGCGGCCGGGGAGGTAATGGCTCGTAGAGGCCGTGGAGCACCGAGCAGGTGCGCAGTGAAGTACGCAGGCGAGACACCGGATTGATCTACGCCGGCGAGGCGTCGAGAGGAGGGCGACGCACCGGGACGTCATAACTGATGCGTTCTTAATCTTTGGTCTACCTTATAATGCTTTGATTGATGTGGGTTCGACGCACTCGTATGTTGCCGTGCATATAGCGGAAACAATGAACTTAGACTTTGAGATTACTTCTAGGGAGATGACAGTAATAAGCCCTCTAGGTCACTCTGTAGAAGTAAATAAATTGTATAGGGATGTACCCCTAGAACTTCAAGGGGTCATGTTTTTGGTTGACTTGATGGAACTGCCGTTTGGGGAGTTCGATCTGATTCTTGGGATGGATTGGCTAGTAAAGTACCAGGCCAGTTTGGATTGCGCAGCTAAGTGCATGGTGTTGAAGTCGGTGGAAGGCGAAGAGGTAGTGATGATAGGTAATAGGAGAGATTACCTATCCAGTGTGCTCTCTGCGCTGAAGGCGGAGAAAATGGTTAGGAAAGGTTGTGAGGCATTTATGGTGCATGTCTGTGCTTTGGAAGCCAAGGATTCAGCTGTGGAGAGTGTCCGAACTGTGGGGGAGTTTGCTGATGTATTCCCAGAGGAACTTTCGGGTTTGCCCCCTGACCGCGAGGTTGAGTTCGGTATAGACTTGATACCTGGAACCGCGCCAGTGTCTATTGCCCCGTATAGGATGGCGCTGAAAGAATTGGTAGAGTTAAAGGCTCGATTCGGAGTTCTTTGGACGGAGAGGTTTCATCCGCCGAGTGTATCCCCTTGGGGAGCACCTCGTGGTTTTGTTAAGAAGAAAGACGGTACTATGCGGATGTGTATAGACTACCGCCAGCTGAATAAGTTGACGATCAAAAGCAAGTATCCGTTGCCCAGGATAGACGACTTGTTTGATCAGCTCAAGGGTGCATCGGTATTCTCTAAGATAGATCTTAGGTCGGGCTATCATCAACTCAAGGTGAAGGAGGCTGATATCCATAAAACGCGGCGTTCGACTTACTCGGTATGGGCATTACGAGTTTACGGTGATGCCATTCGGGTTGACCAATGCTCCGGCAGCATTCATGGACATGATGAATCGGGTGTTTCAGTCGTATTTGGATCGATTCGTCGTGGTGTTTATAGACGACATTTTGGTTGACTCAAAATCTGAGGAGGAACATGACGCGCATCTTCGGTGGTGCTTTGCAGATTCTCGAGGAAAAGCGCTTATTTGCCAAATTTAGTAAGTGCGAGTTACGGCTTAGGAGGTGACTTTCTTGGGTCACGTGGTGTCACCGAGGGGATTAGAGTGGATCCTCGAAAGATTGAGGCGTTGTTGGACCGAAACCGCCTAAGTCGCGGGCGTAAGTTCGAGTTTCCTAGGGCGCGCGGCAGGTATTACCGCAAATTTGTTGAGGATTTTCTTTGATCGCAGCGCCTATGACCAAATTACGAGGAAAGGAGTTCCATTTGTGTGGTCCGAGAAACAAAGACAGAAAGTTTCGACAAGTTGAGAAAGATTCTGATCAAGCTCCGTTTTGATTCAACTTTGAGGCGGAAAGGAATTCACTGCTTCATCGTGATGCATCACATACTGGTTTGGGATGTGTGTTGATGCAGGAAGGGAAGGTAGTGGCATATGCATCTCGACAGCTGAGATCGCATGAGGTTAACTATCCAACGCATGACTTGGAATTAGCTGCAGTGGTTTTCGCCCTGAAAATATGGAAACATTACTTGTACGGAGAGAAGTCGATAGTTTACACGGATCACAAAAGTCTGAAGTATCTATTGACTTAGAAAGATCTGAACTTGAGACAGTGGAGATGGATTAAACTGTTGAAGGACTACGACTGTTCAATTGAGTATCATCCGGGCAAGGCTAACATGGTGGCAGACGCGTTGAGCCGTAAGGTAGTGTCGGACTTGAGAGTGATGTTTGCTCATCTTAGCTTGTACGACGACGGGAGTCTGTTGGCAGAATTGCAGGTAAAATCAACTTGGGTAGTACAAATTAAGGAGAAACAGTTAGAGGATGAGGGTTTGAATGCTCGGAGGTTGCAAGTTCAGAATGGTGGGTTGGAAGGTTACAGCTTGTCCAGTGATGGAGTACTATGTTTTCAAGGGAAAGCTTGTATGCCGAAGGACGTCGAGTTAAGGCAGAAGATTCTTCAGGACGAACATAGCAGTCCATACGCTATGCATCCTGGAGGTAGCAAGATGTACCAGGATTTGCAAGAGCAGTTTTGGTGGCTAGGTCTGAAACGGGAAGTAACTGAGTTTGTGGGTAAATGTCTGACGTGTCAGCAAGTCAAGGCTGAACATCAGTTGCCGTCAGGTTTAGTTCAGCCGGTGAAGATTCCGCAGTGGAAGTGGGAAAGGATCACTATGGATTTTGTCAGTGGACTACCCCTTACGCCAAGTAAGAAAGACTCAGTCTGGGTAATTGTGGATCGTCTAACTAAGTCAGCTCATTTCATACCGGTAAGGGTTGATTAATCGCTTCAGAAGTTAGCAAGGCTATATGTGGCGGAGATAGTGAGGCTGCACGGGGTGCCAGTATCGATCATCTCGGACAGGGATCCCAGGTTCACGTCGAGGTTCTGGAAAGCGTTGCATCAGGCATTGGGAACGCGGTTGGATTTTAGTACGGCATTTCATCCGCAGACAGACGGACAGTCAGAGAGGATTATACAAATCTTGGAAGATATGCTGAGAGGCTGTGTTTTGGACTTTAGAGGCAACTGGGAAGAATTTCTACCGTTAGCTGAATTTGCGTACAACAATAGTTACCAAGCAAGCATTAAGATGGCACCATATGAGGCGTTGTATGGTAGGAAGTGTCGTACACCTACCTGCTGGACAGAATTGGGGGAGCATCAGATGTTGGGACCAGAGTTGGTTGCTGAGACCGAGGATAAAGTCAAGTTGATTCAGGCTCGTTTGAAGGAAGCTTCAGACAGGCAGAAGTCATATGCCGATCTTAAGCGGAGAGATATAGAGTTCGCAGTGGGTGATAGGGTTTTCTTGAAGGTCTCGCCGTGGAAGAAAGTGCTGAGATTTGGAAGGAAAGGCAAGCTAAATCCAAAGTTTATTGGCCCATATAAGGTGTTGGGACGAGTGGGACCAGTAGCTTATCAGCTTGAGTTGCCAGCGGAGCTAAGTCAGATACATGATGTGTTCCACGTCTCCATGCTTAGGCGCTATCGTTCAGATCCATTGCATGTTGTATCGGTGGAGGAAATTGAGGTGAGCCCAGATTTGACCATGGAAGAGGAACCGGTCAGCGATTCTAGATCGGGATGTGAAAGTTTTGCGCAAGAAGTCGGGCCCATTAGTAAAGGTATTATGGCAAAATCATGGCGTGGAAGAAGCTACGTGGGAACCAGAGGATGTGATGAGGCAGCAATACCCTCAACTCTTTTGACCAGGTAATTTCGAGGCCGAAAATATTTTTAAGGGGGGTAGAACTGTAACATCCTTAAATAGGGGCTATCGTGTTTAAATTGTTCTTGCATGTGTATGTATTGATTGTGGTATTAATTGAGGTGTTCTAGGGTCTAGGTATAAGCCGAGGGTAGGCCCGAGCTATAAGAAAAATTTTGTTTTTAAGCTTTTGTCAAGGGGAGCTGAAGGAGGGAGGGGTTAAATATATTTCGGGGTGAAATTAAGTACAAGAATTGGCTTGGGAAAGTGGAAAGGAGGCGCCACTTAGGGCCTTGAGAGTGACGCCACATGCAGGGAAGGGGGAGCTCAGGTTCGAGCAGTGGAGATACCATTTTCTGCTTACCATTTTGACGCTAAGGAGGAGGAAGAGTTGTGCTCACTCAAACTCTGTCGATTTGTTGATTAAGTCAAATTAATTTAAACTGGTGGAGAAGAGAAAATTTAGGAGCTTGTGGAATTCAAACACATTTGAATTGTTGGTCAGGAGAAAATTGAGGTGTTTGCCGAATCTTGAATAGTGGAGGAGGAGTGTTCAGTTGGGGAACTTGCTAGGTGTGCCGTCCCTCCATAGTTAGCTTAGGAGGACATTTTCGGCTAGTCTAGGCTATAGTGCATTCGGTTGAGAAGCAAACTAAAACTCTTCTTTGCTCATCGATTTTCCCTTAATGCACCATGTTGAAGCAAAAGCCGAAATCCCTTTTTGCACCTGTCGAATTCTCTTGAAAGCACCTAGCCGAATGTCCACCTAAACTTCCTTAGTTTTATTTCTTTTTCTTCTTCTTCTCAAGTGCTTGGCTGAATCTCCTTCTCTCCCATCTCTCTTTTTTCTTTCCCTCATAATTGTTTAAAACTGCATCAACGGTCTCTTCTTCTCAAATCAACAACTTTCCTTTCTCTTCATTCTCTCTTGTGCCGAATCTTCTTCTTTTTCTTCCTCCTTTTTTTCGAAACTCCCTTAATCTCTTTTCTCTAAACCAAAGCCGAATACCATTCATCTTTCTCCCATTCTCTCCTTTCACTTTAGCCGAATCTTATTTGCTTTTCTCTTCTTTCAGCCATAGCCGGATCACATTGAAGTCTATCACCATTGCCGAAATCTCCCTACTTTCTTCTTGTTTTATTTTGGCCGAATATCAACCAAGCATAGATCTCCCTTGGTTCTTCTCTAATTGGATTTGAAGAGGGTAAGTAATCTTGGCCGAAACTCTATTCTCACTTTCTCTTTTTCTCTGTCGACATGTGTAGATAAAAGCCGAATTTCGGCATTTGTCTTGGCTTTTAATCAACCATGCAATTGGTTTCTTATAGGACCTTCGGGATTTTGAAGCGATGATCGGGGTCATCTATTTCCGTCAAGCTATTTCGTAAGTCGCTGGTAAGGTTTCATGCCGATTCGATCCGAAAAGCCGAAGGCTATTAAGATTAAGTGTTAATGTTGGCCGATTGTAGGGGAAAGATCAGTCTCGCACATCGCGGGTTGTGGTTAGCGTTCGAAAGGCAATAAGGTGAGGGTTGTGTTTGGTTGTGCGTTATCTCACCCTTCGGGATTTGCTAGTATAGCCGAATGGCTTTTGCTAATGATCTTAGTGTGGGCGAATGTAGGAAAAGGGGATCTAGTGCGATAGATCGGGACCTTCGGATTCGATGTCGCGTTAGTAATCGTGTGTGTAACGCTTACACACTTCGTTAGTATGATATGTTTATTATGTTACTGTTAATAGCCATTGAAACCGGTAGTTATGCCTTGTGGGCATGAGCGTGGACTCCGGGTAAGTCCCCTAATTATGGATCTCGATATATGCTATCATGTCATTGTTTAATGCTATGCCATGTGTTATTTGCATCATCATACGTTATTATGCCACGATTGATATGGACATGGTGGTGGGATTGTTGAGAGGAGGGGGAAAAATGATTTGGACTGTCACCAGTGGTTTTGACCACACGACGCGTTGGCCCCGTCTTTGATATTATTATTTGTGACTAAGTCCCAGTGGTTTTGACCACATATATGATATTGTGACTACGGTCACCGTGGTTTTGACCACATATGGATATTGTGACTCGTCCTAGTGGTTTGGTACCACAGTTGGGTTGGCCCCACATGATTGATACGGGATTGTCATCAGTGGTTTTGACCACACGATGGGTTGGCCCCATCACTTGATTCATGACTACGGTCACCAGTGGTTTTGACCACACTGATATATATATATTTGTGACTTCGGTCACCAGTGGTTTTGACCACCAGTGGTTTTGACCACACGGGGTTGATAAAGGAGATTGGATGGTTAGATGTTGGGGTGCATGATTTCATGTTTTATTAATGATTTGTGTAAGTGCTATTCCATCGGGTTGGGGATTTACACACTGAGTCTCGGTGACTCACCCCTTCCCTTATACTTTGCAGATGAGGCATAGATCGCAGATAGGGAGCCGGGGAGGACTCGAGGTGGCCATGCAAACTTATTTTCGGGTTTTTGATTTTAAATTACTACTCTAGTTTTATCTATTTTACTTTAAATTTGGTTTGGTTTTGTAATAAGGCCGCTAGGTATTATTTTGGGTTTTATTTCTGGATTTTATTTTACCTATCTTATGCTTGTGATTAACAATTTGATATTGCTTAAGTAACCAGATAAATAGCAACGTTTTCAAAAACTATACTCTATTTCGGGATTTTCAAACATTACCATCGGGTAGCATTATTCGTAGGGTAATAACAAAGGTAATATAGATGGTTTTCAAACCTAAATTTTCAAACAACTACAAATGCAAATGGTTTTCAACTTGACTATGTTCAAACTCACTCGGTTTTTAATAAGTATCGAAAGGTTTTCCAAAACTAGAAACAGCAATTGGATGTTCCAAACTTATTTTTCGGATTTTAAAACAACACTAAAACGATTTCAACATCACTTTATACGGGGTTTTCTAAACCTTAAAACGATAACAGCGTTTTCAATAGAAATAAATCGGCAAACTTGTTTTTCTTAAAACGTTTTCACTCCGTAATATGCCAGATTCGGTCGTGGTGTGTTGACCGGGTTTGGGGTGTTACAATCTGATAGGAGTAAGGTCTCCTCCAAAATACACAAGCATGTAATCTCTCATTCTCCGTAAATACTTGAGTATATGCTTAATTTCTTACTAGTGCCTTGGTCCTGGATTCGCCTAATCCCGACTTACAAACCCCACTGCGAAATAGATATTTGGGCATGTGCATAGCATATCATGTAACACCCCAAACCCGGCCTAGACGTTACGACCGGATCTGGCATGTCACATGGAAAGGTCGTTAAAGAAACTTTGTGATCGTTTAAAAAAATTTTCAAGTTTAGTTATTTATAGCTTGTGATCCATTTGTTAATATTTTAGAAAACATGTATTAATGTTTGAGGAAAACCCCGTTTGAACAATCAGTAATAGATAATAACCGAGTTAAAATTAAAACAAAAATAAAATCCCAAAGGCCTTATTACATAACAAATTCCAAAATCTAAAATAAGTTTCAAATAAAGAAAACGTATTTACGAAAGAAATATTGTATGGCCACCGCAAAGTCCTCCTCGGCTCCAAATCCTCGAACTAGGGATTATCTGCAAAATTAAGTAGAGGGGTGAGTCACCAAGACTCAGTGTGTAATTCCTTTTACAACACAATCGGGCCTTAAGCCCCCAGATGCATATTGGGCCTTAGCCCACTCAATATAGCATATATCACATGTATGCAATACAGCCCAGCCCAACCTAGTTTTCCATCCTCTACACACCTGAATCATCCAAAGGCCTGTGCCACCAAGCCACTGTGGTACCAAACCACTGGTGGTTCCAAACCACTGGTGACAGAGTCACTAAATATAATATGTGGGGCCAACCCACTGTGGTACCAAACCACTGGTGACAATCCCTGATAAACATATGTGGGGCTAACCCACTGTGGTACCAAACCATTGGGACGGGTCACTGAAATAATATATATGTGGTGCCAAACCACTGTGGTACCAAACCACTGAGACATAGTCACTGGATAAATTATGTGGGGCCAACCCACTGTGGTACCAAACCACTATGACAGTCTTAGGATCACACTTCCCCTTTTGTCATCACATCCCAAAACCCATGCACATATTAACATAATGAGATGAATGCAACATACTTTGAATGTATAACGTATAATCAACTCATACATACATTAACACGAAAGTAACGTTACAGTGGAATTTACCCGATGTCTCCAACTTTACCCACAAGGGTATCTCGTCTATCGAAAAAGTCGTTTCGGCTTTCATCCAACACAATTATTAACATGAATTGTTTAACAAATTAAAATGTGAACATTACACACACGATTACGCCGCTAAACTAGACTCTCTCGTCGACGCTTTCACTAGCGGAGGATAACGACTATTTGTCTATCCTGAGCGGATGTTGGCTCCCTACCATAGCTCGGCAAAAGTCTCAAACCGCGCGACACCGTCATTTATCGCTTGAAAGACGGATTAGAGACTACGAGTACACTCCCCTCCTTAGATTGACTGGCACTTGCATCCATGACAAGACTTGATCAATACTTAGAGTGAAATGTCGATTGTCTAAAATGGAATTCGGTTAAGGCAGACTACACGAAAAAGAAATAACAGTAAAGAACCCGAAAAGAAGTGACTCCTTACCTTGATAAACGATGAACCGCACAACTCTTGATTCATCCTCGAATCAGAGATGAGTCTTGAGAGAAACAGAGGTTCGGTCTACAGGCACAGAATGAAGAAACGTGTTTAGTTGCTTAACAGAATAGGTTCGGCTTCACCTTGAAAAGAAAGAATGGATAGATTGATCATAAGAAAATAAAAGAGAACCTTACCTTGAGCAGAGATACCGATTGACACACCAGAAAATTTGGCTAAAGAGAAAAAAGAAAAGGAAAAGTGTAACACCCCAGACCCGGTCATTACACCACGACCGAATCTGGTATGTTACGGGGAAAACGTACTTGAGAGGTTTAGGTTTTTCGTTTAAAAGCAGGATGTAAACACTTCACTATCTAGTGTATTTGAAGAAAATTTGAGTAGGCTTGTTTGAAAAAAGGTGGTGTATTCAGAAAACCCAAAAAATTTTGAAAGCTTAACCAAAAGATGTAGTTAAAACGAGTTTATTCCATTTCATTATTCAAATAGTTTCTTAGTGTAACTTAAGACATTTTAACTTGGTAGAAAATCGAGTTTTGATTTGGAAATCGTTTGAGTTTCTAATGCAAGTCATGGTGAGATACCCGATGGTATAGTTTAAAACACTTTGCGTTATAGTTTTTAAATCATTGTCTTTCCAAATTTTAGTAACATTTCAACCCACTTATTTTGTTAAGGCATATTAAAGTCTATTTAAAGCATAAACATCATAAAGCATAATTTAAAGGCCTTTTACAATCCAAAACAAAACCCAAATAATAAAAAGCAAGCTAAAGTACCCAAATTATAAAGTCCGAGTAAAACTTTATTAAGCGTGGCATGAGCACCCGAGTCCATCCCGCTCCATGTCCGCGTCTAAGTGTCACTGAAATGTCAAAGGAGAGGGTGAGTCGAATGACTCGAAGGCATAAATCCCGCTCCCGATAAAACAACATGCTAACACACATCATACATAGCAACATGATTAATGCAACCCGATCCTAACCATCCATATCGCTTTTCTACCCCGTGTGGTACCAAACCACCGGTGGTGCCAAACCACCGTGACCCAAAGTCACGATATCCATAAGTGTGGTGCCAAACCACCGTGACCCAAAGTCACGAATAATCCAATGATGGGGCCAACCCATCGTGGTGATACCAAATCACTAGCGACGATCCCATATCTCAAAGTGGGGCCAACCCACGGTGGTGTTAACCACGGGGACGAGTCGCAATGAGGTGCCAAACCTCGGTGTCCCAAAGACACAATGTGATAACAAATCACCGGTGACCGCATCCACAAATCCGATGATGGGGCCAACCCATCGTGTGATACCAAATCACTAGCAGACGATCCCATATCTCAAAGTGGGGCCAACCCACGGTGGTGTTAACCACGTGGACGAGTCGCAATGAGGTGCCAAACCTCCGTGTCCCAAAGACACAAATGTGATACCAAATCACCGTGACCGAAGTCACAAAATCAATCGTGGTACCAAACCACCTGAGGTGCCAAACCTCCGTGTCCCAAAGACACAAAGTGTCCCAAAGACACGGATATCATCATCCTCCCTCCACTCATATCACCCATCATCATGCCATACTCATGTGATCATGCATCTCATACAAGTCATGCATTTCATGCCAACATGCCAAGCATTATATCTCATAGCATACATAACATAGATCATAATATTGAGTATACATCAAGAGAACTCGTAATGCTACGGACTTACCCGATCCGTATATATACCCCACTGGGTACCAATTAATCCATCATAATCGCTTTGGTTTTACAAAGCAATCGAGTTATTAATAATATTACTAAGTATGGGTGTGTTAGCTACACACTGAAAACAACAAATTTTAAACCCCTCGAATGCATCTAAGCCCCCTTGATTAACTTGCTCCTATAATCGGCCAAATAAGAGCATTAGACAACTTATCACATTTGGCCAAGACCATCTAACCCCAAAAGAATCCATATCAAACCCTCACTTTTAAACTTGATTTGGTTTCCCACCAAATCTCGAATCAAGCAGTGATTCCCCTTGACAATCAGCCAACCCCTAAAAGAGAACAGTTAAACTTTAATGATCTTGACTTAATCGAAACCAAAAGATTGAACGATTAATGATAATACCAATCACTTACCACAACCACTGCTTACCAATCGGTTAAAAGAGTCGAAAACTCTTCTTGGTTACTTTTCAATATCCAAAGACCCTATCACAAGATGATTAACAAAAGGTTAATACCCTTTCAACCACAACCAAACATGAGCTTTTAATCCAACCGAATTCAACATAGAACTAGAGAAGATGGACATGGCCATTTGGCCAAACACTTACCCCCTTCCAATCGAAAGAAAACAAGAACCCAACACGATTACCACCCTTCTAATATTCGGCCACCAAGGAACTACTAAGAGAGAGGAGAGTTTCGGCCAAGAGGAATAGAAGGAACAAATGGAGACAAACGGCTTGAGCTTTGAACAAAAGACAAGAATAAAAGATAAGTAGAGAGTGGGGACTTTCAGTTTGAAAGCAAATAGGTGAAGAAAGTGTTTTGGAAGATAAGATTCTGGCTACCAAAGTTTCAAGAAGAGAAAAAGAATGTTTGAGAAGAGAGAGCTTCTGGCTTGCACAATTGAACAAAAGAAGAAATAGTTTCAGACAAAGAAATGGGAAGATGAATGGAGAATTCGGCTTCACAAATGAACCAAGGAAAAGGAGATGAAGAGGAGGATACTCGGCTACCAAATGAACACCAAAGATCAAAGATATTTCTGGCCGCTTTTAGGAGTGTGGTATTTCGGTTTTCAAAAGCAAAAAGAATGAGAGAAAACTCTTTGAGAAAATCGGCTTGTTTGACAAAATGAGAGAACTTTTGCTTACCAATTACTTTTGGCCGAAAATGCACAAGGTAGAAAGTGCATTTCGGCACATCCTCTTCCACACTAAGCCGCCCACTCCCCACTCCAAACACCCAAAAATTCGCCAAAATCCTCAATTCACTCACCACCACTCCTTCAAACATGTTTGACCAAGTCTTCCTCCTAAAATCCCTCATCACCCTCCATTTGAATGGGAAGACCAAGTCCAAAGTAGAATTCTAATTGCCTTCTACCTCTCCCTCCATGCCGTCCAAAATGGGAACCAAAATGGGGACTCATGACTTGAACACGGATCTCTCCCCTTGTAGATGACGCCACCCTCAAGCTCCAAGTGGCACATGCCTTGCCACTTTGCCGCCTCCTCATTTGTGCAACAAAACACCAAATAAAATACATATCCTCACTCCATCGCCTCCTCCTATAAAGCCTAAAAATAAAAATTTTCCTACCTACTCGTGCACACTCTAGCCTACAATTAAGCCCCGACACTACACAAACAAAGAACACAAAGACACCAACACATGCAATATCATGCAACAACAAAATAGCCCCCTAACCCGGGATATTACGCTTCTACCCCTTAAAAATAATTTCGGCCTCGAAATTACCTAATCAAAAGAGTTGCGGTACTCTTTGTTTCATCATATCCTCGGGTTCCCACGTGGCTTCTTCCACGCCATGATTCCGCCACGCACCTTAACCAAAGGCACAGACTTCTTACGCGAGACCCTTCACATCCCGATCTAGAATCGCACAGTTCTTCTTCCAAAGTCAAATCGATTTACCTCGATCTCTTCCATCGCTACCACATGCGACGGATCCGAACGATAACGTCGAAGCATCGAAACGTGAAATACGTCGTGAATCGACTAAGCTCGCTAGCAACTCCAGCTGATACGCCATCGTCCCACTGCGTCTCAAAACCTTATACGCCCAATAAACCTCGGACTTAGCTTGCCTTTCTTTCCAACCTCAAAACCTTCTTCCATGGCGAGACCTTCGTAAACACTTGATCCCCACGAAAAACTCTATGTCTCTCCGCTTAAGATCGGCATAAGACTTCACGCGGTCCAAGCTTCCTTCAACCGAGCTCTCGAATGAACTTAACCTTGTTTTCGGTCTCAAAGAACCAACTCGGGTCCTAACAACTGGCTTTCACCTAACTCCGTCCAACACGTAGGTGATCGACACTTCCTACCATACAACGCCTCATATGGTGCCATCTTGATGCTCGCTTGTAAATCGTTGTTGTAGGCAAACTCAACTAATGGTAGAAACTCCTCCCAACTACCTCTAAAATCCAGAACACAACCTCAAAGATATCCTCTAAGATCTCAGTATAACTCTTTCTCGATTGTCCGCCGATCATGGGTGAAAAGCCGTCTTTGAAATCCAACCGCGTACCAGAGCCCGATGCAACGCTTTCGAAACTTGACGTAAATGGGATCCCTATCCGAGATTATCGAAATCGCACACCGTGCAACCTTACTATCTCGAAACATACAAACGCCAACTTCAAGTGAATAGTCAACCTCACCGAATAAAGTGAGCCGATTTAGTCGATCGATCCACAATTACCCAAATCGAATCTTTCTTGCTTGGCGTAGCGTAACCTACCGACAAAATCCATGGTTATCCTTTCCCACTTCCATCGAGGAATCTTCACAGGTCAAGCAAACCCGACGGCAAATCGATGTTCACCTTGACCTGGCGACAAGTCGTGCACTTCCCAACAAACTCTGTCACCTCTTTCTTCAAGCCAAAGCCACCAAAATCGCTCTCTAAGATCTCTATACATCTTGCTACCTCCAGGATGCATAGCATAAGGATCGCTATGTGCGCCTGAAGAATCTTCTCTCTCACTCAACATCTTTAGGCATACAAGCCTTACCTTGAAACACAGAACCTCATCACTAGACAAGTCAGAACCCTCCAAACCACCATCCTCGCACTTGCAACCTTTTCGCGCACCTCATAACCTCATCCTCTAATCAAGCTCTCGATCGACGCTCAACCCAAGTAGGCTTAACACGCAACTCTGCGAGAATACTCCCGCCGTCATACAAGCTCAAATGGGCAAACATCGCTCTTAAGTCCGAAACAACCTTACGGCTCAACGCGCGTCGCCACCACGTTAGCCTTGCCCTGATGATACTCAATCGAACATTCGTAATCTTTAAGCAACTCAACCCATCTGCACGCCTCAAATTCAAATCCTTCCGAGTCAAGAGGTACTTCGGACTCTTATGATCGGTGTAGACTATTGATCTCTCTCCGCACAAGTAGTGCCTCCAAATCTTCAACGCAAAGACTACAAAGACTAACTCCGGATCGTGCGTCGGATAGTTGACCTCATGTGGCCTCACCGCCGAGATGCGTAAGCCACAACCTTACCTTCCCGCATCGAAGACACAACCCAACCCCGTATGTGATGCATCGCAAGAGATCCGTGGAATTCCTTACCAAACCTCGGGTTGAATTAAAACCGAGCTTCATTAGAATCTTCTTAAGCTTGTCGAAACTCTCCCATTGCTTTCTCGGTCCAAACAAACGGAACCTCTTTCCTTAACAACTTGGTCATTGGTGCCGCTATCAACGAGAAACCCTCAACAAACCTTCTCGTAGTATCCGGCCAAACCTGTAAAACTCCGAATCTCACCACCGACCTAGGCGGCTTCCAATCCAAAATCGCCTCAATCTTACGAGGATCTACTCAATCCCTCACCACACTACATGACCCAAGAAAGTCACTTTTCTAAGCGTAACTCGCACTTACATCGAACTTAGCATAGAGTCGCTTTTCCTCAAAATCTGCAGCACAACTCTCAAATGCGCATCATGCTCTTCCTCTGTTCTTGAATACACCAAGATGTCGTCTATGAAAACCACGACGAATCGATCCAGATCTTTCAAAAACACTCTATTCATCATATCCATAAATGCTGCGGTATGCGTTAGTCAACCCGAACGGCATTACCACGTAAATTCGTAGTGCCCATACCGAGTCCGAACGCTATCTTGTGAATATCCGCTTCTTTCACCTTTAATCGGTGATACCTGGACTCTCGTGTCAATCTTAGAAAATACCGCATTGCACTTTCACCGTGATCAAACAAGTCATCTATTCGTGGCAACGGATACTTGTTTTTGATCGTCGCCTTATTTAGTGGCGGTAGTCTATGCACATCCGCATCGTACCATCTTTCTTCTTAACAAAGAGTACCGGCGCACTTACGGCGAAACACTTGGCCCGATAAAACCTCGATCCAATAACTCCTGAATCGAGCCTTAAGCTCCACCAATTCCTTTGGCGCCATCCTATACGGAGCAATAGACACTGGCGCAGCCTTCAGAGCAATGTGATCTATCCCGAACTCTACCTCACGATCGGGCGGCAAACCCTAAGCTCCTCAGAAACACATCAAGAAATTCCTTAACTGTTCGGACTTTTTCTACAAGCACTCTTTAGCCTCCAAGGCATACACATGAACCACATACGCTTCACAGCCCTTCCTGACCATCTTCTCTGCCTTCAGAGCAGATACCACATTAGATAAGCAATCTCTCCTATTACCTATCATAGCCACTTCATCACCCTCAATCGTCCTTAGAACCATGCGCTTAGCCGCGCAATCCAACTTCGCCTGGTACTTAACCAACCAGTCCATCCCAAGAATCAAATCGAACTCCCCAAACGGCGGCTCCATCGATCGCAGAAAGAACACTACCCCTTGGAGTTCTAGGGGTACGTCTCTAAACAGCTTATCTACTACCACAGAGTGACCTAAAGGGCTAATTACAGTCATCTGCCTAGAAGATATCTCAGAGTCTAAGTCCATGGTCTCTACTATACTACTGGCCATGTAAGAATGCGTCGAACCCACATCAATCAAAGCAGTAAAGGAGAACCAAAGATCAAGAACGTCACGGTTATGACGTCCGGCAAGGTCGCCTCCTCTCGGCGCCTTCTTGCATACACTAACCCAGCCGCCCGGCGTCGAAACTACCCGCACCCACGCCCGCCTGCTCCACGGCCCCGACGGATCCATTACTACCTCTGCCATTACCACGGCCCCTCTGCGGTGGCGGTCCACTACTCTGAACCGACACGGCCCCGACTCTCGATCCAATCCTCGCCAACTTACGCGGACAAATTCCTCACGCGATGATCCAGAGAACCACACTCAAAATAACCTTTTCCACCGGTCCAAAGAGCCTCCCAATGATATCTCCCACAATGGTTACACCGCGGCGGTCCTCGACTAGCAAAGAACAACAACCCTACTGGCAGACGATTCGGCCCACTGCTGTCTAGCCCTTTTCGAGGATTACCCGACGATCCGTAAGACCCAAAGCTCCTCTTATGCCTGCTCCTCGCCCATACCCCGCCTCACGGACTCCTTAACACCCTCGGCTACCTTAGCCTTCTCAACCAGACAAAAACTCACGCTCCTGCCGAGGAGCAATCAGCGACCTCAACTCGTCTCTCGGACCATCCTCGAACGAACACACCTCTCGTGTTCGGTAGCCACAATACCCTAGCATACCTGGCTCACCTTCAAGAACTCACCTTCATACTGGAAATGCAGACTTACTCCCTTGGACAAGCCTCGAAATGCCTTTACACTGGAGTCAATATAACTAGCCCCAATGTACTTCTTTTGATACGCACTAAATAATCCCATGTCGATCCTCTCATCGCCACACTGTCCCGAACCGTGAGCCACCATTGATATGACTCATCCCGAGAAGCGATACTATGCCCTTCTTCACTTCTCTCTTCTAGATCAAGTCCAGGTCATCCATGATCCGCCTCCGTTGCCTCCACCAATACTCAAGCAAGGCTTTGGGAGCAACACCGTAAACACCTCGAAAGAATTCGGCCTCGCTTTGCGAGTCGCCAGAACAATTTCCTAACTCCCGCACCACCACCTACACCAGCTACCCTTTCCAACACTCGCAAAGATCGCTCGTGACATCTGCGTCATCCCCACCTGATCTTGAAACTCACCACCTCCAAATGGTGGCGGTATGCCGATCTCATTTTCGACTTCACTGCACTCCCTACGGGTTCGAAACAAATCATCCTACCACGACCTCGTCCACCTCTCTAGCGCTCATGACTAAATTCTCTACGTATCTCGATTTAGGAGTTTTATGCATCAATATTTATTCCATTGTTTTAAAGCAAAGTCTTATGAATAGTAAAGAAGCTTTGTTTTCGCGAGTTCACGTAATCCTATCGGTTTGATTTCTAAAGTAATCCACTATTGCAATCATCCAATCACATCAATAAATCACAAGAAATAGTAAGGGTACTTACAGGCGGATCAAAAGTGAGACTCGGTGTCATGCCCTTCAAACCATTTATTTCAAACAAAACACTTAAAACAGACTTTTGAAAGCATTTTGGGCCTCGGGCCCACAAAAAAGCCTTTGAACTTGGCTCGATGCCACAATTGTAACACCCTGACCCTGGTCATTACACCACGACCGAATCTGGTATGTTACTGGGAAAACGTGATTTGAGAGGTTTAGGTTTTTCGTTTAAAAGCGGGATGTAAACACTTCACTATCTAGTGTATTTGAAGAAAATTTGAGTAGGCTTGTTTGAAAAAGGTGGTGTATTCTGGAAAAACCAAAAAATTTTGAAAGCTTAACCAAAAGATGTAGTTAAAACGAGTTTATTCCATTTCATTATTCAAATAGTTTCTTAGTGTAACTTAAGACATTTTAACTTGGTAGAAAATCGAGTTTTGATTTGGAAATCGTTTGAGTTTCTAATGCAAGTCATGGTGAGATACCCGATGGTATAGTTTAAAACACTTTGCGTTATAGTTTTTAAATCATTGTCTTTCCAAATTTTAGTAACATTTCAACCCACTTATTTTGTTAAGGCATATTAAAGTCTATTTAAAGCATAAACATCATAAAGCATAATTTAAAGGCCTTTTACAATCCAAAACAAAACCCAAATAATAAAAAGCAAGCTAAAGTACCCAAATTATAAAGTCCGAGTAAAACTTTATTAAGCGTGGCATGAGCACCCCGAGTCCATCCCTACCCTCCATGTCCGCGTCTAAGTGTCACCTGAAATGTCAAAGGAGAGGGTGAGTCGAATGACTCAAAGGCATAAATCCCGCTCCCGATAAAACAACATGCTAACACACATCATACATAGCAACATGATTAATGCAACCCGATCCTAACCATCCATATCGCCTTTTCTACCCCGTGTGGTACCAAACCACCGGTGGTGCCAAACCACCGTGACCCAAAGTCACGATATCCATAAGTGTGGTGCCAAACCACCGGTGACCCAAAGTCACGAATAATCTAATGATGGGGCCAACCCATCGCGTGATACCAAATCACTAGCGACGATCCCATATCTCAAAGTGGGGCCAACCCACGGTGGTGTTAACCACGGGGACGAGTCGCAATGAGGTGCCAAACCTCTAGTGTCCCAAAGACACAAGCAGTGATACCAAATCACCGTGACCGCAGATCACAAATCCGATGATGGGTCCAACCCATCGTGTGATACCAAATCACTAGCGACGATCCCATATCTCAAAGTGGGGCCAACCCACGGTGGTGTTAACCACAGGGACGAGTCGCAATGAGGTGCCAAACCTCCGTGTCCCAAAGACACAAATGTGATACCAAATCACCGTGACCGAAGTCACAAAATCAATCGTGGTACCAAACCACTGGAGGTGCCAAACCTCCGTGTCCCAAAGACACAAAGTGTCCCAAAGACACGGATATCATCATCCTCCCTCCACTCATATCACCCATCATCATGCCATACTCATGTGATCATGCATCTCATACAAGTCATGCATATCATGCCAACATGCCAAGCATTATATCTCATAGCATACATAACATAGATCATAATATTGAGTATACATCAAGAGAACTCGTAATGCTACGGACTTACCCGAATCCGCACATATACCCCACTTGGGTACCAATTAATCCATCATACTGCTTTGGTTTTACAAAGCAATCGAGTTATTAATAATATTACTAAGTATGGGTGTGTTAGCTACACACCTGGAAAACAACAGCCTTAAACCCCTCGAACAGATCTAAGCCCCCTTGATTAACTTGCTCCTATAATCGGCCAAATAAGAGCATTAGACAACTTATCACATCCGCCAAGACCATCTAACCCCAAAAGAATCCATATCAAACCCTCACCTTTAAACTTGATTTGGTTTCCCACCAAATCTCGAATCAAGCAGTGATTCCCTTGACAATCGACCAACCCCTAAAAGAGAACAAGTTAAACTTTAATGATCTTGACTTAATCGAAACCAAAAGATTGAACGATTAATGATAATACCAATCACTTACCACAACCACTGCTTACCAATCAGTTAAAAGAGTTGAAAACTCTTCTTGGTTACTTTTCAATATCCAAAGACCCTATCACAAGATGATTAACAAAAGGTTAATACCCTTTCAACCACAACCAAACATGAGCTTTTAATCCAACCGAATTCAACATAGAACTAGAGAAGATGGACATGGCCATTTGGCCAAACACTTACCCCCTTCCAATCGAAAGAAAACAAGAACCCAACACGATTACCACCCTTCTAATATTCGGCCACCAAGGAACTACTAAGAGAGAGGAGAGTTTCGGCCAAGAGGAATAGAAGGAACAAATGGAGACAAACGGCTTGAGCTTTGAACAAAAGACAAGAATAAAAGATAAGTAGAGAGTGGGGACTTTCAGTTTGAAAGCAAATAGGTGAAGAAAGTGTTTTGGAAGATAAGATTCAAGCTACCAAAGTTTCAAGAAGAAAAAAGAATGTTTGAGAAGAGAGAGCTTCGGCTTGCACAATTGAACAAAAGAAGAAATAGTTTCGGCACAAAGAAATGGGAAGATGAATGGAGAATTCGGCTTCACAAATGAACCAAGGAAAAAGGAGATGAAGAGGAGGATACTCGGCTACCAAATGAACACCAAAGATCAAAGATATTTCGGCGATTTTAGGAGTGTGGTATTTCGGTTTTCAAAAGCAAAAAGAATGAGAGAAAACTCTTTGAGAAAATCGGCTTGTTTGACAAAATGAGAGAACTTTTTGCTTACCAATTACTTTTGGCCGAAAATGCACAAGGTAGAAAGTGCATTTCGGCACATCCCTCTTCCACACTAAGCCGTCCACTCCCCACTCCAAACACCCAAAAATTCGGCCAAAATCCTCCATTCACTCACCACCACTCCTTCAAACATGTTTGACCAAGTCTTCCTCCTAAAATCCCTCATCACCCTCCATTTGAATGGGAAGACCAAGTCCAAAGTAGAATTCTAATTGCCTTCTACCTCTCCCTCCATGCCAGTCCAAATGGGAACCAAAATGGGGACTCTGCGACTTGAACACGGATCTCTCCCCTTGTAGATGACGCCACCCTCAAGCTCCAAGTGGCACATGCCTTGCCACTTTGCCAGCTCCTCATTTGTGCAACAAAACACCAAATAAAATACATATCCCTCAGCTCCATCAGCTCCCCTCCTATAAAGCCTAAAAATAAAAATTTTCCTACCTACTCAGGCACACTCCTAGCCTACAATTAAGCCCCGACACTACACAAACAACAACACAGCACACCAACACATGTAATATCATGCAACAACAAAATAGCCCCCTAACCCGGGATATTACAAAAAGTGTCAATGGAGATGGTGCAAGGTTTTGGCTAATGAAGAAGATGAGTTTGAGAGATGATTCGGCTAAGAAAGAAAATGGTAGAGGAGAAGGAAAGTTCCGGCTTGTGAAGGAGATAGCAAAAGAAAACGAACTAGAATGTGAAGGGTGGACGGTGAAGAGAGATTCGGCCAAAGGTGTCTTGGTAACCTTGGAGAAAAAGAAGTGCACGAATGGAGAGATTTTCCAACAAGAGAAAAAGATAAGAAAAATATTGAGAAACGAAAAGAAATGAGGAGAGACCCTAGATGTACTTAGGGAGTTTCGGCACACAAAAGCTAAGCAACACGAAAAGAAAACAAAAGCTCACACACTCACTAATTCGGCACACACACTACTCCAAGCTCTCGGTTTTGCCAACACACATCCAATGCCGCCACTTCCTAGCCCCAACAACAAACATAGCTGAAATTCCCCCTCCAAGCTCCCCAAATTCGGCCAACTCCACAACCAACACCAAATCTCACAATTTCCTCCTACTTTCACTCCCCTTCAATCATTTGATTCAGTTTGACCAATTCAAACTCCACCCCCTCCTCATGGCCACTCATTCAAACACCTTGACTCATTCAACACCCACCCTTGAAGATTCCTTGCCGAAACCACCACCTTAGCTCCCTAAGCGCAAAAATAAAGCTTCTGAATGCTGTTGACGTGACTCGAACTCCTTCCCCCTGCTGCTCCCTTGTGATGCCACACCCCTGCACTTTAAGTGGCGTCTTCTTGCCACTTCACCACACCTCTTTTTGTGTCAATCAAACACAAGAAATTACCCTTAAAACCTGCCTCAACCTGCTCTCCCCTAAAGTGCCTAAAAACAAAATTTTTACCAAGGCTCAAGCTTGACCCCAAACCTTCCCGGGGACCCCCAAACACACCAAATCAACAAGCAGAAAAAACCAAACACATGGGAAACATAAAAAAAATGCCGAACCCCTAATTCCAGGATGTTACATATCATACATGAGACTTTCTACTGCCGAGGCATAAGAAACCTTTCTCATTTTCTCTCTTTCTTTCGCTGTCTTTAGATAGTCCTCTAAATATAGATGAAATCCTGATATAGAGGGTTGATTTCCCTTCTTCGAATCGGTCATTGTATAATGCTCCAATATCTTGTCTATGTATGAAGCCTGAGACTGTGCTATCACTTTATTCTTTCGATCCCTTAGGATTCGAATACCTAGAACAAAATTAGCTTCTTTCAAGTCCTTCATGCTAAATTGTTGGGTTAACCACAGTTTAACCGATGACAATGTCCCTACATCATTTCCAATGAGTAGAATGTTATCGACATATGGAATGAGAAAGACCATCTTTCCATCCCCTAAACGTTTGTAAACACAAGGTTCATCTACGTTTTGCTCACATCCAAAATTCTTGATCGCTTGATCAAATCTTTGATTCCATGAGCTAAATGCTTGCGTAAGTCTATATATGGATCTAAGCAGTTTGTAAACTTTATGCTTAATTCCTTTAGCTATAAATCCAGTGGGTTGCATCATGTAGATGCTTTCTTCAAGATAGTCATTCAAAAATGTTGTCTTGACATCCATTTTCCAGATCTCGTAATCAAGATTCACCGTAATGGATAGTAATATACGGATTGACTTGTGCATGGCAACTGGAGAGAAGGTTTCTTCGTAATCGATGTCTTCTTTCTGAGTATTACCTTTTTCTACAAGTCTAGCCTTATAAGTTTCCACTTTTCCATTCGTATTTTTTTCCTCTTGTAGATCCATTTACACCCTATAGGTTTTATCCCTTCCGGTAAGTCTACAAGTTCCCACATTGAGTTGGAATACATAGAGTCCATCTCAGCTTTCATAGCTATTTCCCAGAGCTTGGAATCAACACTCTGCATCGTTTTGTCATATGTGAGTAGGTAATCATCTTACTGTTCAACAGACTCACTTTAAAAGCACTTTCACCAGATTAGAAGAACTCAAGCCTACGAGAGGCCCCCCACTGCGACGAGGCTCCCTATGCTATTGATCATTTCAAGGTCTACTATTAGGAGTTGGTTTTGGAACCATTTCTGTAGGGTTTTGTATATTTCTTGAAAGCTCATCGAGTACCTCTTTTCTTCGAGGTTTGAAGTCATTCATGTAACCTTCTTTAAGAGAAGTAGCATGAGTTGACATTATAACAGTTTACTCTTTTAGGATATAAAAGAAACCACCTTTTTTCCCATTGGATATCCTACAAGCATGCACAATTCTATTCGTGAGTCCAACTTCCTCACATCTTTATCCAATACTTGGGCTAGGCATCCCAAAATCCTTAAATGTTTTAGACTTGGCTTTCTGCCATGCTACAAATTGTATGGAGTTTTTGATGCTGCCTTAATGTAACACCCCAAACCCGGCCCAAACACTACGACCGAATTTGGTATGTCACAGACAAAACCATTTTGAAAATCCCTTTAGCCGATTTGAGTTTTGATGAAAACATCTTCATTTTTAATTATCTTGCTAAAGCCATACTTGGTTTGTTTTTTAAAAAATATTTATTAAGTCAAGTTGTTACAAGTTTCAAATGTACCCGATGGCACTTTAAAACATTTTGCGTTTGATTTGAGAAAACATGTGCACCTATTTTAATATTATTAAATAGTTTAAACAAAATATTCAAAACATGTAAAGATAATAAAAATAATCCTAGGAGGCCTTATTACAACTTGATTAAAACAAAACCAACAATAAAAATAAAATAACTAAAATCCAAGTTCATTAAATTCAAATCCCACTGCATGGCCACCTCGAGTCCAACCGGCTCCTCAACCGCCATCTACGAGTCACCTGAAAAATGTTAAAGGAGAAGGTGAGTCACCAAGACTCAATGTGTAACCCTTCCCCAATTTAGTGCAACAACATACACAATTTATAACAAATTAACATGCATTAAATCATGCACCCAACCTAGCCATCCAAACGCCTTTCTCTACCCCGTGTGGTACCAAACCACTGGTGGTGCCAAACCACTGGTGACTTATAGTCACGAAATTCGTCATATTGTGGTGCCAAACCACTGGTGACTCGAAGTCACAAATCCAATGATGGGGCCAACCCATCGTGTGATACCAAATCACTGGCATCAATCCTATAATGTAAACTGTGGGGCCAACCCACTGTGGTACCAAACCACTAGGACGAGACGCTATGAGGTGCCAAACCTCTGGAGGTGCCAAACCTCTGGTGACCGTAGTCACAATGTGGTACCAAACCACTGGTGTCCGTCGACACGAATATCACTGCCCCCTCCTCTCATCAACCCACATTAGTCCATGATATATATATAACAGAATTCATGCCAACATGTATTTAAATCGCATATACCAAATATGCCATGCTTTCCAAAAGCATCAAATAGTAAACACATACGAACAGAGTCTTACCTGAATCATCGCTTATATCGTTATGGTATTAAGTCCAAAGCTACATAAACCAGATTTAGCATACACAAACATTTAGCACAGTTAATTAATCATAAAGTGTCTATGTACACACCTTTCACCAACGTTATCTCTAAATCCCGGAGAAACCAATCGGCCCCACTAGCCTTCCTTACCCTATATTCGGCCATTACCCAAAGTTAATATCAAGGCCATTCGGCCAAACCAAAATAATCTCAAGGGTTAATATTTGAACCCGAAAACCTTACCTAACGCCTTTGAGTACTAACTTCAGCACACGATATACGATTCTGCTTCACCTCCTACAATCGGCCATCATCAATATTACTAGCCTTCGGCTTAATCGAATACTGAATAAATAAAGTAGATCCTTACCACCATACCAAAACCGATTGATCAAAGATGATGGATTCACTTGCTCGCTTCCAAATCCCGAAGTCCCTATAACCAATCGGTTTCGAAACAAGTGATTAGCACCCTTAACAACAATTGCCGAAACCAAATCTTACCTTTGTAAAAGTCGACAGAGAACAGAGAGGAAAAAGAAATGGCATTTGGCTACCCACACTTACCTTCTCCAACGATTTGAAATAGACAACCCAAGGAGATCAACACTACTCTGAAGCTCAGCCAAAGTGACACTAATAGGAGAAGGGAAGTTTCGGCAACAAGGTTTGAGAAAAGAAAGTAAAAGATGAACAGGTGCTTTCGGTTTAGATGCAAATGGGAGAAGAAAAGGGATAATAATGGGGCTTACAGAGGTTCGGCTATTGATAGGAAAAGAAGGGAAAAAGGAAAAGATGTTTAAAGGAGAAATGGATTCAAAAGAGTAGAGAAAGAATATGCTTTTGGTGCGGGTAGTGTTTGAGAAGAAAAGAGTGAAGGTTTTAGGAGAACAAGCCAAAATTCGGCTAAAGGAAGGGCACACCCCCTTAAATAGCATTCGGCACTCCCCACTTATTCACCTACCAAAAACGACCATTTCCCCCGTGAAGACTCCAACATTCGGCCACCACCCAAAATCACTCCCAACCACTAATTCAAACAACTTTGAACAAGTCAAATTCCTTAATTTCCTCTCAACACCATCCAATTCAAAAAAAATAAAATCCACCTTTTTATCCATTATCACCTCTTCCAAATAAAATACGAAATAAACTAATATTTATCCCCCACATGACCGAATTTGACTTCAAAACGAGACCCATATCCAGCCACTTTATCCCCATTTAATCTCCTATATAAAAAAAAATATTATCTTTTATCCTATCCTTCAGCCACCTCTTCCAACAAATAATAAAACTACTAAAAATATTGTTTATCCCATACTTTCTGCCGAATTTAAACACCAAGCTTAACCTTATCTTCCAATTGCCCATGTGCCGTCCAATTCTCATCTTCTCTCTTGGCGCCAGCATGAAAAAAAATGAAAACACCTATTTGATGCTCACGCCACTCGAACCTAGGACCAGCTAGGACCCTTGCTGCAAGATGCGCCCCCACGCCACTCTGCTGCTGTTCTCTTTGCGTCATAAACTCCCCCCATATTCTTTTAAAGCCTCCTTCCTTAGTTCACCCTTGCCTTAACGCCCAAAACAAAAATAAAACACACCAGGCGCTTCCCTCATGGCTCGAACTTGAGTCCCTTTGCCAAGATCCTTAAGTGGCACCCCAAGCCACTCCACCAAACTGACTTTCTTGTCCACCAATGCCCACAAAAAGCTTTAAACCCTCCTTAACTCAGCCCCTTCATTTTAACGCCAACACCCAAAAAAATAAAACACCTTGCTGCCACCTTGATTCGAACCCAAGTCCTTACTAGTGTTACTTCTAGGCCCTTAAGTGGCGCATGGGAGCCACTTTACCACCTGGACTTTCATGTCCATTAACCTTGCCATTTATTTTTTTAAGGCATACCTAGCCCAGTTTCTCTAGTTGACGCAACAAGAAAAAATAAAAGCCTCTGATGCGCCCCACGTTACTCGAACCTCTTCCCTCCTGCGCAAGCCTCCAAGGCCCCTAAAGTAGCGTCCCAAGCCACTTTACTAAGCCCAAGTTCATGTCTATAAATTCCTGAAATTTTCTTTAAGGCCTCCTTAGCCCAATTTCCCCTTTTAACCTAAAAATTTCAAAAATTTCCAATGCACTCCCTTTTGATCCTAGAGTTTTAAAAACCCTTAAAACATCACCAACCACACTTAAAGCCTACTAACACTTGAGTTATGCTCCAAACACATAACCCCTAATTTAGGATGTTACAATTCTACCCTCCTTAAAAATAATTTCGTCCTCGAAATTACTTACTAACGAACATCCGTACATCCTAACTTACCACACTTACCTCAATGTTGCGCACTCTGATTTTATTAAAGCTGTCATTCCACCTTGACCACGTCTGCGACAACCACGTCCCCTCAAACTCATTTCTACACCGCGATTTAGTCTGATTAAAAAGTTTTATGCATCAGGATTTGTTCCACTTGGTTATTCGCGAAGAAATTTTATGAAAAGTTTAATAGGGACTCTTTCGATCATTCAAAGTTTTAAGTTCTCTATCCTAGTTCACACAGAGAAGAACATCCATTCCCTTTCATACTTATTCACTCTTCTAGCATTTCATCCGTTTCTATCCTGTGGTATTTTCGTCATTTTCCTATAGGGGTATTTTTGTAATAAATCGGAGAAATTTTAAAACTTTAATAAATCAAGACACTTTGAAATTTCCAAAAGCTGGAGGGTATTTCAAAATTTGACAAATTGGAAGTACAGAATTTTGGGAACTGTGGGTATTTTAGTAAATTGTCAATCGTGGGTAATTTTGAAAATTTCCAAAGTCGGGTATTGTTTTGAAATACAAAATTTTGGATACTTTTGCAAAGTAAAAGAATTTTATTGAAATCGGGGTAATCTGGTAATTTTTTGGAACCAAGGGTATTTTCGTAAATTTGCCACTAGGGGCATTTTGGTAATTTTTGTAAGTCAAGAATATTTTGAAAATTTTCCAACATAAATTTTTTTTTTACTATTTAAAAGAGATATTTTAGTGATTTTAAAACTAAAGTTTTCCTTAAAACATGGCTAATCCCTTTCGGGTTTTATTTAGTGTGTTTAGCCTATGACCGAGTCCTCTTGGTTAGGGTGAACCGAAGCTACGCACCAGGTAGGAATCCCGCGAAGAGGAGGTGAGTCACGAGGACTGCTTAAATACCAAGCTCTTCCGGATCCAATCCTAGACATGCGCACCAGGGTTACCACACCCTAACTCGGCGACTTGGTCGTACGTTTGTTTAATTAGGCTTTTAGAGTCTTATGTATTTTGCTGGGGTAAACTAGTCCTAAAGTTCAAACACCTATCATATTGTCCACGTTCCATGCCTACCCTTCTACAGATAATTAATTCACAAAGAAGTTAGAAGTACTTACCTGGGCGGATTGGTGCCGGAGACTCGGTGCCATGCTGTTCAAAACCAAAAATATTTCAAAAAGGCCTACCAAAACATTTTGGGACTTGGGCCCCCACAGCCGAGCTTTGAACTGGGCTCTGATACCAATTTTGTAACACCCCAAACCCGGCCCAAACTCTACGACCGAATTTGGTATGTCACAGAGAAAACCATTTTGAAAATCCCTTTAGCCGATTTGAGTTTTGATGAAAACATCTTCATTTTTAATTATCTTGCTAAAGCCATACTTGGTTTGTTTTTAAAAAATATTTATTAAGTCAAGTTGTTCTGAGTTTCAAATGTACCGATGGCACTTTAAAACATTTTATGCGTTTGATTTGAGAAAACATGTGCACCCATTTTAATATTATTAAATAGTTTAAACAAAATATTCAAAACATGTAAAGATAATAAAAATAATCCTAGGAGGCCTTATTACAACTTGATTAAAACAAAACCAAATAACTAAAATCCAAGTTCATTAAATTCAAATCCCACTGCATGGCCACCTCGAGTCCAACCGGCTCCTCAACCGCCATCTACGAGTCACCTGAAAAATGTTAAAGGAGAAGGTGAGTCACCAAGACTCAATGTGTAACCCTTCCCCAATTTAGTGCAACAACATACACAATTTATAACAAATTAACATGCATTAAATCATGCACCCAACCTAGCCATCCAAACGCCTTTCTCTACCCCGTGTGGTACCAAACCACTGGTGGTGCCAAACCACTGGTGACTTATAGTCACGAAATTCGTCATATTGTGGTGCCAAACCACTGGTGACTCGAAGTCACAAATCCAATGATGGGGCCAACCCATCGTGTGATACCAAATCACTGGCATCAATCCCATAATGTAAATCGTGGGGCCAACCCATGTGGTACCAAACCACCGGATGAGACGCTATGAGGTGCCAAACCTCCGGAGGTGCCAAACCTCCGGTGACCGTAGTCACAATGTGGTACCAAACCACTGGTGTCCGCTCGACCACGAATATCACTGCCCCTCCTCTCATCAACCCACATTAGTCCATGATATATATATACGTAATTCATGCCAACATGTATTTAAATCGCATATACCAAATATGCCATGCTTTCCAAAAGCATCAAATAGTAAACACATACGAACAGAGTCTTACCTGAATCATCGCTTATATCGTTATGGTATTAAGTCCAAAGCTACATAAACCAGATTTAGCATACACAAACATTTAGCACAGTTAATTAATCATAAAGTGAGTATGTACACACCTGTCACCAATGTTATCCCTAAATCTCGGAGAAACCAATCGGCCCCACTAGCCTTCCTTACCCAATATTCGGCCTTTACCCAAAGTTAATATCAAGGCCATTTGGCCAAACCAAAATAATCTCAAGGGTTAATATTTGAACCCGAAAACCTTACCTAACGCCTTTGAGTACTAACTTCAGCACACGATATACGATTCTGCTTCACCTCCTACAATCGGCCATCATCAATATTACTAGCCTTCGGCTTAATCGAATACTGAATAAATAAAGTAGATCCTTACCACCTTACCAAAACTGATTGATCAAAGATGATGGATTCACTTGCTCGCTTCCAAATCCCGAAGGCCCTATAACCAATCGGTTTCGAAACAAGTGATTAGCACCCTTAACAACAATTGCCGAAACCAACTCTTACCTTTGTAAAAGTCGACAGAGAACAGAGAGGAAAAAGAAATGGCATTTGGCTACCCACACTTACCTTCTCTAGCGATTTGAAATAGAAAACCCAAGGAGATCAACACTACTCTGAAGCTCAGCCAAAGTGACACTAATAGGAGAAGGGAAGTTTCGGCAACAAGGTTTGAGAAAAGAAAGTAAAAGATGAACAGGTGCTTTCGGTTTAGATGCAAATGGGAGAAAGAAAGGGATAATAATGGGGCTTACAGAGGTTCTGCTATTGATAGGAAAAGAAGGGAAAAAGGAAAAGATGTTTAAAGGAGAAATGGATTCAGAAGAGTAGAGAAAGAATATGCTTTTGGTGCGGGTAGTGTTTGAGAAGAAAAGAGTGAAGGTTTTAGGAGAACAAGCCAAAATTCGGCTAAAGGAAGGGCACACCCCCTTAAATAGCATTCGGCACTCCCCACTTATTCACCTACCAAAACCGGCCATTTCCCCCATGAAGACTCCAACATTCGGCCACCACCCAAAATCACTCCCAACCATTAATTCAAACAACTTTGAACAAGTCAAATTCCTTAATTTCCTCTCAACACCATCCAATTCAAAAAAAATAAAATCCACCTTTTTATCCATTATCACCTCTTCCAAATAAAATACGAAATAAACTAATATTTATCCCCCACATGACCGAATTTGACTTCAAAAAGAGACCCATATCCAGCCACTTTATCCCCATTTAATCTCCTATATAAAAAAAACAATATTATCTTTTATCCTATCCTTCAGCCACCTCTTCCAACAAATAATAAAACTAATAAAAATATTGTTTATCCCATACTTTCTGCCGAATTTAAACACCAAGCTTAACCTTATCTTCCAATTGCCCATGTGCCGTCCAATTCTCATCTTCTCTCTTGGCGCCAGCATGAAAAAAAATGAAAACACCTATTTGATGCTCACGCCACTCGAACCTAGGACCAGCTAGGACCCTTGCTGCAAGATGCGCCCCCATGCCACTCTGCTGCTGTTCTCTTTGCGTCATAAACTCCCCCTATATTCTTTTAAAGCCTCCTTCCTTAGTTCACCCTTGCCTTAACGCCCAAAACAAAAATAAAACACACCAGGCGCTTCCCTCATGGCTCGAACTTGAGGCCCTTTGCCAAGATCCTTAAGTGGCACCCCAAGCCACTCCACCAAACTGACTTTCTTGTCCACCAATGCCCACAAAATGCTTTAAACCCTCCTTAACTCAGCCCCTTCATTTTAACGCCAACACCCAAAAAAATAAAACACCTTGCTGCCACCTTGATTCGAACCCAAGTCCTTACTAGCGTTACTTCCAGGCCCTTAAGTGGCGCATGGGAGCCACTTTACCACCTGGACTTTCATGTCCATTAACCTTGCCATTTATTTTTTTAAGGCATACCTAGCCCAGTTTCTCTAGTTGATGCAAAAAGAAAAAATAAAAGCCTCTGATGCGCCCCACGTTACTCGAACCTCTTCCCTCCTGCGCAAGCCTCCAAGGCCCCTAAAGTAACGTCCCAAACCACTTTACTAAGCCCAAGTTCATGTCTATAAATTCCTGAAATTTTCTTTAAGGCCTCCTTAGCCCAATTTCCCCTTTTAACCTAAAAATTTCAAAAATTTCCAATGCACTCCCTTTTGATCCTAGAGTTTTAAAAACCCTTAAAACATCACCAACCACACTTAAAGCCTACTAACACTTGAGTTATGCTCCAAACACATAACCCCTAATTTAGGATGTTACACTTAATTGGTATATCATTCAGAATTTAGTAAGCCGTTTGTACCCAGAAAGAGGTTGGCTGTTTTGAATAACTTAACATTGAACGTACCATGTCTAACAATGTTTAATTCCTTCTCTCTGCCACACTATTTTGTTGTGGAGTGCTCGGTACGGTTAACTAGGATAGAATCCCATTCTCTATGAGGTACCCTAAGAACTTATCAGATAAATATTCCCCACCTCGATCAGACCAAAGTTCCTTTATGGGTAAACCTAGTTGATTCTCCACTTTCGCACGAAACTCTTTGAATTTATCAAAGGTTTCACTTTTGCGGTGCATTAGGTATACATACCCATATCTGGATGAGTCATTAATAAATGTTACATAATACTTGTAACCACCTCTTGCACTAACACTCATGGGGCCACATACGTCAATGTGCACAAGTTCTAGGGGTTTTCTGGCCCTCGTTCGTTTTACATTAAAAAATCGCTTAGTCATCTTAACTTCTAAGCAAGATTCACCTTGTGGAAAATCAACTTCTTTAAGAGAACTAAAGTTGTTGTCTTTCACAAGTCTAGTGATTCTTTCTCAGTTAATATGACCAAGTCTTAAATGCCAATAATACGCCTCATTAGAGTGAGAAGTTTTAAGTCTTTTATTTGACATTTCAGTTTCAAGCATTGAGTACATTTTTGGTTTGATAAAATAGAGATTATTTGACATCCATCCATTACAGATAAGATTGCAATTTTTAAATATTGTAATTCCATTATTAAAAGTCACAGTCTAGTCGTCTTTATATAAACTTGCAACAGAAATTAAGTTTCTTTTGAAACTTGGTACATAGAAAATGAATTTTAAAATAATCTTCCTAAAATTATCAAAATAAAGATGTACATCTCCCACTGCTTCAGCTGCCACACTTGTCTCGTTCTCGGCCCGTAATGATAAACTCTTATCTCTTAGATCTTTCATCTCCTCGAACCCCTATAGAGAAACACCAACATGATTAGTGGCTCCCGAATCAATAACCTAATGGTCTATTGAGTTTTCCACTAAACAAGCTTCTATCATCAAGTGTTTCATACCTTTTCCTTTTGTAGCTAGGTATTCCTTCCATTCTTTACAGTTTGCCTTGAAGTACCCTCTCTTGCTGCAAAAGAAGCATTTAGACTTAGATAAGTCCTTAGGCTTTCTGGTTCTCCTCCTTTCCACTTGTGGTGGCCCAGAGACCTTAGCCTTGCCTTTCTTAGTATGCTTTCCCTTCCCTTTTGAGGAAAAAGTGACGATTATATTCAGTTTCGATTTTTGAATCGGCTGACCGCCGTTCAACATCAACTCATAGGATTGTAACTGCTTCATGAGTTGTGTAACCGTTAGGTTTTTGTTGCCAAGGTTATATGTGACCCAAAAACCCAAAAAAATCCATTGACAAGATTTTGAGCACCATCTCAATTTGAGTGTTCTGGTCCAGATTGGCCTCATTGTCCGCAGCCTCGAAAAAGTATCCCATAAGAGTGATCATATGGTCTTTGACCAGAGCGTCAAGCTTTTGCTGGGCATTCATCAAGCTAGTTATGGCAAACTGTCGAGCCAAGGTAGCTTGACCTCCGAACATGTCTTCTAGCTTATCTAGATTCGTCTTAGCAATCTTACAGCTCTCTAGTTGCTTATACAGAGTACTGGCCTTGCTAGCCAGCATATAGCAACGAGCTATCTCATCAAAATCTTCCCACCATTTTCTAGCTTCAGCTTGAGTGGCCGGTGGGCACTTACTATCAAGTATTGTTTTAAATTTCTCACAACTTAGGACAATTATCAAGTTTCTTTTTTGTTCCTTATAGTTATTTTCGTTAAATTTATTTTTAGTGAGTATCTTCAATAAGCGAGTCAATGCCATTTTCGAACTGAAAATAAAACATTCATATATTAATATCTTTGTATTAGGAAAATTTTTGAAAATATTTTGCAACATTACGATATGCATTAAGATGATGCATACGTCTTACATTAAACCTTGAAAACATTTGTAATTCATTACAACGATAGTTTCTACACCCATTAAATCAAGCCACCTTGAGGTGATCATAATCAATTAGTAAGAACATGGATTTCTATCCAATTAGTACATGAACCTAATTCCTTAGGCATTCACACGTACTAATAATCGTGTGACATTTGACCATTATTCTAACTTAAGGATAGCTCCTTGGGGAGTTACTTAACTAGATGATCTTGAGTGTACAACCATCAACTCAACACCTATCGCATCATGCACCACAAATGAGTCATCTTTGAAGAAAGAATTTCTTAATTTATCGCATGATAATACCTACCATAGGGGCCGATCCAACTATCATATGATCATAAGAAAATTTTGTTTACTTTCAAGAAGTCTCCTCAATGAAATCCACATGACAACATCTACCTTAAGGCAAGTCCATTTCATGCCATCACAAGAGATCATTGATGGAGGCTGTAGGTCTTGTTTAGAAACATTCTCTCATTCAATATTTTAAAAAACTTGCAATGTTTTTAATTTCAAGTTTCAATAATGTATGATCAATATATACATGACAAGTACATGTGGCATTCATTCCTAAACTATATGGCATGCTTATCTCATGTATGCATGACATGTTATGGCAATTTTATAATATTCACATTCAATTATTCACAAGAGTCAATCAAATAATTTTGATTCTTTACAATTTTTCTTTTAAGGGAAAACCCGAAGAAGTGAATGTGAATCATGCACCAGGTAGGTTCTCAGGAAAGGGAGGTGAGTCGTATTTGACCACTTAAAAACCAAGCCTTTCCTTGCCACATCCAATCCTAGACATGCACCTTCTCATTACTACACTTCTCACAGTAATCGAATAACCTAAAGAAGTGAATGGAATAATACAACAAATGTATTTTCTCATTACTACTTCTTATCTTTGATAGATCAATTGTGAATCATCTCATACATTTATATCACAATTATATCATAAAAAATTATTAAACAGATATATAAAGAGATGGGTAATAAAATAAAATTGTCAGTCAAGGTTTTCATGGCTATATTTCTAAAAAAAATTACATAGTTTTTCATCACAAGGCATTTCTTGTTTTTTTTTACTGCCATCACTCCATCTTCTCCTCCTCATAGACTCCTTTTTAGAAAAATTATATTTATGTCCTATATTCGTTTCCTGCTCACAAGAATTCTATAAATAAAAAATAATCTTACATGGAGATGATAGTCCACAGTCTATTTCCTAAGAACCACAACCTTGCCAAAAAAATATTAATTATATAATATATATATAATTGGAATGACAAAAATGTGCAAGTGTAAACAATCGTATCAAGTAATAAAGTGGCAAGTAATGTTGAGTTATCGTACTTACAGGGACTGTGTAAGAAAATATTTATGACATGTAAAATTAAACAATTTGGTGTTGGAAAATATATTAGTTGGAAGAGGTTTTAAAATATTCCAATGCACGATTTAAAAAAGTTTAGTTTAATCAATATGACATAAATGTGTTAGATCAATTTTATTCTTTAGCTTAGAATAATTAAATTTGTGTTCATGTTGTTATGAATAATTTCACGACAACTTAGTAAGTTGCTAACTAATGGACATACTTACCTATTAAAACCCATTAATCTCTTAAACATATTTCTATGTCAATACAAAAAATTATTCAAATTTTAATAAGCAAGTATAAAATTAAATGAGGTAACAACATATCGCTATATATAAACAATTTAATAACAATAATCTTACAAGTTATGCAAGGCTAATGTACTGTTTAATATCGTTGCTAATTTAACCTTCAACTATCTTAGAAGATTAAACAGACATCAATTAAATATTGTGTCAATTAATTATAATTTCAATCCGGTTAATAATTAATTCAATTTCTACCTTACAATTAAAATGTAAGTATAACGTATGCATGGTTTTATTTAATTGAACAATTTACTGAGACCTAATAACAACAAAAACACATTTTAAATAATCTAAGCGGACAAAATGCAATTAATCTAACACAAAATGAATTTAAGTCATTTTAATTAATTGAATAACAAGAACAAAAATATTCATGTTCATGATCAAAACAAAGCTTAAAATAAAGTTAAGAGAAGGGAACTAAAAGAACAAATTTCGATGGTTTTTCGAAGCCAGACTAGTGCGCTCCTCTCTTCTCTGCTCGTTTTGATGAACCAAGGCCTTCACGAAAACTTGATTGCTACTACTGCAAGAGGCATGAAAACTCTTTTTTAAGAGGGGAATTCGACAAGGGAAGAAACGAATTTAAAGGCAACAAAGAAAAGTGAAAGAGAGAATGTAACACCCCAAACCCGGCCCATGCGTTACGACCGGATCTGACATGTCACATGAATAAAATGTATTAAGAACTTTGAAATTCGTACTAACATAGATATTATTTGGTTATAATTAAGAAAACCAGTTTGATTGAAAGAAATATTCTATAAAAATACTACTAATCTCGAGAGGTTAATTGAAGAATCAATAATCGAACTAGTGATCTTTTAAAACCGTAATTTTTGAAAATATTATTGATAATTTGCAGGAAAAATCTAAGTTAAATTATTTGTACATATTTATTATGAAATCTGTTTGTTGTTAAATTTGAAGAAAAATCGTTGTTTATGATTTTAGAAAAACCCCGTTTAAAACAATTCATGGAAAATTAAATACGTCAAACATAAAACCGAAATAAATATCCCAGAGGCCTTATTATAACTTTAAACCCAAAATAATAGAAGTAATGAAATAAAGCGGAAAATGAAAATTTGCTAAAGTTCAAAAACACCATTTCTAAAGTATGGCCTCCACCGAGTCATCCGTGGCTCAAGTCCACATCACTGAGCATTACCTGTAAGGATTAAGAAAAGGGGGGTGAGTTACTAGAACTCAGTGCATAATCCCCTTATCGTCATTCACTGGGCCTAAATTCATTTAGCAATAACTTGGGCTTAAGCCCATTTACGTAATAAATAACAAAATGAAGTAAATGTATGCAACCCAACCCATCCATCCATCACACCCCCGACCAGCTAATCACACCTGTGGGGATCAAGTCAACCCACCCCGCCGCTCACACTAATCGCTGCAGTCAAGCTGCTTTTCATAATATTTTCGTGGTCAAGCCACCGAAATTATAAATAAACATTATAATGAATATTATGTGGCAATGCCACCAGGCTACACTACTCTTCATACATTTTTCCCAACCCATGCGATATGTAACATGCAACATACATAATCAAGCATAATATCCACATATATATTCAACAAGCATTAATCCAATAATTTATTATGGTGAATTGGCACATTATAGAACTTTGTAACTCGGTCCACTAAGGCATTCTAGCAATTCGACCCATAGGGGCATTTTAGTAAATCGGCCCATAGGGGCATTTTGGTAAATCGGCCCATAGGGGCATTTTGGTAAATTTAACAATTTTAATATCGATTTTGACAAATCTATAGAAATAATGTAATTTAAGCAAATTTCTCGATTTGTGCCATATTACGATTTTTAGCCTTATAATAATAACGATCTTATTATCCAACATGTTATCGAATCATGAATCTACGGGATTTCGGTGTGAGATTACACACCTGATTACGGTAAGAATTAATCCTTCCTGATCGTCGGCACCTAAATCACCATTACTCTCGATTAATCCAACAAACGAGATTTTATTAATCTAAATCTAAATCAAACGATCTATTGAAACGCTTACCCTTAGTATCGTGAACGACCACGATTTGTCTATTTTCACCGGATGATGGTCCACAACCCGGTGAAAAATCCCGAACCACCGATACCGCCCTTCGTTTGAACTTAGGAGTAGGAATTGCAGATCCACTCCTTTTGTCTCCTACTAACGCTTTTCCTTTCAAATCGTTACCACTTGCCTCCATTGAAAAGATCTCGGTTAGAAAGTACTATGATTAGTGAACGTATTTATCTAAGGAGAGGTTTCGGCGTACCACTATTTTCGGAGAGCCAACGAGTAGAGAAAACGAGTAATTTAGCCCCTAACATAATCGATTAGTCAAACTTTCGATCTGAATAGCAACATAACCAAGCAATGAAATAGCTCCAAATAAACCGTGACGAAACTCCTTACCTTAACGATGATGATTTCGATTTCCACCGATTGACTTATGGCTACGGATGAATCGACAAGGATGTAAGGTTCGGCTTTCCCACTATAACACTACACTAAGAGAAGAACATGATGTGAAAGAGTAGGAGAGATATGTTTCGATAAAGAAACAAGGTGAAATAACTGAATAGGGATGGACACACATATTCGGCTAGGAAGAAAAAGAAAATGAAAGGAAAAGAACGAAGCCACTTACCCGATTCAACCAAAGAAGAAATGCCCAACAATCAAGATGGAGAAGAGAAAAGATGATAAAGTTTCGGTTATTGATGAGAAAGGAACAAAGAAGGTTCGGCCACAAAGTAGTGTCGATTTAAGAAAAAGGGAGAAAGGTTGATGAAATGGTCAAAAGAAAAGAAGGGATGGAGAAAAAGAATGCTAGGTAATATCGGCTAACAACAAAAGAAGATGAACCAAAAATGAGTTGAGGGTTACGGCAAAACAAAGGAAAAGAAAGATGAACAAATGGCTAGTGTGTTTCGGCTACAATCAAGAGAAAAAAAAGTGCACAATTTGGCTTTAGAGTTTCGGCAAGCAAAAGAAAAAAATTGGAAAAGAAAGCACCAAGAAAATGCTAAAAGAAAATAAGCCTCTCAAGCACTAAAACTAGCAAAATGACTAGGAAAATTTGGCTCCCAAGACCCCCTCCCAAAACCGTGCATCCTTTTACCAAAAGGATCAAAATTGACCAAAAATTCTTTCCAAAACATCTTCCCCAACATTGGCCAACATATCCCCCTTCTTACTCCTTTCTTTTACTTCTTTCCTTATTCTCCTCCTTACCTAATTTCCTTAGCCATCTTTCCATCAATAAAAAGTCTCCCTTACCATATATAGAACCATGGCCGACACTTGGTATAGGAGCACAAAATAAATCCAAATTTTTTTGCAAAAGAAGGGATTCGAACTCCACCCCTTAAGCCTCTTCATGTGACGCCACACCACTCTACTACTAGCTCATCTTATGCTAGCAAAATACACTCTTATTTCCTTAAGCATTGATGCCACTTACCTTCTCTCCTTAAAGTGCTTAAACACAAAAATTTTGCTAAGGCCCAACTCAATCCCGTGCCATCTAAGGACCCCTAATCATACACAATTAACATTTTTAACTAGCCCAAAGCATGATATACTTCAAAACATAAAATTCTGAATTTTAGGATGTTACAATTCTACCCCCATTAAAGAAATTTCGGCCTCGAAATTTACCTGATTAGAAGAGATGAGGATATTGTTTTCGAATTGTGTCCTCTGGCTCCCATGTAGCTTCCTCTGTCCCGTGATTACGCCATAAAACTTTGACTAACAGAACCGACTTCCTTCTTAGCACCTTAATATCTCGATCTAAAATCTGTACTGGCTCCTCTTCAAAAGACAAGTCAGGTCTTATCTCAACTTCCTCCACTGGTACGATATGAGATGGATCCGCGCGATAACGCCTTAACATCGAGACATGGAATACACTATGTATCTGACTTAGCTCCGGAGGTAACTCAAGCTGATAAGCCACTGGCCCAACATGCTTCAGTACACGGTATGGCCCGATGAACCTAGGGCTTAACTTGGCCTTCCGTCCAAATCTTAAGATTTTTTCCAAGGTGAGACCTTCAAAAAGACCTAATCTCCCACCGAAAACTCTATATCCTTACGCTTCAGATCCGCATACGACTTCTGTCTATCCGAAGCTTCTTTTAACCGTGCCCAAATTACCTTAACTTTTTCTTCCGTTTCCTAGATCAACTCCGGACCCAATAACTGTCGCTCCCCCAACTCAGTCCAACAAGTAGGAGTACGAAACCTACGTCCGTACAACACCTCGTAGGGTGCCATCTAAATGCTGGATTGATAGCTGTTGTTGTATGCAAACTCTACCAACGGTAGAAAATCTTCCCAACTACCCCTGAAATCGATCACACAGCCCCTTAACATGTCTTCTAGAATCTGGATTACTCTCTCCGACTGACCATCACTCTGCGGATGAAATGCCGTGCTGAAATTTAGTCTTGTACCCAAAGCTTCATGTAAAGCCTTCCAAACCTAGGATCCCTGCCCGATATAATCGACACTGGTACCCCATGTAACCTCACGACTTCTGCTATATACAACTTGGCCAACTTCTGCAACGTATAATCCGTACGAACAGGTAGGAAATGAGCAGTCTTCGTTAACCGATCCACTATAACCCAGACTGAGTCTTTCTTAGTAGGCGTTAAGGGTAACCCACTAACAAAGTCCATCATTATCCTTTCCCATTTCCATAATGGAATTTTCACCGGTTGTAGCAACCCTGACGGTAGTTGATGTTCTGCCTTCACCTGCTAACATGTCAAGCACTTACTCACGAAGTTAGTAACCTCCCGTTTCAACCCTGGCCACCAATACTGCTCACGGAGGTCTCGGTACATTTTGTTTCCTCCGGGGTGCATAGCATATGGGCTACTATGCGCCTCACGCAGAATCATTTGTCTCAATTCTGAATCCCTGGGCATACAAACTCTTCCGCGAAAAAATAATACTCAATCACCATTCAATTCAAAATCCCCTATCTCACCACTTCCCACTTGCTGAAGTCAAGAACCCAACACTTCATCTAATAACTGCTTTTCCTTAATCTGACTTACCCACACAGGCTTCACCTGAAGTTCGGCTAATAAGCTACCATCTTCATAAAGACTGAGATGAGCGAACATCGCTCTCAAATCTGATATCACCTTACAACTCAGCGCATCTGCCACTACATTAGCTTTTCCTGGATGATACTCGATTGAGAAGTCATAATCTTTCAACAATTCTATCCACCTCTGCTGTCTTAAGTTCAACTCCTTATGGGTAAGGAGGTACTTCAAACTCTTATGATCCGTGTAAATAATCGACTTCTCACCGTACAGATAGTGTCTCCAAATCTTCAGAGCAAACACCACTGCAACTAACTCCAAATCATGAGTGGATAGTTCACCTCATGCGGCCTTAATTGACGAGATGCATAAGCCACCACTTTCCCTCCTTGCATCAACACACATCCCAAGCCCGTGTGTGACGCATCACAATAAACAATAAACTCCTTACCAGCTTCAGGCTGAATCAATACTGGCGCTTCTGTCAGAATCTTCTTCAATTTCTCAAAGCTCTCTTTTGCTTATTTGACCACACAAACGGTACTCCCTTACGCAACAGCTTAGTTAGGGGTGCAGCAATCAACGAAAACCCCTCAACAAAACGCCTGTAATACCTAGCCAAACCTAGAAAACTCTGAATTTCAGCCACAATCTTCGGTGGCTCCCAGTCCAACACAGCCTTGACCTTCCGGGGATCAACTCTAATTCCTTCGGCAGGCACAACATGCCCCAAAAAGGTCACCTCTCTCAGCCAAAATTCACACTTACTGAATTTGGCATACAACTGCTTCTCCCTTAATATCTGCAATACAACCCGTAGATGCGAATCATGCTCTTCTTCAGTCTTTGAGCACACCAGGATGTCATCTATGAACACAACCACAAATCGGTCTAAATAGGGTTGGAAGACTCGGTTCATCATATCCATAAATGCAGCTGGTGCATTTGTCAACCCGAACGGCATCACTAAGAACTCGTAATGTCCATAACGAGTTCGGAACATAGTCTTATGAATATCCGCCTCCTTGACCTTTAACTGGTGATATCCCGACTTCAAATCTATCTTTGAGAAAACCGAAGCTCACGCAGCTGATCGAACAGATCATCGATCCTTGGTAACGGGTACTTGTTCTTGATCGTCAACTTATTCAATTGTCTATAGTCGATGCACATACACATCGACCCATCTTTTTTCTTGACGAACAAAATCGGTGCTCCCCACGGTGACACACTTGGTCGAATAAATCCGTGATCCAACAACTCCTGAATTTGAGCCTTAAGCTCCGCTAACTCCTTCAGCGCCATTCTATAAGGAGAAATGGACACCGGAGCCGTCCCTAGCAATAGCTCAATGCCAAACTCCACCTCCCGATCCGGAGGTAATCCTGGAAGCTCCTCGGGAAAAACGTCTGAAAACTCTTTCACCGCTTCTAACACTTTCTACCGACAATTCTTTGGCATCCAAAGCACCGATAAAAGCTAGGAATGCTCCATACCCTTTACGCACCAACTTTTCGCGCCTTTTAAAGCGGATACTACATTAGACAGATAGTTCCGTTTTCACCTATCACCATCACTTCCTTATCCTTCGAAGTTCTTAGTACCATCTGCTTTGCAGCACAGTCCAAATTCGAACGGTGTTTAACCAGCCAATCCATGCCCACAATAAGATCGAACTCGCCAAATGGCAGTTCCATCAAATCCGCCAAAAATACTTCCCCTTGAATTTCTAAGGGCACATCCATAAACAACTTATTTACTACCACCGACTGTCCTAAAGGGCTAATTACAGTTGTTTCTCTAGCAGTAATCTCAGATTTAATATTCAGAGTTCCAGACACAGCACATGCAACATACGAATGGGTGGATCCAATGTCTATCAAAACAGTAATAGGTACATCAGATATGAAGAACGTACCGGTTATGACGTCTGGTCCATCACCATCCTCTCGACGTCTGACCGCATAGACCAAACCTGGCTGTCTTGCCTCCGTGTTACCCCTGTTACCCGTACCTCTACCCGGTGCACCTTGACCTCGTCCTACACCATTACCACCTCGACCTGGCCCACAGCCTCTCGGTGGTCTGGCGAAAGCGCCTCAGCCGCTGCGCCAATCACATATGAATCGCTCGGGTTTGATCAAAGCTTTCAAAGGCAATCCTTAAATCGATGGTCCTTGGATCCACATCTGAAACAACCACCAGTTCTCTTCTAGCATTCTCTCGAGTGAAGTTTCCCACAATCCACGCAAGGCTGTAACTAATTAGTAGTAGCTTGAACTCTCACTCAAGCTGGCTCCTCATTCCTGGGCCTTTTCTGAAACCCTCTAGCAGGACCTGAGTACCTAGAGTCTTTCTTTTTCCTGCCCCTATCCTTGTCTCGGTTTTTCCGTTCCGAATGCTTTACTTCTTCAGCAATCTTAGCTTTTTCCAAAAGTGTGGCAAAATTCCTCTCCTTCTGGGGGCTATCAGTACCCGCAACTTATCACGCAATCCATCCTCAAAACGCACACAGTGTTCATGATCAGTTGGCACTATACCCCGGGCATACCGACTCAGACGCAGAAATTCCGCCTCGTAGTCGCCACGCATTTACCTCCTTGGACCGGTTCGAGAAATTCCTTCCTTCGGGCATCCACATAGCTAGCCCCGACATACTTTCCTTGGAATGCTGTCTTAAAGAATTCCCATGTAATACGATCAGCCTGAGTACCTTCCTAAATAGTGAGCCACCACTAATACGCCTCGTCTATCAGTAATGACACAACCCCCTTCAGTTTCTGCTCGGCGGTGCAATCCGGGTCGTCCATAATCCGCTCCACTGCCTCAAGCCAGTACTCCGCTACACTTGGGGCTACACCCGAAATACCCCTAAAAACTTCAGCCCCATTCGATCTGAGTCGTTCCGATATCGACCCACGAGCTGCCGACCCAGTTCTCGCCCCAGCAACCCTTTCTAGGACTCGCAACATCGCTTGTGACAGAGCGTCATCATCTCTCATTCGATCATGTGACCCAACTTCAGTCACTGGTGACACAGGGGCGTCCATTTCTGGCATATGTCCCGATGCCTCAGATACAACTCTAGCACCTCGGCCTCTACCACGGCCACGTCTACCGCGTCCACGTCCTCTAGCACTCATGTTTATTAAATCGATTTAATCTGATTACAAGTCTTATGAATCAGTATATTATTCAATGTTTATTAAACAATGTTTTATGACATATAGGAAGTAAATTCGTTTTCGCAAAACGTATCCTAAGGTCTCAATCTCTAAAGTTTCAGCTCTTAAAGCTAAAAGTTCTAGAGTATTTCTACAGTCATACCACAAGAATCATAAAATGAAAACATAAACTTACTTGACTTGGTGCCGGATACCCGTGGTGCCATACTTCCTTTAGAACATGCATTTATAAATTAAAATTTTAAACAGCTTTGGAAAAAACTTTTGAACCCAAACCACAATCGAGTTTTGCAATCGGGCTCTGATACCATAAAATGTAACACCCCAAACCCGGCTCATGCGTTACGACCGGATCTGACATGTCACATGATTAAAACGTATTAAGAACTTTGAAATTCGTACTAAAGTAGATATTATTTGGTTATAATTAAGAAAACCAGTTTGATTGAAATAAATATTCGATAAAAATACTACTAATCTCGAGAGGTTAATTGAAGAATCAATAATCGAACTAATGATCTTTTAAATCCGTCTTAGCAATCTTACAGCTTATTTAGAATCGTCTTAGCAATATTACAGCTCTCTAGTTGCTTATACAGAGTACTGGCCTTGCTAGCCAGCATATAGCAACGAGCTATCTCATCAAAATCTTCCCACCATTTTCTAGCTTCAGCTTGAGTGGCCGGTGGGCACTTATTATCAAGTATTGTTTTAAATTTCTCACAACTTAGGACAATTATCAAGTTTTTTTTTGTTCCTTATAGTTATTTTCGTTAAATTTATTTTTAGTGAGTATTTTCAATAAGCGAGTCAATGCATTTTCGAACTGAAAATAAAACATTCATATATTAATATCTTTATATTAGGAAAATTTTTGAAAATATTTTACAACATTACGATATGCATTAAGATGATGCATACGTCTTACATTAAACCTTGAAAACATTTGTAATTCATTGCAACAATAATTTCTACACCCATTAAATCAAGCCACCTTGGGGTGATCATAATCAACTAGTAAGAACATGGATTTCTATCCAATTAGTACATGAACCTAATTCCTTAGGCATTCACACATACTAATAATCATGTGACATTTGACCATTATTCTAACTTAAGGATAGCTCCTTGGGGAGTTACTTAACTAGATGTTCTTGAGTGTACAACCATCAATTCAACACCTATCGCATCATGAACCACAAATGAGTCATCTTTGAAGAAAGAGTTTCTTAATTTATTGCATGATAATACCTACCATAGGGGCCGATCAAACTATCATATGATCATAAGAAAATTTTGCTTACTTTCAAGAAGTCTCCTCAATGAAATCCACATGGCAACATCTACCTTAAGGCAAGTCCATTTCATGCCATCACAAGAGATCATTAATGGAGGCCGTAGGTCTTGTTTTGGGACATTCTCTCACTAAATATTTTAAAAAAAAATGCAATGTTTTTAATTTCAAGTTTCTATAATGTATGATCAATATATACATGACAAGTACATGTGGCATTCATTCCTAAACTATATGGCATGCTTATCTCATGTATGCATGACATGTTATGGCAATTTAATAATATTCACATTCAATTATTCACAAGAGTCAATCAAATAATTTTGATTCTTTACAAATTTTCTTTTAAGGGAAAACCCGAAGAAGTGAATGTGAATCATGCACCAGGTAGGTTCTCAGGAAAGGGAGGTGAGTCGTATTTGACCACTTAAAAACCAAGCCTTTCCTTACCACATCCAATCCTAGACATGCACCTTCTCATTACTACACTTCTCACAGTAATCGAATAACATAAAGAAGTGAATGGAATAATACAACAAATGTATTTTCTCATTACCATACTTCTTATCTTTGATAGATCAATTGTGAATCATCTCATACATATATATCACAATTATATCATAAAAAAATATTAAACAGATATATAAAGAGATGGGTAATAAAATAAAATTGTCAGTCAAGGTTTTCATGGCTATATTTCTAAAAAAAATAAAAAAAATTACATAGTTTTTCATCTCAAGGCATTCCTTGTTTTTTTTACTGCCATCACTCCATCTTCTCCTCGTCATAGACTCCTTTTTAGAAAATTTATATTTATGTCCTATATTCGTTTCCTGCTTACAAGAATTCTATAAATAAAAAATAATCTTACATGGAGATGATAGTCCACGGTCTATTTCCTAAGAACCACAACCTTGCTAAAAAAATATTAATTATATAAAAATATATATAATTGGAATGACGAAAATGTGCAAGTGTAAACAATCGTATCAAGTAATAAAGTGGCAAGTAATGTCGAGTTATCGTACTTACAGGGACTGTGTAAGAAAATATTTATGAAATGTAAAATTAAACAATTTGGTGTTGGAAAATATATTAGTTGGAAGAGGTTTTAAAATATTCCAATGCACGATTTAAAAAAGTTGAGTTTAATCAATATGACATAAATGTGTTAGATCAATTTTATTCCTTAGCTTAGAATAATTAAATTTGTGTTCATGTTGTTACGAATAATTTCACGACAACTTAGTAAGTTGCTAACTAATGGACATACTTATCTATTAAAACCCATTAATCTCTTAAACATATTTCTATGTCAATACAAAAAAGTAATCAAATTTTAATAAGCAAGTATAAAATTAAATGAGGTAACAACATATCGCTATATATAAACAATTTAATAACAATAATCTTACAAGTTATGCAAGGCTAATGTACTGTTTAATATCGTTGCTAATTTAACCTTCAACTATCTTAGAAGATTAAACAGACATCAATTAAATATTGTGCCAATTAATTATAATATCAATTTCTACCTTACAATTAAAATGTAAGCATAACGTATGCATGGTTTTATTTAATTTAACAATTTACTGAGACCTAATAACAACACAAACACATTTTAAATAATCTAAGCGGACAAAATGCAATTAATCTAACACGAAATGAATTTAAGTTATTTTAATTAATTGAATAACAAGAACAAAAATATTCATGTTCATGATCAAAACAAAGCTTAAAATAAAGTTAAGAGAAGGGAACTAAAAGAACAAATTTCGATGGTTTTTCGAAGCCAGACTAGTGCGCTCCTCTCTTCTCTGCTTGTTTTGATGAACCAAGGCCTTCACGAAAACTTGATTGCTACTACTCCAAGAGGCATGAAAACTCTTTTTTAAGAGGGGAATTCGACAAGGGAAGAAACGAATTTAAAGGCAACAAAGAAAAGTGAAAGAGGGAATGTAACACCCCAAACCCAGCCCATGCGTTACGACCGGATCTGACATGTCACATGAATAAAACGTATTAAGAACTTTGAAATTCGTACTAAAGTAGATATTATTTGGTTATAATTAAGAAAACCAGTTTGATTGAAAGAAATATTCGATAAAAATACTACTAATCTTGAGAGGTTAATTGAAGAATCAATAATCGAACTAGAAATCTTTTAAATCCGTAATTTTTGAAAATATTATTGATAATTTGCAGGAAAAATCTAAGTTAAATTATTTGTACATATTTATTATGAAATCCGTTTATTGTTAAATTTGAAGAAAAATTGTTGTTTATGATTTTAGAAAAACCCCGTTTAAAACAATTCATGGAAAATTAAATACGTCAAACATAAAACTGAAATAAATATCCCAGAGGCCTTATTACAACTTTAAACCCAAAATAATAGAAGTAATGAAATAAAGCGAAAAATGAAAATTTGCTAAAGTTCGAAAACACCATTTCTAAAGTATGGCCTCCACCGAGTCATCCATGGCCCAAGTCCACATCACTGAGCATTACCTGTAAGGATTAAGAAAAGGGGGGTGAGTTACTAGAACTCAGTGCATAATCCCCTTACCGTCATTCACTGGGCCTGAATTCATTTAGCAGTAACTTGGGCTTAAGCCCATTTGCATAAATAATAACAAAATGAAGTAAATGTATGCAACCCGACCCAACCCATCCATCCATCACACCCTCGACCAGCCAATCACACCTGTGGGGATCAAGTCAACCCACCCCGCCGCTCACACCAATCGCTGCAGTCAAGCTGCTTTTCATAATATTTTTGTGGTCAAGCTACCAAAATTATAAATAAACATTATAATGAATATTATGTGGCAATGCCACCAGGCTACACTGCTCTTCATACATTTTTCCCAACCCATGCGATATGTAACATGCAACATACATAATCAAGCATAATATCCACATATATATTCAACAAGCATTAATCCAATAATTTATTATGGTGAATCGGCACATTATAGAACTTTTTAACTCGGTCCACTAAGGCATTCTAGCAATTCGGCCCATAGGGGCATTTTGGTAAATCGGCCCATATGGGCATTTTGGTAAATCGGCCCATAGGGGCATTGTAACACCCCAAACCCGGTCAATACGCCACGACCGAATTTGGTATGTCACAGGGGAAAACGTTTTGAGGAAAAACGAGTTTCCGATTAAAATTTTAGTGAAAAACTTTTTATTATTCTAAATTCGTAGAAAATTAAGTTGAAAATTGATATTTTACTTTGCAATTCCGTAAATAGATTTTTAATACTTAGTCATGACTTAGATTAAGTAAACCATTTATAAATTAAAGAGAAACTAAAAGCAATTAGGTTGAAAATCGTATCTAATAGAAATTTGGAAACTTAAGTTTTGTAAAATAGTTTGAGTTATCGAAAATACTTAAGTTGTTAAAAATTATCAATTTATTTAGGTTACCCGATGGTAACGTTTTAAAAACCATCGCGCTTTGTATTTTAGAAAACTTTGTTCACATATCATTAAATCAATCATGTAATTTGCAAGTTATTCTTAAAACAAATCCAAAGCATATAAATAATCCAAAAAACATAATTAAAGAGGCCTTATTACAAACCCATAAAATGAAAACCAAATTAAAATCAAGTACCCAAATGGAAGTTCATGTAAAACCAAATTTCATTGCATGGCCTCCTCGAGTTCATCCAGCTCCTCATCCGCGAATTTACGAATTACCTGAAAAAGTAAGGGAGAAGGTGAGTTACCAAGACTCAGTGCATATTCCCTCTCCCGGGTAAATACCACATACTTACACAAATTATAACCAAGCAATATATATATTATGCACCCAACCTAGCCATCTGTAACTCCTTTTTCTACCCTGTGTGGTACCAAACCACTTTGGTGGTGCCAAACCACTTAGTGACCAAAGTCACAAATAATCAAGTTGTGGGGCCAACCCACTTGTGATACCAAATCACCGGCGACAATCCCATATCTCAAAAGTGGGGCCAACCCACGGTGGTGTTAATCCACAGGGGCGAGTCGCTATGAGGTGCCAAACCTCCGGTGTCCCAAAGACACAAATGTGATACCAAATCACTTGGTCACCAAAGTCACGAATAATCAAGTTGTGGGGCCAACCCGCGTGTGATACCAAATCACCGGGCGACAATCCCATATCTCAAAAGTGGGGCCAACCCACGGTGGTGTTAATCCACGAGGGCGAGTCGCTATGAGGTGCCAAACCTCGGTGTCCCAAAGACACAAATGTGATACCAAATCACTTTGGAGGTGCCAAACCTCACGGTGTCCAAGACACGAATATCAATCTTCCCCTCCTCTCATATTGCCCATACCAATGCAATAGATAAACAAATCATGTCAATACTTTGATATGAACATATAACCAATACATATCTTAGATCGTGATATTAAACAACATATAGCAACATCATATAGAAACGGACTTACCCGTATCCTTGCTCATACCCATCAAGGTATCATATCAATATTTCATAGTTTCGGCTTTAACAACTTGAGTAGTTATTTAACACACACACACACATATATATATATATATAAACCAAGTTATAAAGTGTGTAAGATACACACCCGACACTACATAAGTACTAAAATCAGAAGACCAGATCTACATACTAGATCACCTTGTCCTACAATCGGCCAATATTTAAATTATAACAAAGGCCATTCGGCCATACTACTAAATCCCAATGAGTTATCACTTGAAATACCAAGTCTTACCTAAAGCTTACCCAAAACAATTTGACAAAGAAACGAGGCTTAGATTGATTGCTTCCAACATCCCGAGGAGCCTAAAAAAAATCGATTCCTAATAATGATTAGAACCTTGCAACAATTGCCCAAAGTTCGGCCTTTGTCCCCAAGAGGAACAACATAGAAACAATAAAAACACTAAGGAAAAACGGCCATAACACTTACCTATCTTCCAAAACCGATTGAAGAAAACCAAATGAAGTCCTACCCTTGAAGAAATTCGGCCAAGACAAATCAAATAGGATATGAGAGTTTTGGCTATGATTTTGAAAGAAAACAATTGATATTCGGCTCAAAGAGATGAAGAATTAGTATGGCAAAGAAGAAAAGAAAAAGGAAAAAAATGAAAAGGGAAGAAGGATGATTCGGCTTTAGCAACTAATGAAAAAAGGAAAATCAAGGGAAAGGGAAGAAGGAGATTCGACCAAGAAGAAAGTAAAAGAAATGTTGTGATTTTGAACAATATTCAAAAGAAAGAAAAGAGAAAAATGGGATTAAGAGATTCGGCCAACACCTATTTTACCAAAGAAGAAAAGTGCACAAAAATGCACAAAGTTCAAATGTAGTTTCGGTTTCAAAAGAAAAATGAGAGAAAGAGAATGGTATTTGGTTCAACACAAAAATGAGAGCTAAAATCCAAAGCAAATTTGCACAAAAATGCCTAGGTACATTCGGTCAAAGAAGGAGTTTTTGGAGAGAAAAGAAACAAATGCCAAAAGGTGCACAAATGCTAAAGTTGGCCAACTATCCTTCCCCAAACCTCCTATCAATATTCGCCACCCCTAGCCATACATGCCGTCCACATACATGCACTAAAGGCCTTGGAATAGTTTCCAAAACATCTTCCTTAAGCCAAGCCTTGAGATCCTCTACATTCCCAAAGTTGAAGGAATTTTATCCCCAAAATCTAGCAATTCTATCCCTTATTTCATGCTTACCATAACCTTAAGTCTTCTTGTCATAAAAGAAAGTTGTCCATCTTATCCATATGTATAGTTGACCAGACACTTAATGCTAGGATGTACAAAAATAAAATCCTCAATATGCTTTCCATGCTACTCGAACCACTTCCCTCAAGCAACCTTTCAAGCTCCTTATCCACTATGCCACTAACTCCTCATGTGCTTTAATTTAACACTTAAATTATCTTAAGTGTCAAGCTCACTTAATCCACTTCACTAAATTTTCCACACTAAAAATTATTCTAGCTTAGCTAATATTTCTAAGCCTTCACACAAATATACTAAGCCCACAATAATAATCATATCCGAGCTAACACAAATAACAAGATGATACTCTAATATTTTTAGGATGTTACAATTCTACCCCCCTTAAGAAAATTTCATCCTCGAAATTACCCGATCAAAAGAGTTGAGGTCTTCTTTGCCTCATCGCATCTTCCTGGTTCCCACGTAGCTTCTTCCACGCCATGATTCCGCCATAAAACCTTCACTAAAGGAACAGACTTCCTACGCAAAACTTTCACATCTCGATCTAGAATCTGCGCAGGTTCTTCTTCTATCGTCAAATCTGGACTCACCTCTATTTCCTCTCTTTGCCACGACATGCGATGGATCGAACGATAAGCGTCTAAGCATGGAGACATGGAACACATCGTGAATCGACTCACTCTAATGGCAACTCGAGCTGATAGGCTACTGGTCCCACTCGTCTCAACACCTTATACGGTCCAATAAACCTTGGGCTTAACTTGCCTTTTCTCCCAAATCTTAACTCTTTCTTCCATGGCGAGACCTTCAGAAAAACTTTGTCACCCACGGCAAACTCTATATCTCTCCGCTTGAGATCAGCATATGACTTCTGCCTATCTGAAGCTTCCTTCAGACGAGCCTGAATCATCTTAACCTTATCCTCAGTCTCTGCAACCAACTCTGGTCCTAACATCTGACGCTCATCCAACTCTGTCCAACATGTAGGTGTGCGACACCTCCTACCATAAAACGCCTCATATGGTGCCATCTTAATGCTTGCTTGGTAACTATTGTTGTATGCGAATTCAGCTAATGGTAAAAACTCTTCCTAGCTACCTCTAAAATCCAAAACACACCCTCTCAACATATCCTCTAAAATCTGTATAACTCTTTCCGACTGTCCGTCAGACTGTGGATGAAATGCGGTACTAAAATCCAACCGCGTACCCAAAGCCTGATGTAACACTCTCCAAAACCTCGACGTAAATCTAGGATCTGCATGCGAGATGATCGACACCGGGTACACCGTGCAACCTCACTATTTCCGCCACATACAACTTAGCTAACTTCGGGGCGAATAATCCACCCTTACAGCAAATAAAATGAGTTGACTTAGTCAAACGATCCACAATCACCCAAATTGAGTCCTTCTTACTTGGCGTAAGGGGTAATCCATGACAAAGTCCATAGTGATCCTTTCCCACTTCCACTGTGGAATCTTCACCACCGAAGTAACCTGACGGCAATCGATGCTCGCCTTGACCTGCTGACACGTCAGAAATTTACCCACAAACTCAGTTACCTCCCGCTTCAGACCTGGCCACCAAAACTACTCTCTTAAATCCCGATACATCTTGCTACCTCCAGGATGCATAGCGTATGGGCTGCTATGTGCGTCCCGAAGAATCCTTTGTCTCAACTCAACATCCTTTGGCATACAAGCTCTTCCTTTAAAACACAATACTCCATCACTGGACAAACTATAATCCTCTAAACCTCCATTCTGAACCCGCAACCTCCGATCATTCAAACCATCATCCTCTAACTGTTTCTCCTTGATATGCTCTAAGCAAGTCGACTTGACTTGCAATTCAGCCAAAAGACTCCCATCGTCATATAAGCTAAGACGAGCAAACATCGATCTTAAGTCAGTCACAACCTTACGGCTCAACGCGTCTGCCACCATGTTAGCCTTGCCCGGATGATACTCAATCGAACAGTCGTAGTCCTTTAACAACTCAATCCATCTACGCTGCCTCAAGTTCAAATCCTTCTAAGTCAAAAGAAACTTAAGACTCTTGTGATCCGTGTAGACTATCGACTTCTCTCCATACAAATAATATCTCCATATCTTCAAAGCAAAAACCACTGCAGCTAATTCCAAGTCATGCGTCGGATAGTTAACTTCATGTGGTCTCAACTGTCGAGATGCATAAGCCACTACCTTCCCTCTCTGCATTAGCACACATCCCAAACCAAGTATGTGATGCATCACAATGAAACCGTGGAATTCCTTGCACCGCCTCGAGTTGAATCAAAATCGGAGCTTCAGTCAGAATCTTTTTCAACTTGTCAAAACTTCCTTGCTGCTTCTCGGTCCACACAAATGGAATTCCTTTCCTCAATAACTTAGTCATAGGTGCTGCTATCAAAGAAAATCCTTCCACAAATCTTCTGTAATACCCCGCTGGACCTAGGAAACTCAAATCTCAATGATCGACTAAGGCGGCTTCCAATCCAACACTGCCTCAATCTTTCGAGGATCCACTCTAATCCCCTCAGCTGATACTACGTGACCCAAGAAAGTCACCTCCCTAAGCCAAAACTCGCACTTACTAAATTTTGCATAAAGCTGCTTTTCCCTCAAAATCTGCAACACTACTCGCATAAATACGCATCATGCTCCTCCTCTGACTTGGAGTATACCAAAATATCGTCTATAAATACCACAACAAACTGGTCCAAAAACCATTGGAATACCCGATTCATCATGTCCATGAATGCTTTGCCGCGTTAGTCAACCCAAGCGGCATTACGGTAAATTCGTAGTGCCCATACCGAGTGTGAAATGCCGTCTTATGGATATCGACCTCTTTCACCTTCAAATTGATGATATCCAGACCTTAAATCAATCTTGGAGAAAACCGCTGCCCCCTTAAGCTGATCAAACAAGTCATCTATCCTCGGCAAAGGATACTTGTTTTTGATCGTCAGCTTATTCAACTGGCGATAGTCTATACACATCCGCATCGAACCATCCTTCTTCTTGACAAAAAGTACTGGTGCTCCCCAAGGCGAAACACTTGGTCGGATAAAACCTCGATCCAACATATTCCTTCCGATCTGCGCCTTAAAATAATCCCAAGTAAGATCCTCCGCTGCAAAGATTATTCCGCACCGTGAGCCACCACCGATATGACTCATCCCGAAGAAGCGACACTATCCCTTTCGCCTTTTCCTCGCATTCGGATCCAAGTCATCCATGATTCGTTCCGCCGCCTCTAACCAATACTCTGCCGTCTTGGGAGCCACACCAAAACACCTCGAAATACCTCGGCTCCATTGGCTCAAGTCGCTCGAGTCAGATTTCCGAGTTCCCGCGCTCCACCTATTCCAAATTTACCCTCTCAAGAACTCGCGAGCATCGCTGAGACACCGCATCATCCCCGCTTGATCCTCGATGCTCAACTCCAACCGCGGTGGTGGGGTGGTGGTACCTCATTCTCGGATCCTTGACCGGACCTCACCGGCTAAGACCACGACCATCCCTACGCCCGACCACGTCCCGCGAGTAATACGACCTCGACCACGAGTACTCATGTCTAAAGTCTCAACTTATCGATTTAAAGCGTTATGCATTAGTCATTATTCCACTTTCTTTAAAACACAGTTTTATGAATAATTTTAATAAGAAGTTTTTTTCGCGAGTACATTCAACCTATAGTTTGGGTCTCTAGAGTAGTTCCTACTACTATACTGATCATGCCAACATCATCATATCATATCATCAAAATCAACAGTTTGATGTACTTACGAGCGGATTGATGTCGGAGACTCGGGCCATGCCTTTCCAACCATACAATTTTCAACAAAATCATTTTAAAACCATACTTTAAAACATTTTGGGCCTCGGGCCCACAGCCGAGCTTTTGAACTTGGCTCTGATATCAATTTGTAACACCCCAAACCCGATCAATATGCCATGACCGAATTTGGTATGTCACGGGGGAAAACGTTTTGAGGAAAAACGAGTTTTCGATTAAAATTTTAGCGAAAAACTTTTTATTATTCTAAATTCGTAGAAAATTAAGTTGAAAACTAATATTTTACTTTGCAATTCCGTAAATAGATTTTTAATACTTAGTCGCAGCTTAGATTCGTAAACCATTTATAAATTAAAGAGAAACTAAAGCAATTAGGTTGAAAATCGTATCTAATAGAAATTTGGAAACTTAAGTTTTGTAAAATAGTTTGAGTTATCGAAAATACTTAAGTTGTTAAAAATTATCAATTTATTTAGGTTACCCGATGGTAACGTTTTAAAAACCATCGCGCTTTGTATTTTAGAAAACTTTGTTCACATATCATTAAATCAATCATGTAATTTGCAAGTTATTCTTAAAACAAATCCAAAGCATATAAATAATCCAAAAAAAACATAATTAAAGAGGCCTTATTACAAACCCATAAAATGAAAACCAAATTAAAATCAAGTACCCAAATGGAAGTTCATGTAAAACCAAATTTCATTGCATGGCCTCCTCGAGTTCATCCGGCTCCTCATCCGCAATTTACGATTACACTCGAAAAGTAAGGAGAAGGTGAGTCACCAAGACTCAGATGCATATTCCCTCTCCCGGGTAAATACCACATACTTACACAAATTATAACCAAGCAATATATATATTATGCACCCAACCTAGCCATCTCAGAACTCCTTTTTCTACCCCGTGTGGTACCAAACCACCGTGGTGCCAAACCACTGTGACCAAAGTCACAAATAATCAAGTTGTGGGGCCAACCCACTTGTGATACCAAATCACTTTGGCGACAATCCCATATCTCAAAAGTGGGGCAAACCCACGGTGGTGTTAATCCACAGGGACGAGTCGCTATGAGGTGCCAAACCTCTGGTGTCCCAAAGACACAAATGTTATACCAAATCACTGGTCACCAAAGTCACGAATAATCAAGTTGTGGGGCCAACCCACGTGTGATACCAAATCACTGGCGACAATCCCATATCTCAAAAGTGGGGCCAACCCACGGTGGTGTTAATCCACAGGGACGAGTCGCTATGAGGTGCCAAACCTCTGGTGTCCCAAAGACACAAATGTGATACCAAATCACTGGAGGTGCCAAACCTCTGGTGTCCAAAGACACGAATATCAATCTTCCCCCTCCTCTCATATTTCCCATACCAATGCAATAGATAAACAAATCATGTCAATACTTTGATATGAACATATAACCAATACATATCTTAGATCGTGATATTAAACAACATATAGCAACATCATGTCGAAACGGACTTACCCGTATCCTTGCTCATACCCATCAAGGTATCATATCAATATTTCATAGTTTCGGCTTTAACAACTTGAGTAGTTATTTAACACACACACACACACACATATATATATATATAAACCAAGTTATAAAGTGTGTAAGATACACACCTGACACTACCGCAAGTACTAAAATCCGAAGACCCGATCTACCGCACTAGATCACCTTGTCCTACAATCGGCCAATATTTAAATTATAACAAAGGCCATTCGGCCATACTACTAAATCTCAATGAGTTATCACTTGAAAAACCAAGTCTTACCTAAAGCTTACCCAAAACAATTTGACAAAGAAACGAGGCTTAGATTGATTGCTTCCAACGTCCCGAGGAGCCTAAAAAAATCGATTCCTAATAATGATTAGAACCTTGCAACAATTGCCCAAAGTTCGGCCTTTGTCCCCAAGAGGAACAACATAGAAACAATAAAAACACTAAGGAAAAACAGCCATAACACTTACCTATCTTCCAAAACCGATTGAAGAAAACCAAATGAAGTCCTACCCTTGAAGAAATTTGGCCAAGACAAATCAAATAGGATATGAGAGTTTCGGCTATGATTTTGAAAGAAAACAATTGATATTCGGCTCAAAAGAGATGAAGAATTAGTATGGCAAAGAAGAAAAGAAAAAGGAAAAAAAAATGAAAAGGGAAGAAGGATGATTCGGCTTTAGCAACTAATGAAAGGAAAATCAAGGGGAAAGGGGAAGAAGGAGATTCGGCCAAGAAGAAAGTAAAAGAAATGTTGTGATTTTGAACAATATTCAAAAGAAAGAAAAGAGAGAAAATGGGATAAAGAGATTCGGCCAACACCTATTTTACCAAAGAAGAAAAGTGCACAAAAATGCACAAAGTTCAAATGTAGTTTCGGTTTCAAAAGGAAAAATGAGAGAAAGAGAATGGTATTTGGTTCAACACAAAAATGAGAGCTAAAATCCAAAGCAAATTTGCACAAAAATGCCTAGGTACATTCGGCCAAAGAAGGAGTTTTTGGAGAGAAAAGAAACAAATGCCAAAAGGTGCACAAATGCTAAAGTTGGCCAACTATCCTTCCCCAAACCTCCTATCAATATTCTCGCCACCCCCTAGCCATACATGCCGTCCCACATACATGCACTAAAGGCCTTGGAATAGTTTCCAAAACATCTTCCTTAAGCCAAGCCTTGAGATCCTCTACATTCCCAAAGTTGAAAGAATTTTATCCCCAAAATCTAGCAATTCTATCCCTTATTTCATGCTTACCATAACCTTAAGTCTTCTTGTCATAAAAAGAAAGTTGTCCATCTTATCCATATGTATAGTTGACCGACACTTAATGCTAGGATGTACAAAAATAAAATCCTCAATATGCTTTCCATGCTACTCAACCACTTCCTCAAGCAACCTTTCAAGCTCCTTATCCACTATGCCACTAACTCCTCATGTGCTTTAATTTAACACTTAAATTATCTTAAGTGTCAAGCTCACTTAATCCACTTTACTAAATTTTCCACACTAAAAATTATTCTAGCTTAGCTAATATTTCCAAGCCTTCACATAAATATACTAAGCCCACAATAACAATCATATCCGAGCTAACACAAATAACAAGATGATACTCTAATAGTTTTAGGATGTTACAGGCATTTTGGTAAATTTAACAATTTTAATACCTATTTTGACAAATCTATAGAAATAATGTAATTTAAGCAAATTTCTCGATTTGTGCCATATTACGATTTTTAGCCTTATAATAATAACGATCTTATTATCCAACATGTTATCGAATCATGAATCTAAGGGATTTCGGTGTGAGATTACACACCTGATTACGGTAAGAATTAATCATTCTTGATCGTCAGCACCTAAATCACCATTACTCTTGATTAATCCAACAAACGAGATTTTATTAATCTAAATCTAAATAAAACGATCTATTGAAACGCTTACCCTTAGTATCGTGAACGGCCACGATTTGTCTATTTTCACCGGATTATGGTCCACAACCCGGTGGAAAATCCCGAACCGTCGATACCGCCCTTCGTTTGAACTTAGGAGTAGGAATTGCAAATCCACTCCTTTTGTCTCCTACTAAAGCTTTTCCTTTCAAATTGTTACCACTTGCCTCCATTGAAAAGATCTCGGTTAGAAAGTACTATGATGAGTGAACGTATTTATCTAAGGAGAGGTTTCGGCTTACCTGTAACATCCCAAAATTGGGCCTATTAGGATTGGGCCCATTGGGCCTTGAGTGTAGAAGCGTTTTAAAAATTTTAGAGAATAAGAGAACGGCATTATTTCAAGTTGGACTTATTAGGAAGGTGATTTTAGAGAGTTACGAGGTTCTATGAAGTTCCGGGTTCAAGTTGGGCTTTAGTAAAATTTTGTGTTTTAGCACTTTAAGGAGAGATAGTAAGTCGCATCAAGGCTTATGGAAATAAGAGAGCAATTTGCTTGCATAATTGAGCATATGGTAAAGAGGTTATGGCGCCACATGAAGGACTTTGAGGGAGGAGGTTCAAATTCCATCAAGTGCAAAATTTTGACTATTTTTTTGTACTCTTTCCCTAAGTGTCGGCCAAGCTTATAAATAAGGCAAGTTGGAATTTTTAATTTTGGCAAGGTGGCTAAGGAAATATGGTAAGGAAGAGTGGATGGAAAGGAGTAAAAGAAAAGGGAAGGAATAGGGAACATGTTGGCATTTGTCGTGGGGGATGTTTTGGAAAGGTTTTATTTGGTCTATGTTCATCTTTTGGTAAAGATGATAATGGTTTGGGAAAGGGAGAGGGTAGTCGAATTTTGATGGGAGCATTTTGATAATTTTGGTGTTGGTTAGGCCTAATTCATTTTGGAATCCCTTGTGTTCATTCTTTCAACTTCTCCTCTCATTGCCGCAACTTCAAGACAATAGTGGGCATTTTCTCTTTTCTTTCTTGTCTTGTCGAAAACACCTAGCCTTTGTGACCAATTATTTTCACTCATCTTCTCTTGAAAACCGAAACTACCGATCCTTCTTTGTTGTCTTGCTACTAGTGCCAAACCGTGTTCTTCATTTCAGTTTATCCCTATTATTAAGGTAAAGGTTCTTTCTTCTTATTCATGTTGTTTGTTCTTTCTTCTCATCCCTTGGCTAAGCCGAATCTAGCCACTTGGTGTTATTTTAAACTCCTGTTATTCTCTTTTGATGAAGGCTGAATCAAGCCATCCTTTGCTGCTACTTATCTTTCTCTTAGCCTTGGTTTCGAAAGTTGATTGGGACTCGTTGCAATAGCCAATGTGCAAGACCAGATTTTAGAATCTAGTAGGGAAGGATCGCGATTGTGGTAAGTGACTCTTGTGAGTGAGTACTTTTTGACTTTTGGAACTTTTAAGAAATCGAGGCTAACTTTTGATCGATTTTATTTTTAGGGGGCAACGAAGAGTGGTTCTTTAGGGAAATCCTTATCAGGTGTGTAATCCCGTACCCTTCCGAATACATGTTTGAAATGGTGTGTAATCTCATACCTATCTGAATGTTTGTATGATATGTTCTATGATTCGGTCAAAATACCGAAGAAAACCGGAAACCCGCATCCGTGACCACTCGGGCGTGCGTATATTCGTAGTGGTAACCATATTTTTGCAATGAAATAGTTTGGTCAGCAGCAGTGACATGATTTTGAAAAATCACGAAAAATAGGATAAAAGGAGTTAGAAAGTAAAAAAGATATTTAAATAAAGCTTACTGTGTCTATTTTTATATGAAAGAAACAGAGAAGGAAGAGGAATTGTATATTCTGTGATATCTTAATTTTAGTGAGACTAGTTCTGATCGACTTCGCAATTCTTAGTTCTGTCTTGGAAAAATTGTTTAAAATTTTAAAAAGGGAATTATGAGTTATAATTTATATGTATAGATTCCTTAGTGAGCCTATTTTCAATAGAAACAAGTGGGAACAACATATGAAAACTGTACAGTGAGATATTTGAATTTCGGTTAAGAGAGGTCAGAATCGTTGGACAGTGAAACAAGGGAAACTTTAAGGAATAAACTGTACTAAATGGTTAAGCCAAAAAAATTTGAAAAATAGTAGTAATAAAATATATGAGTCTAGTTTCAAGGAAAATTTATGGATTTAGATTTCGAGATTCCTAACTAGAGGTATAGTCAATATAGTCAGTATGGCGTAGATGGACATTTTAAGTTTTTATGCCCCAAATTAGTAGTTAAGTTTGGGTTGCGAAATTACCATAATACCCTTAGAGGGTAAATTATCGAAATACCCCTGGGTTGCGAGATTGTCGAATTACCCTTAGTGGGTAAAATTATTGAATTACCCTTAGTGGGTAAAATTACCGAATTACGAAAATGCCCCTAATGGGCCGATCTGATATATGGCTAATGGGCCGATTTGATATATTTTGCTTAATGGGCCGATCTGATATATGGCTAATGGGCCGATTTGATATATTTTGCTTAATGGGCCGATCTGATATATGGCTAATGGGCCAATTTTGTAAAGTGTTAATGGGCCAAATTGTTTGTAATAAATCTCTGAGTTATTAACTATCGTGGTTATATTGTAAATATCATGATTTACGATGTATGTTGCATTTACATAAGTTGCATGGGATTGGGATATTGATGATCGGGGAAGTGAAATTTGGTGGCTCTGCCACATATTCTGGTGACTCTGTCACATTTTGTTTGGTGGCTATGCCACGTATATTCTGTTATTCTGGTGGCTTGTCCACAATTCGAATTTGATATAAATGGCTAAATGCCTACGATTGGTGTGTTGGCGGGGTGGGTTGACAAAAGATCCCCACAGGTGTGATGGATGGTACGGGTGGTGTGTAGCGGATGGATTATTAGGTTGGTTTGGGATTGCATTTCATTCATATGATATATTTGATACATTATTATGTATGGGATGGGAAAAATGCTAAAGAGAAGTGTAGCCTGGTGGCTCTGCCACATTCTGATTCTGGTGGCTCTGCCACAAATTCTGATAATGGCTATGTGTCAATTTAAATACGGCTTTGTGCCATCGTGATTAAGGCTGTGTGCCGATTATATTACCGTATATGATTCTGGTGGCTCTGCCACAAATTTTGATAATGGCTATGTGCCTAACATATGAATCAATGACTCTGTGTCGATCATATTTACCCAAGGCTGTGTGCCGATTATATTACCGTCGATAGTGGCAATGCCACGTATATTTTGATTCTGGTGGCTCTGCCACAATTTTGTCTGGTGGCTATGCCACGTATAATCTGATATTCTGGTGGCTTCGCCACAAATTCTGTATATGGCAGCTTGCCTGCGATTGGTGTGTTGGCGGGGTGGGTTGACTTGATCCCCATAGGTGTGATGGATGGTACGGGTGGTGTGTAGCGGATGGATTATTAGGTTGGGTTGGGAATTGCATTTCATTCATATAATATATTTGATGCATTATTATGTAAAAAGGGCTTAGGCCCAAGATGTTGCTATATGGGTTCAGGCCCAGTGGATGACGGTAAGGGATTTCACACTGAGTTCTTGTAACTCACCCCCCTTTTTCTTAACCCTTCTAGGTAATGCTCAGTGATGTGGACTTGGGCCATGGATGACTCGGTGGAAGCCATACTTCAGAAATGGTGTTAATGAAATTTTAAATTTCTATTTCTGTTTATTTTATTATTTTGCTATTTTGGTTTAAGTTGTAATAAGGCTTCTTGAGTGTTTTATTATTTGCTTTATGGTTGATATACTTATTATTTTGCTTAAATTGGTTAAAACGAGAATTTTTCTAAAAACTTAAATAAAGGTTTTTCCAAAAATGATTAACAAATGGATTTCATAATAAATTTTATTAATATTTTAACACGGAAGTTTTCACTCGAACTATCAAACGATATTTTCAAAAGTCACAGTTTTAAAGTTCACTACCTTGATTGTTGACTCATCAATCAATCTTTCAAAAATACTTGTATTTTATCTACGTTTCTGCAATGATTTCAAAATGCTTCTGCAACTCTATTTCTAAACATCACATTTTCGTAAATTGTTTATTTCAAATATGCTCTCGCCACCAAAAAGGTTTTTAAAGATTATTACGTTTTCAAGTAGTTAACAATTGCTTAAGTGTTTTTGGTTTTTAACAAAGAGGCTGTATTTCTCAAGCAAGTTTTTAATAATCGTAAAGATGGTTTTTACTTCCATGTGACACACCAGATTCGGGCCTAACTTCTAGGTCGGGTTTGCGGTGTTACATTACCACTATTTCTGGAGAGCCAACGAGTAGAGAAAACGAGTAATTTAGCCCCTAACATAATCGATTAGTCAAACTTTCGATCCGAATAGCAACATAACCGAGCAATGAAATAGATCCAAATAAACCGTGACGAAACTCCTTACCTTAACGATGATGATTCCAATTTCCACCGACTGACTTATGGCTACGGATGAGTTGACAAGGATGTAAGGTTCGGCTTTCCCACTATAACACTACACTAAGAGAAGAACATGATGTGAAAGAGTAGGAGAGATATGTTTCGATAAAGAAACAAGGTGAAATAACTGGATAGTGATGGACACACATATTCGGCTAGGAAGAAAAAGAAAATGAAAGGAAAAGAATGAAGCCACTTACCCAATTCAACCAAAGAAGAAATGCCCAACAATCAAGATGGAGAAGAGAAAATATGATAAAGTTTCGGTTATTGATGAGAAAGGAACAAAGAAGGTTCGGCCATAAAGTAGTGTCGATTTAAGAAAAAGGGAGAAAGGTTGATGAAATGGTCAAAAGAAAAGAAGGGATGGAGAAAAAGAATGCTAGGTAATTTTGGCTAACAACAAAAGAAGATGAACCAAAAATTAGTTGAGGGTTACGGCAAAACAAAGGAAAAGAAAGATGAACAAATGGCTAGTGTGTTTCGGCTACAATCAAGAGAAAAAGAAGTGCACAATTTGGCTTTAGAGTTTCGGCAAGCAAAAGAAAAAAAATTGGAAAAGAAAGCACTAAGAAAATGCTAAAAGAAAATAAGCCTCCCAAGCACTAAAACTAGCAAAATGACTAGGAAAATTCGGCTCCCAAGACCCCCTCCCAAAACCGTGCATCCTTTTACCAAAAGGATCAAAATTGACCAAAAATTCTTTCCAAAACATCTTCCCCAACATTGGCCAACATATCCCCCTTCTTACTCATTTCTTTTACTTCTTTCCTTATTCTCCTCCTTACCTAATTTCCTTAGCCATCTTTCCATCAATAAAAAGTCTCCCTTACCATATATAGAACCATGGCCGACACTTGGTATAGGAGAACAAAATAAATCCAAAAATTTTTGCAAAATAAGGGATTCGAACTCCACCCCTTATGTAACATCCCCAAACCCGGCCTATTCACTACGACCAAATCTGGTTATGTTAGTGAAAAATATGTCTCTTTACTTAGAATTTAAAACATGAAAATTTATTATCCTTGGAAAATTATGTCCATTTAAAATCTATTAAATAATATTAGCTTGTTGAAATCTTCCGAATTAAAACATTATTATAAGTTGCTACAATATGAATCTTTTAAGAAAATATTCCTAAGTGTGGTGTAATCTTCAAATTAATAAATAGAGTACTTTAAATCAAAGAGGCCCCTATTACATCAAATAAAATCCCAAAATACTGATAATATAAAATGCTTAAATAAAGTAAAACATCTTCTCGTATGAAAATCTCTTTCTCGCATGGGCCACCTTGTATCCACTCCAACCCGGTCCGATCAATCATGACTCTGCGATGTTTAAAAAGTTGGGTGAGTCATACAGACTCGATGTGTAAGTTAACCACCAAATCCACCCACATGCAAGCCACATAATATCCCAATTATCAAATGCAACAAGTAATATATATATCATTTTAAACATTTACTACATCTGGCTTGGCCCACATTCAAATCACACTCAAATATCGGGCTAGGCCCATTTCTCAATAAACCACATATCAACTGGGCTTGGCCCATTTCCACGTATGTTCCCAAACATACCTATCCACATGTCATATTGGGCTTGGCCCATTTCCATATTATCACAAAAATAATGCAACATGATTCCCATCCCAACCTAGGGTCCATCCGCTACACACCCCCTTATCCAAATTACCACACACCGTGGGGACTATCGAGTCACCTCTCCTTTCCCTCCAAAAAGGCAACCAATGCCATCCACGATGTAGCGTATAGCTAACATCAAACCACGATGGAGCACACAAAGAATCCATCAAGCCACGATATGGCATAAAGCCCATATCAATCAAGGTAACCACGCGAACTAAATCGCAAAGATCCACAACGCGACCTCGATCAAACACGCCAATCCACGATGTAGCACAAAGTCGACATCAACCACGCATCAAGTACACCCGCACCTTCTTTTCATAACCCACCCATGCACATGTAACATAATATAATGCGTAGATGATGCATGTGCATGCTATTCACAATCATAGGCATACTCACATATTGAAAATCAATTATCACATATTAGTCGATTTGCTACTAACTCGGTCATCATCATACCCCTTCAAGGGTATCATTCTCACATATACTGCGCACTTGTTAGCAACATATAAAACAGAAAATATCACGCAAATCCCTAAACAATGGCTAACTACACACCTTATTACTAGGAGTTCTAGACTCTCGATCCTCGACGCTTATCGTCTAGCGAAACTACGGCTTTTCGCCTAACGCTTTCTTGCTTGTTGGCCACACACCGTGGCCAATCTCGAACAATGAAACGGATCTCTTCTTGAACTTTGGGATGGGAGCTTTCCTTGCCCACCTTGATCGGTACTCGAATCCATGTCCATCGTAATCACTTAATTAGAACCCTTTGGTTAAACGTCATAATACAAAATCTCAAGCGAACAACTACGATTTAACTACCTTTGAAGTCGATTACACATCCCCAACATATCTTCCGTAATCTGAATTACTCTTTTCGATTGACCATCCGACCGAGGATGAAAAGCCAGATCGAAGTTTAGCTTTGTTCCCAAAGCTTCATGAAAAGCTTTCCAAAATCGTGACGTAAACCTAGGATCCTATCCGATATAATAGACACAAAACCCCATGCAACCTCACGATTTCGGATACGCATGCTTTAGCCGACTTCTGTAACGAGTAATCCATACGAACTGGTAGAAAATGAGCAGTCTTCGTCAAACGATCAACAATTACCCAAACGGAATTTTTCTTAGTAGGTGTTAAAGGTAACCCACTAACAAAATCCATTGTTATTCGCTCCCCATTTCCAAAGAGGAATCTTTACCGGTTGTAATAATCTTGACGGCAATTGATGCTCCGCCTTCACTTGCTGACAAGTTAAACATTTTCCCACAAATTCAGAAATCTCACGCTTCAACCCTGGCCACCAATATTGTTCACGAAGATCCCGATACATCTTATTTCCTCCGGGTGCATAGCATAAGGGCTACTATGCGCCTCCCGAAGAATCATTTGTCTCGTATATGAGTCCTTAGGTATACAAACTCTCCCACGAAAACATAACACACCTTCCAAGCGCTTATGCTAAAATCCTCTATTCCACCATTTTCAACTTGTTGAATTAAAAGTCCCAACTTCTTATCTCGATATCTGTTTTTCCTTGATTTGCTCTAACCACGCAGGCTTCACCGAAGTTCCGTGATCGCACTACCATCCTCGTACAAACTCAAATGGGCAAACATTGTTCTCAAATCGATACCACTTTACGACTTAACGCGTCATACCACATTAGCTTTTCCAGATGATACTCGATTGAGAAATCATAGTCCTTTACAGCTCCACCCATCTTCATTGTCTCAAGTTTAATTCCTTCTCGAGTAAGAAGATACTTAAGACTCTTGTGATCCGTATAGATGATAGACTTTTCACCGTAGAGGTAATGCCTCCAAATCTTTAGAGCAAACACTACTGCAGCTAACTCCAAGTCATGAGTAGGGTAGTTTACTTCGTGCGGTCTCAATCGACGAGAAGCATAAGCCACCACTTTCCCACTTTGCATCAATACACATCCTAAACCCGTGTGTGACGATTGCATGAAACTATAAACTCCTTTCCAGCCTCAGGTTGAATCAGTACTGGCGCTTCCGTTAAAATCTTCTTCAATTTCTCGAAACTTTCTTGCTGTTTATCGGTCCATATATATGGTACTCCCTTTCGCAAAAGCTTAGTTAGGGTGCAAAGAATCAACGAAAACCCCTCAACAAAGCGTCTATAGTAACCAACCAACCCAAGAAACTCCGAATCTCGCCATCGACTTTGGTGGTTTCCAATCCAATACAACCTCAATCTTCCGAGGATCCATCCTTATTCCTTGGTGATACCACATGACCCAAAAAGTCACTTCCCTTAACCGTAATTCACATTTACCGAATTTGGCATAAAGTTGATTATCTCAAGTAATCGCAATACAATTCGCAAATGCGAGTCATGCTCCTCTTCAATCCTTGAATATACCGTAATGTCATCTATGAATACCACCACAAACCGGTCTAAATATGGTTGAAAGACCCGGTTCATCATATCCATAAATGCAACTGGTGCATTGGTCAACCCAAACGGCATCACCAAAAACTCATAATGTCCATAACGAGTTCGGAAAGTCGTCTTGTGAATATCCGCTTCTTTCACCTTAAGCCGGGTGATAACCCGATCTCAAATCAATTTTGGAGAAAACGAAGCTCCTTCAATTGATCAAACAGTCGCCAATTCTCGGCAGAGGATACCGATTCTTGATCGTCAATTTATTCAATTGCCTGTAGTCAATACACATACGCATTGACCCATCTTTCTTCTTAACAAACAAAACCGGTGCTCCCCAAGGAGACACACTCGGTCGAATAAAGCCCCGATCTAGCAATTCTTGAATTTGAGCTTTAAGCTCCGACAACTCCTTCGGTGCCATTCTATAAGGAGCAATGGACACCGAGTCTGCCCCGAAAAAAAGCTCAATACCAAATTCCACTTCCGATCCGAGGTATGCCTGAAGTTCTTCAGGAAATACGTTTGGAAATTCCTTCACTGTTCTCACATCTTCCACTGACAACTCTTTGGCATCTAAAGCACTAATAAAAGCTAGAAATGCTTCATACCCTTTTCGCACCAACTTTTCTGCCTTAAGTGTAGATACCACATTTGCCAAGTAATTCCTTCGCTCGCCTATCATAATTATCTCCTTATCCTCCACAGTTCTTATTGACATCCGCTTTTCGGCACAATCCACTTGCGCCCGATGCTTAACCAACCAATCCATGCCCAAAATGATGTCGAACTCGCCGAAAGGTAATTCCATCAAATTCGCTAGAAATATTTCTCCTTGAATTACTAAGGGCACGTCTACCGCGTCCACGACCACGTCCTCTAGTGCTCATAGTGACTGATTTAATCTGGTTATGAGTTTTATGAATCAGAATACTATTTCAGTGTTTATTAACGATGTTTTATGATATGAAAGAGATAGAGTTGTTTTCGCAACCATATCCTATTGTCTCAATCTCTACGATTTTCAACACCTAAAACTAGAAGTTCTAGAGTGTTTCTTATGATCATATCACAATGATAATAAACAATCAATATACAGATACTTACTTGACTTGGCGCGGGATGCTCATGGTGCCATACTACCTTTAAAAAAAAAGTCTAGAAATTTGAATTATTTTTCAACCAAATATCATTGTTGAACCCAAACCACAGCCGAGTTTTGAAACTTGGCTCTGATACCATTAAATGTAACACCCCAAACTAGGTCTATGCGTTAAGACGAGATTTGGTTTGTCACACCGAACGAACATCCAAAATTCTCTAATGATTTAAGTAAAACAGTAATGCAAAACCTTTAGAAATAAGGTTTAATGAAAACTAAGTACAATGATTAAAATTTATGAATTAAGAAAAAAAATACTTGTTTGAAATCTCATATATATTAGTCAAAACCTTAACGTAGTTTTAAAAGAATTTGAAAGAAATTGAAAAGTAATTTAGGTGTCCAAAATTGTTATAAAACACAATATTTTTAAGAAAATTTTATAGATTTAACATAAGCCCATATTAAGAGTCTTAAAAAAAAATTAAATCCATCCACACATAAAAATCCATAAAAACATAATTAGAGGCCGTATTACATCATACCCAAAATAGTAATTAAAATAAGTAACTTAAATAAAGTTCATAGTTTATAAAACCCAAGCTCGTAGTATGGCCTCCACCAAGTCATCCCCAGCCCAAGTCCACATCAATTTCCATTACCTGAGATGGATAATAAAACGGGGTGAGTTACAAAGAACTCAGTGTGTAACTCACTTACCACCATTATTGGGCCAGACCATCAAGGCATTAATTTGGGCTTGAGCCCAATTACAAATTTTAACAATATAAAATGAAATAAAATATATAAAATGCATGTAAAATGAATTTCCCAACCAAGCCTAGTTTCCATCCGCTACACACCCCGCACTAACCAAAGACACCGTGGGGATCAAGTCAACCCACCCCGCCAAACACACCAATCGTAGGCATTTAGCCTTTTAAATAATATTGTAGTGCACTACCGAACTAGATTGTGACATAGTCACCGAACTAGAGGCATTAAGCCAAATTTGTGGCAGAGCCACCGAACTAGATTCATGGCCACAAGCCTTACTTCTCTTCATCATGTATCCCATCCCATGCAATTATGTATGAATAACAAAATTTAATCATAAATAATTTATCAAGTAATCCATAATACAAATGAGTTTTTAATTAAACTTTTCATTTGGGTCCATTAAACAAAATAGTATTTAGCCCATTAAGCAATCTAGCGAACTTTGGCCCATATTTCGAACTAGAAGGTTTTTGGCCCATTTTATCGATCTAGTAGTTTTTAGGCCCAATTTTTCGAACTAGCAGTTTTTCGGCCAAATTTATCGATCTAGTAGTTTTTTTCGACCCAATTTAACAATCTAGCAGTTTTTCGGCCCAATTTAACAATCTAGCAGTCTTTCGGCCCAATTTAACAATCTAGCAATCTTTCGGCCCAATTTAACGATCTAGCAATCTTTCGGCCCAATTTAACGATCTAGCAGTCTTTCGGCTCAATTTAACGATCTAGCAGTCTTTCGGCCCAATTTAATAATCTAGCAGTATTTCGGCTCAATTTATCGATCTAGCAATATTTCGACTCAATTTATCGATCTAGCAATATTTCGGCTCAATTTATCGATCTAGTAATTTTTCCGACTTTAACCGTTTTCATGCATTTACACAAAAGTGTTAATTATCACATAATTTTCAATTTTGCCATTTTTACGATTTATCATAATACTTACTGCTTAGTATCTAACCCGAAAGATAAGTGTGAAGTTACACACCGGTTATAGTGAGAACTAGACTTTCCCGCTCACAACACCTATACGTATCACGATAAATTAGAATCACTATATTTTAATAACGAAATCAATCTTAGGAATTAACGATCTAACTTTTACCCTCGGATTTTCGAACTACTTTTACTTGCGGTTTCTCCCGATTGATGGTTCGTTAATCGAATCAAATCCACGAACAAAAATGGTTCGGAGTACGAACTACTTCAAACAATTGATTCTCCTGATGAACGCCCACAACCCGGTGGGAAATCCTTGATTGCTTGAAACAGTCCTTTGCTTATACATAGGGGAATAATGGAACCTCCTTCTTCCGAACACTAAACACCGCCCTTTTCTTCCCTATCTTGATTGTCTTCAAAGAGAAAAGATCGTTAATCCAATCTATTATTACATCGAAATATGACTAAGGGTTTAAGGGTGAAATTCGCTTACCACAAAGATCCTTGTTCCAAAATATGAGAATCGATCAAACGTTCCTTTATCACCTTAAATCGATTCCAACGTTCTAAGATACCCACGAACACTTGATTTTCGATCTTCCGCTATCGCACTAAAATATAACCATTGGAAATGTTTAAGAGATGGAATGGTAAAATTTCTATCCAAGAAATCCTTTTTACCATCATCAAAATTCGGCCAACATATTTATTAACTAATCGTAAAATAAAAAGAACCCTTACCTATTATCCACGATTGGAAAGAGACGATTAAGAAAGATGTTTGTGCAAGATGGAGGATTCGGCTATATGACCAAAGAAAATAGAAAAAATGATTCGGCTATGGGTACATCAACATTCGGCCATGAGAGAAAATAATAGAGAAAGTATGAGTATCAAGAATAAAAGATGAGAGAAGAATGATGATGATGTTGTTTCAATTTTCAAAGAGAATAAAAGAGAAAGAAAGAAAGAGATGAGTTTTGGGAGCAATGTATATTCGACAATGGGGAGAAGAAAAGTAAAGGAATGGCTTTTGGTGTTGGTAGAATCGGCACTATGAGAAAGGCACAAAATTGAACACTAAAGTGAAAAGCAAAAATGACCAAATGGTCAAAATAATCAAGGCTTACCAAAAGATCAATTTCTGGCCAAAGGGAAAAGTTGAGAAGAGGAATGCAAAATTTTGTACAAAAACTAAAATGACCAAAAGCAAACTCTAAACCTTACCAAGCTACTAGCAAAATTCGCCAACCTTCCCCTAGCCATATTGTCGTCCAAATTCATTGGTCAAATGACCATGAATTTGTTTCCAAAACACTTTCCTTGATACTTGCCCTATGTCTCCATATCTTTCCATATTTTCTTGATTCCCTACCATAAATTCACTCTTACCTTATTCCTTTGATATACTAACCAAAAATAACAAGGTCAACACTTACCATAAATAAGCTTACGACACTTACCATAGAAGAGAAAATAAAAGTTGTCAAAATGCCATCCAAGGGATTCGAACCACTCCCCCCATGCTATAACCCATGCGCCAACACCACCTTGCCATTTACTCATCTTATGCTACTTTTTAACACTTAATTTAACTTAAGTGTCAATGCCACTTGCTCCACTTCAATAAATTCTCAAACTAAAAATTATTCCATACCCGAATAATTCTATACTCTTCTTCAAGACTATAATAGGCACGAAAAGAAATAAGAAAATTTTCCTTCATAATCTAAACACCAAAACATGCAATAAATCGATACTTGAATTTTAGGGTGTTACACACCCCTAACCCGTATTTATCGCTGAATTAGAGTTACAGAGCATTATCGTACAAATGGAACAAAAAAACATATATTTCATACATTGTTATAAACATAATACAAACTAACCATTCACATACACATCGTCCCTAAATTGAGCCCTCGAGGCCTTAAAAATAGCTTGGGAGCAAATCGAGACCAACTTGAAATCATTTGGAAAGTTTATAAAAGAATTACAAATTTTGGAATACATGGGTCACACGGCCATGTGCCTCACGTGGCTAAGACACACACCCGTGTCTCAGGGCATGTAAAATCGAACTAGGGACACATGGCCGTGTCCTAGCCTATTTCCTCACCTGTGTAACTCTCTAAGTAGGGTCACACGGCCGTGTCACACACCCATGTGTTAGGCCGTGTGCTAGGCCGTGTAACTAACTGACTTGCATACAAAAGAACCTATAGGATACACACGGTCGTGTCTCCAGGCCGTGTGTCATACACAACTGAGTCACACGCCCGTGTCTTAGGCTGTGTGGACATAAATTTGCCTAAAATCAAGCCATTTCCAACACCAAATCATGCATACACCTATAGGCCTTTTGTACACATAAACAAGGCATCAAAACCTTTTCAAGAGTCCAAATCGACTAACCAATATGCCATTCATGGCACCTTAAATAAATTCATCCAAAAACTTACCTAAACATGTATATGTTACTACATTTCAATCATCCACATCTAGCTCAATATTTTTCCAAAACATACCATATCTTAACCATATTCAAATAAATTCATCATATACCATTTGAGCCATTCAAACATGCAACATAACATAGCCATATTGACACAAACTAGCAAGGCATCAAATGAACCAAACTAAAATAACTTATACATACCAAATCATTAATTAAACATTCAACTAAACATCATATAAGCTACCCTATACATGCCATTATAACCTTGGCAAAAACATTCAAAAACTACCGATATTATGCTGGATAGTGTGATAGATCTCCGACGAGCTTCCAAATCGGTCGAGCTTCTGATAATCTATAAAACATAAGAAAGAAATTACGTAAGCACATAATGCTTAGTAAGTTTGTAGAAAATGAAACACAACTTACCATTTCATTGCATAACAATAATTAGTAACATAATGTAATCCAAACCATAAGCTTGGCACAAGCCTAAACATCATCATCAATACACAAGTTAGTGCATTTATACATAACTCTTTTGGATTAACCACATGATAAGCCATTTTCATAAGAAAATACATTATTGATTCATATATCCTTTTCATGAGCATATTTATTATTCCACTTGGAAACTTACCTTTTCAATTCCTTTTCATGCCCGCTGAATGATCTAAAATATTATTAGATACTTGAGAAAGCTCACACGAAGTGTGTTTAAACATATAACCGTAACCTTTCCTTTACATCGTTGCTCACACGAGTTGTGAAATGAGCCTGCTCATATGAGCTGTGGGTCAGAATGTAAGCTACACGATGCTGCTCACACGAGCTGTGGAGTATCTTCAACAAATGCAGGACCTCAACCATAGGTAGGACATTCAAGACCAACACCCAAAACATGAAATCCCTAATGACATGTCATTTGTATCCTACGAATTCTTAAGGTTCAATCAAGACTCAATAATCGTTATAGCACTGCCTTGGATATACAATGTTCAATAGAATTATAAATACATAATAACATGCAATTGAATAATATGAGTATAGTAATTCGTACATACGAACTTACCTCGACGACTAGGGTGTAGAAACGAAGTCGAACTAATTCGAGGCTTTAGCTTTTCCTCGATCTAAATCCATACATGGTCTATCTTGATCTAAATAGATAAATTTAATCCATTTAATATATTTAGCATTCAATTTAGTCCACATTTCATATTTTTGCTAAATTACTATTTTCCCCTAACATTTAAACTTTTCACAATTTAGTCCTTAAGCTCATAAATTGAAATTTAAACATTTTAATCCTTTCCTCGAGCTAGCAAAATTCTCTAGGGACTTAAATCAATCCATAAAAACCATCATTTCATAAATTTACCATGAACTTTTACTATTTTTACAAACAAGTCCCTAAATACAATTTTCATTAAAAATCACTTTACAAAACTTGTTTATTTATCAACAAGGACTCATAATCTATCATTAAATATCAAGAATCACATAAAATAATTCATGGCATAACCCTCAATCTTTAATATTTTTACAAATTGATCCCCAGGCTAGCTATATTAAGCTAAAACGACAAGAACATAGAAATCATTAAAAACAGGACTCAAAATCATACCAAGCAAGAGAAGCAAGCTTAGCCGAAACCCCCTCTTCTTCAATGGCTAAAATTGGTTAGGTTTTGATGAAATGAAGAAGATGACATTTTTGTTTTACTTAATTTAACCTTAATTTACTTAATTACCAAATTAACCTTTAAAAACTTTAATAATTTCAACAAAAACATGCCCATAAACATCCACTATTAACTCAATTGGTCTATTTACCATCCAAGTCCCTTAGATTAAAAATTCATGGCTATTTGACGCATTTAACTAGTAGAACTCTACTTTTATAGTTTTTATGATTTAGTCCTTTTCACTTAATTAATCATGCACACATCAAAATTTCTTAACAAAATTTTAATACGACCTTAATAACATCCCATAGACATTAAAATAATAATAATATAATAATAATTTACTCGTCGAACTTGTGGTCCCAAAACCACTGTTCTAATTTTACTGAAAACGGGCTGTTACATATGGGTGCACCATGTCCCAATTAGTATGGTTCATTTTTTTTTGTGCTTTCACTAACCCCATTTTTTTTTGCACGAGCACCACATTATGCACCACCTCCATCCACAGGACCTATAACAGCCCTTTTTTAGTTAAATCAGAACTGTGGTTTTGGGACCACAAATTTGAAGTCAAAATAATCGTTTTATTAATATTTTAATGTCTACAGCATGTTAGTAGTGTTGTATAAAAATTTCGTGAAGAAGTTTTATCGTTTGCATGATTAATTTGATAAAAAGGATTAAATTGCATAAGATGAAAAATTTGAGTTTTATAAGTAAAAGGTGTTGAATCGCTATGAAATTGGGAAATGAATGGCCTTAAATGGTAATTAGACCATTTTTTATTTAATTGGACAAATATGGACAGTAAATTAAATGATTTGGATGTTAATTAATAAGGTTAAAAAGGTAAATTAATAAAACAAATTAAAATAAAGTAAAAGAAAGATATCATCTTTCTCCTTCTTCTTCAACTGAAAATAGGGCTTAAGGAAGCCATAGCCAAGCTCAAATATTCGGCCATCTCTCTCTTTGTGCATGTTAGTGCATTTTTGTCTCGTTTTTAATGATTTTTATGTTTTTGGAGTCGTAGCTTAATCTAGCTAGCTCGAGGACTAATTTGCAAAATTGTTAAATGTTTAGGGTTTTACCATGAATGTATATGTATTGTTTATGATGTTTGATAGAATAAAATGAATGGTTGTTGTTAGATACACAACTTTTGTTAAGAGATTTTTGATGAATTTATCAATTAGGGGTCAAATTGAAAATAGAAAATATACAAGGTGAAATTGTGAAATAAATGAAATGTAGGGCTTGCTAGGGACCTATTTGAAATTTGGCTATGGTGGGCTAATGGAAAATTTCATGAATTTTCATTTTATGAGCTGGATATTAAATTGAAATGCAATCAAAATTATAGGGGCAAAAATGTAATTTTGATAAAATGTGAGTTTGGATTGAATTGAATAGAATGAAGTTTTAATGAGTTTGTAACACCCCAAATCCGGCCTAGACGTTATGGCCGGATCTAGCATGTCACATCAAAAGGTAGTTGAAAAGCTAAGCGATCGGTAAAAATGTTGCATCTCTTTCTGAAACTCCGAGTTTCGTTGTTTGTTGAAAAAAACACGATTTGCTTAATGTCCGCTTTTGTAAAGTTGTTATTATTTTGAAAAAAAATTGTTTTTGTTGTGAAAACCGAACTTGAATAGTTGTGGAAACGTGATATTTTGAAAAAAGGTTATTATCATTTTAGGAAAACCCAGTATTTAAACGTTTAACAATTTAATAATAGCCGAAATAAGAGTTAAGAAGGAAAATAAAATCCAATGGCCTTATTAAACCATATTAATCCCAAAATAAATAATCTTAAAATAAAGTAAAGACTGGATTTACTAAGTTTCGTGAGAAATAACTCCGATGTATGGCTACCACCGAGTCCTCCACAGCTCCGAATCCACTAATGCTGGGGATTACCTGCAAGGTTAAGGGAAAGGAGGTGAGTTACGAGAACTCAGTGTGTAATCCCCTAAACGGTCACTATCTGGGCCTGAGCCCTTACAGTATCAATCTAGGCCTAAGCCCTATAATCATGGTAATGCAAACAATAAAATGCAGCCCAACCCAATCCAACCAATCACAGCCCCGTACCAACCAATCGTCACTTGTGGGGATCAAGTCAACCCACCCCGCCAAACACACCAATATTCCAGACAAGCTGCTAATCACGGTATTTGTGGCTGAGCCACCAAAATAATAGTATATATGTGGCATAGCCACTAAAAGCGATATATGTGGCGAGCCACCGTGCTACACTTCCTCCGATCATCAAACCCAACCCATGCAACATGATATAAATGCAATGTATCAAACGTATAAAAGTGTAAATAAAACCATATACACGATATCCAACCATAATCGAGGGTATAACAGTCATTTTCACCCCTTTGGGGGTATTTCGGTAATTTTACCCATCGAGAGTATTTCGATAATTCACCCATTAAGGGTATTTCGGTAATTTACCCTCTAGGGGTATTTCGGTAATTTACTCATTTAACGGCCTTTTCGGAGGCCTATTGTTGCCTCGAGCGACACGGGACCCCTTTTGGGTCTCTACGATGCAATTGGGCCAAAAATCCATTTTAGGCCCAAACGGGGCCACACGCTCGTGTGGCCCATTACGCATGGTTTTGGTCTCAATTTTGCAGACTTCGCAATCGCATCTATCATTCGATAGTTTTCTATCAATTTTGCCCATGTGGGCCCGTTAGCCCACTGGGCCCATTTGGCCCAAACAGGCCCATTACAGCCTCAGTTTCGCGAGAGTGCTCGTGACACTCTCAATGACCTACCGCCATCATTCGTGTCTCGGTTTACCACTACGAGCGCTTGCACGCTCGAGTGGCCACGGTTGCCAGTTTTTCGGCTTTTCGTCTTTTGGCCGATTCACAGAGCAATACATGCTTTCAACACATTGGTGTAATATTACACACCTGTTTACGAGCGTAAGTTGAACTCCTGAAATTTCGCACCTAAGAAATCATCAACTCCAAACCGTTAATCTTAATCCTTATACAACATCTCCAAGAATTGAGATTGATTAACAATCTACACTACTTACCAACAACCAAGAGTTTCATTGCAAGGGAAGAGTGTATAATCGGTTCTTTGGTTTAAGCACGTCGAGTCCCTTGCAACGTTAACACAAAGAGGAGATGTTAGCCATAATACTCACATCCAAAATTGAAATCATAATAACCTTTCGGCTTAAGTAAAACAAACCAATAAGAAAAACCCCACCACCTCTTTTCGGCCTTAGCCTTACTTACCAACCAACTTTCAAAATCCGAAGGCTAAAAGAATGATGAGGGGGTATGCTAACACTCCAACAGATCCGGCCCACACCAAAAGAATAAGAGGGATTTGAGATAGAAGAGAGTGAATCGATTCGGCCTTAGTAAAAAAGAAACAAGGTGAGAGATTCAGCTTTAGTGGAGAGAAAAGAAAGAAACTAGAGGAAGAGCAAACCATACCTTAGACCAAGGATGAGCCGAATGGGAAGAAGAGATTTGGCACAAGTAGCAAAAAACAAGAACCAAAATTCGGCTATGGTGGTTAAGCCGAAATGAAGATCAATCAGAGGACACAAACCGAAATGTTGTGTACGAAGGATTCGGCTAACAGATGTTTAGGCAACAAAATAATAAGGAAGAATGTTTGAAGAAGATGAGAAGAATAGAATAGGGAAGTTGAGGTTTCGGGAAAAGAGAGTTGAAGCAAAAAGACCCAAACTGCTATAGCAAAAAAAAATGTAAAATGTAAAAATTCTCTCAAAAGAACACTTCAGGAAACGGCACTCTACCTCACTCAAGACCGAATATGCTACAAAAGTGACCCATCCCTTGACCGAAATTCTCATCCCCACACACTCCCAAATTCAGCCACTACTACCACTCACCCACTCCCTTGATTCTCTCCCTTTTTCTCTCCCCACTTTGCTCTCCACCTCCTATTCAAACTGTTTGACTCATTCCCCAACCTCCATGGCAGAGTTTGATCCCAACTCTACTTCTTCCTCTCCTAAGCACAAAATAATAGCCACCAAAATACAGCTTGTGAGATTCGAACTCCTTCCCTCTTGCTCTCCCATTGATGCCACAACCATCCTACCACATGGCCAACTTGTGTTAAAAACCGCACCTTAATTATATAAGTCCTGCCTCCAACAACCCTCTCCACTAAAGAGCCCAAAAATAAAATTTTTCCAGGGCTTGGCCTCGACCCCAGGCGTCCTTAGAACCCCTAAACACACCCAAATAACAAGCTAGACAAGCTCAACACATGCAATAATGCAAAAATCCCAGCCCCCCAATTTTAGGATGTTACAATTCTACCCCCCTTACGGAAATTTCAGCCTCAAAATTTACCTGATCAAAAGAGATGAGGATTTTGATGTCGTATTGACTCCTTAGGCTCCCACGTGGCTTCCTCTGAACCGTGATTACGCCACAACACTTTGACTAACGGAACGGATTTTCTCCTCAACACCTTAACATCACGATCCAAAATCTGCACCGGTTCCTCTTCAAATGTCAGATCAGGTCTTACTTCAATTTCTTCCACCGGCACTATATGAGAAGGATCCAAACGGTAGCATCTCAACATAGAAACATGGAATACGTTATGTATCTGATTTAACTCAGGGGGCAGCTCAAGCTGATATGCGACCGGTCCAACACGTTTTGACACTCGGTAAGGTCCGATGAATCTAGGGCTTAACTTGCCCTTTCACCCAAATCTCAGAATCTTTTTCCACGGTGAGACCTTCAAGAATACATAATCTCCCACAGAGAACTCGATTTCTTTACGCTTAAGATCTGCATAAGACTTACGCCATCGTAAGCTTCTTTTAACCGACCACTGAATCAACTTCACCTTCTCCTCGCCTTCCAAAATTAACTCTGGACCCAACAACCGCCGCCACCCAATTCTGTCCAACAAGTAGGGTACGACACCTACTATCATATAATGCCTCGTATGGTGCCATCCGAATCTTTGGATTGGTAGTTTGTTGTTATACGCAAATTCTGCTAAAGGTAAGTAATCTTCCCAATCGCCTCAAATCAATCACACAGACTTCTCAACATGTCTTCCGAAATCTGGATTACCCTCTCTGACTGACCATCCGTCTGTGGATGAAACGCTATGCTGAAATCTAGCCTTGTACCCAAAGCTTCATGTAACACTTTCCAGAACCGAGATGTGAATTTGGGGTCCCTGTCTGAGATAATAGACACTGGTACCCCATGCAATCTCACAATTTCTGACACGTACAACTTGGCCAACTTCTATAATGAATAACCAGTGCGAACCGGTATGAAGTGGGCAGATTTAGTCAGCCGATCAACAATTACCCACACGGAATCTTTCTTAGTAGGCGTCAGGGGTAGCCCACTAACAAAATCCATTGCTATCCTCTCCCACTTCCAGAGTGGAATCTTTACAGGTTGCAGTAGTCCCGAAGGCAGTTGATGCTCAGCCTTCACTTGCTGACATGTCAAACACTTGCTTACGAAGTCGGTAACCTCACGTTTTGGTCTCGGCCACCAGTATAATTCACGTAGATCTCGGTACATCTTGTTTCCACCGGGATGCATAGTGTAAGGGCTACTATGCATCTCCCGTAGAATCATCTGCCTTAACTTAGAGTCCTTTGGCACACAAACTCTTCTACGGAAACATAACACTCCTTCACTATTTAGCTCAAAATCCACGGTCTCTCCATTTTTCACCTACTGGAAACGAGAACCCAACGACTCATCCAATAACTGCTTCTCTTTAATCTGATTAACCCAAGTCGGTTTCATCTGAAGTTCTGCCAACAAACTACCATCCCCGAATAGACTGAGACGAGCAAACATCGCCCTAAAATCAGATACCACCTTACGACTTAGTGCATCAGCTACCACATTGGCTTTCCCCGGATGATACTCAATCGAGCAATCATAATCCTTCAGCAACTCTATCCATCTCTGTTGCCTTAGATTCAAATCCTTTTGGGTAAGGAGATACTTAAGACTCTTATGGTCGGTGTAGATGATCGACTTTTCCCTATACAGGTAATGTCTCCATATTTTTAGTGCGAACACTACTGCAGCAAGTTCCAAGTCATGAGTGGGATAGTTCACCTCATGTAGCCTAAGTTGACGGGATGCATACGTCACCACCTTCCCTTCTTGCATCAGCATACAACCCAAACCCGTGTGCGACGCATCACAATAGACAGTGAATTCTTTCCCAGCCTCAGGCTGAATCAACACTGGTGCTTTAGTCAAAATCTTCTTCAGTTTCTCAAAATTTTCTTGCTGCTTATCAGTCCAAGCAAACGGCACCCCTTACACAATAACTTAGTTAGGGGTGCAGCAATCAAAGAAAACCCCTCAACGAACCACCTGTAGTACCCAGCCAAACCCAAAAAACTTCGGATATTTGATACTAACTTCGGTGGCTTCCAATCCAATACAACTTCAACCTTCCAAGGATCAACCCTAATCCCCTCGGCAGACACAACATGACCCAAAAATGTCACTTCTTTCAACCAAAACTCGCACTTGCTGAATTTGGCATAAAGTTGCTTTTCCCTCAATATCTGCAAAACAACCCGAAAATGTGAATCGTGCTCCTCCTCAGTTCTTGAATACACCAGAATATCATCTATGAACACCACCACGAACCGGTCTAGATAGGGTTGGAAGACTCGGTTCATCATATCCATGAAAACAGCTGGTGCATTCGTTAATCCAAATGGCATGACCAGAAACTCGTAATGCCCATAACGAGTTCGGAATGCAGTCTTGTATACATCTCCCTCCTTGACCCTCAGCTGATGATACCTCGATCTTAAATCTATTTTCGAGAAAACCGGAGCTCCTCGCAGCTGATCGAACAGATCGTCTATCCTTGGTAGCGGGTACTTGTTCTTAATCGTTAACTTGTTCAACTGACGATAGTCAATACACATACACATTGACCCATCCTTCTCCTTCACGAACAATACCGGCACTCCCCATGGAGATACACTTGGTCTGATAAATCCTCGATCCAACACTCTTGGATCCGAGCCTTTAGTTCTACCGGGCTCGCTTGGTGCCATCCTATAAGAGGCGATAGACACCGGAGCCGTTCTCGATGAATACTCAATGCCAAATTCGACCTCGTGACTTGGAGGCAACCCTGGAAGCTCTTCAGGAAATACATCCGGGAATTCCTTTACGATCCTGACATTCTCAACAGACAAACTCTCAGCATCAGTCGTGTTGATATAAGCTATGAACGCCTCACAACCTTTACGCACCAACTTCTCAGATCTTAACGCTGAGATTACATTGGACAAATAATTCATTCTCTCTCCTATCACAATCACTTCCTCATCCTCTGAAGTCTTTAATACCATACGCTTAGCAGCGCAATCCAAGCTCGCACGGTGTTTTACCAACCAATCCATTCCCAGTATAAGATCAAACTCGCCAAACGGCAGTTCCATCAAATCTGCCAGGAATACTACCCCTTGAACTTCTAGAGGCACATTTCTAAACAGCTTATTCACTACCACAGATTGTTTTAAAGGATTAATTACCGACATTTCTCTATCAGCACATTCATACTGTATACCTAGAGTTCCAGACACAGTACAAGCAACATACGAGTGTGTAGACCCAATATAAATTAAAGCTGTAAATGGCATATCATGAATAAGAAACGTACTGGTTATGACGTCCGGTGCATCGCCATCCTCTCCTCGCCGAGCATCATAAACCAATCCTGGCTGTCTTGCATCTGTATTACCAGTATTACCAGCACCTTTTCCCGGTGCTCCACGACCACGTCCTATCCCATTTCCCCCTCGGAGCGGACCATGACCTCTTGGTGGCTGCTGACCACCTTTCCCTGGCTGCACAAAACCCCGACCTACTACTTGTGTCCGAACAGGCTCCCGAGGACAGTCTTTGAATCGATGATCCTTAGAACCACATCTGAAACACCCACCAGTTCTTCTCCAGCACTCCCCCAAATGTAATTTCCCACACTCCACACAAGGTTGCAACCGACCCATAGCAACTGGAACCCCAACTCGAACTGGCCCATCCAACCTAGGCCTCTTATGATATCCCCTTGAAGGACTTGAAGACCCAGAATCTCTCTTATTCCTACCTCTTTCCTTATCACGATTTTGTCTCTCAGAACGTTTCACTTCTTCGGTAATTTTTGCCTTCTCATTCAAAGTGGCAAAATCTCTTTCTCTCTGCGGAGCTATCAGTACCCGCAGCTCATCCCGAAGACCATCTTCAAACCGCACACAGCGTTCATGATCGATCGTGACTATCCCCCAAGCATGCCGACTCAAGCGCAGAAACTCTGCCTCATACTCTGCTACGGATTTATTCCCCTGAACCAGATTCAAAAATTCTTTCCTCTGGGCGTCCACATAACCGGCCCCTACATACTTTCCCTGGAAAACCACTTTGAAGAAATCCCAAGTCACCCGGTCAGCTGGTGTTCCTTCCCTTACTGTAAGCCACCACTGGTAAGCCTCATCTCGCAGTAGGGACTCCTTTCAGTTTTTATTCCACTGTATAGTCTAGATCATCCATGATTCGCTCCACAGCCTCTAACCAATATTCCACTACATTCGGGGCTAAACCAGAGATGCCCCTAAAGACTTTGGCCCCGTTTGACCGGAGTCGCTCAGAAATAGACCCCCGAGCTACATGCGAGTGAAGTTCATTTAATTTAAACTTATATTAAAGAAGTATGATTTATGTATACGAATGTCTATTCTGGGTTGGGTTTAGATCGATAATTCCTTGTAACCCTAATTCGGTGACGAATACGGGTTAGGGGTGTTACAATTTCATTGGTATCAGAGCTACGGTTTAGTCTATTCTTGGACTAACGTAGCGCGTGTGAGTCTAGCTATACATGCCATAATTTTTATTGTGATAGTGTGATGACTTCTGACAAGAAAATATGTCTTTCTTCTTTCTTATAGTAAATGGATCCCGATCCCGAGCGAGCCGTGCGGATGATGTTGAGAGTGTGGCACCGCTCTCGCGCGCAAGGTGCTTCTTATTGGTTGAATCTCGGCCACCTCACGAGTAACCTGGATGAGGGGCTAAGCAAGCCTTCTTTAGCACAATGAACGATTGGTTTAATCGGTATATCCGGACAAATTCGGGCTGCTCAACAACCCCGAATCCAATAATCCACCAGTAGTGCTGTGGTACCTTGATCATTAATCCCGAGAGATTAAATAAGCCTCCTGTTGATAAAATTAGAAAATACGGATTTGAAGAGTTTAGGGCCACACTCTCATCGATGATCTTGGCGGGCTGAATTTTGGCTCGATAATACTATTTGTGTCTTCGATGAACTATCTTGTACACCCGAAGAGTGCTTGAAGTGTGCTATATCTTTATTATGGGATTCTGCCTACTATTAGTGGAACACTTTGGTTTCGGTTGTTCTGAAGGAACGGGTCACTTGGGATTTCTTTCAGATAGAGTTTCGCAAAAAGTATATCAGTCAGCGATTCATCGATCAAAAATGCAAAGAATTTCTCGAGCTTAAACAAGGTCGTATGACCGTATCTGATTATGAGCGTGAGTTTGTGAGACTCAACAGATATGCTCTAGAGTGTGTTGCAACCGAGGATGTTATGTGTAAAAGATTCGAGGAGGGACTGAATGAAGACATAAAATTGCTTGTCGGCATACTTGAAATAAAAGAATTTGTAGTACTTGTCGAGGCCCGAAGAGCTCGAAAAAGATAAAAGAAAAGCTGAGTTCGAAGCTAGATATTTCTACAAGAGATCAGCAAGTAAAACTTCTCAGATGGCATCAAAGAAGTTTCGAAATGATAGTAGCCGATCTAAGACTAATGCTGGGACTTTCATACGAGAGTGACCACCAGTGAGTTCACGAGCCACCTCGATTGCTAGTGTTGGCAATACTCGACCAAATAAACCCGAGTGTCAACAGTGTGGTAGGCGACATTTTGGTGAATGTTGGGGCAAGTTCAACAACTGAGTTTGCTACAAGTGTGGTTCACAGGATCATTTCATTTGGGACTGCCCAGAAGTAGCTGAGAAGGATAATGCTCAGAGTGTGAGATCGAGTGGTGCTACAGTTAGAGGTAGGCCACCTCGAAATGTGGAAGGTAGAAGCGGTACTCAGAGAGGGACTTCGGATACAGCTGTTCGATCCGAGGCTCGTGCGCCTGCCAGAGCCTATGCCATTCGTGCCCGAGAGGAAGCTTCATCTCCAGATGTTATCACTGGTATATTTACTCTTTTTAATACTAGTGTAATTACTCTGATTGATCCCGGTTCAACTCATTCCTATATGTGTGAAACATTAGTATCTAGTAAGACTTTACCTGTTGAGTCTACTGAGTTTGTGATTCGGGTTTCGAACCCCCTGGGCCGGTGTATACTAGTTGACAAGGTGTACAAGAATTGTCCTTTAATGATTCGAGATTCATGTTTTTCGGCTGATTTGATGCTACTACAATTTGATGAGTTTGATATCATTCTCGGCATGGATTGGTTAACTGTACACAATGCTGTAGTGAATTGTAGACGAAAGACCATTAATTTGCGGTGCTAGAATAATGAGATAATTCGAATTAAGTCTGCCGATTTAAATGGACTATCAGCAGTGATATCTTCGATGTTGACTCGGAAGCTTATGAGAAAGGGTTGCGAAGCTTACTTTGCTTATGTAATTGATAGTAAAGTGATCGAAAAGAAGATTGAATCTGTACCGATTGCATGTGAATATCCGGATGTGTTTCCGGAACATTTGTCGGGTTTGCCACCTTTTCAGGAGGTAGAGTTTGGAATCGAGTTAATGCCAGGGATGACTCCGATCTCAATAGCTCCGTATAGAATGGAACCGACTGAATTAAAAGAATTGAAAGCGCAGTTGCAAGAGTTGACGGATAGAGGTTTTGCTCGACCGAGTTTCTCTCCCTAGGGTGCGCTGGTGTTATTCGTAAAGAAGAAAGATGGAACTTTGAGAATGTGCATCGATTACCAACAGCTCAATAAAGTGACGATAAAGAATAAATACCCGTTGCCATACATTGATGATCTATTCGATCAGTTAAAGGGAGCTTTAGTATTCTCGAAGATTGATTTAAGATTGGGTTATTATCAGTTGCGAGTTAGAGACTTTGATGTGCCTAAGACTTTTTTCCGAATGAGATACGACCATTACGAGTTTTTGGTGATACCGTTTGGACTCACTAATGTCCCTGCTGTTTTCATGGACTTGATGAATCGGGTATTCAGATAGTATTTGGATTGGTTCGTAGTTGTGTTTATTGATGATATTCTGATTTACTCGCGCGATAAAATCGAGCATGCCGAACACTTGAGACTTGTGTTACAGATTTTGCGTGATAAGCAGTTGTACGTGAAATTCAGTAAATGTGAGTTTTGCTTACGCGAAGTTAGCTTCTTGGGGCATGTTGTTTCAGCATCAGGTATTCGGGTTGATCTGAGTAAGATTTCGGCTATACTTGATTGGAGACCCCCGCAGAATATTACCGAAGTTCAGATTTTTCTTGGACTTGCCAGTTATTATAGACGCTTTGTGAGAGGTTTCTTGATGATTGCAACTCCGATGACAAAGCTACTTCAAAAATATGTTAAATTCGAGTGGATGGAGAATTGCCAGAAGAGTTTCGATCAGTTGAAAACTTTATTGACTGAAGCTCCAGTGCTTGTTCAGCCAAAGTCGGGTAAAGAGTTCGTTATCTTCAGTGATGCATCCTTGAATGGTTTGGGCTATGTTTTGATGCAGGAGGGTAAGGTTGTAGCATATGCTTCGAGACAGTTAAAGCCACACGAAAAGAACTATCTGACACACGATCTCGAATTAGCTGCTATAGTCTTTGCTCTGAAGATATGGCGCCGCTATCTGTTCGGTGAAAAATGCCATGTCTATTCTGATCATAAAAGCCTAAAGTATTTAATGACTCAGAAGGACCTGAATCTGAAACAACGGCGATGGTTGGAATTGTTAAAAGACTACGAGCTTGTGATTAATTATCATCCAGGAAAAGCTAATGTGGTTGTTGATGCTCTAAGCCGAAAATCACTGTTTGCTTTACGTGCAATGAACGCAGATATAGCTATGACTGACGATGGTGCTATTATTGCAAAATTGAAAGCGAGACCATTGTTTGTCCAACAGATTTGCGAAGCTCAAAAGGTTGATGATAACTTGATAGCAAAAAGGAATCAATGTGGTTCGAATGCTGACTCAGAATTTCATATTGATGCCGAGAGATGTTTGCGGTTTAGAAACCGATTATGTGTACCAAAGGATCCTAAGTTGATTCAGATGGTTTGTAATGAAGCTCATAATAGTAGATTGTCTATTCATCCGGGTAGCACAAAAATGTATAATGATTTGAAATAGCATTACTGGTGGCACGGTATGAAACGAGATGTTTCAGATTTTGTGTCGAAATGTTTGATATGTCAGCAAGTAAAAGTCGAGCATCAGGTGCCATCTGGATTACTTCAGCCGATTATGATACCCGAATGGAAATAGGACCGAATCACGAAGGATTTCGTATCTGGTTTACCATTGACATCGAGCAAGAAAGATGCAATCTGGGTTGTTGTTGATAGATTGACGAAGTCGGATCACTTTATTCCGGTCCGTACAGATTACTCGCTCGATAAGCTAGCTGAATTGTACATTTCTCAAATTGTACGATTACATGGAGTACCTATTTCTATTATTTCGGATAGAGATCCGAGGTTTACATCGCGGTTTTGGAAGAAACTACAAGATGCATTAGATACTAAATTACATTTCAGCACAACTTTTCATCCCCAGACGGATGGTCAATCCAAGAGAATTATTCAAATACTTGAGGATATGTTAAGATGTTGTGTTCTCGAGTTCGAGGGTACGTGGGAAAGATACTTTCCATTAATTGAATTTGCGTACAATAATAGCTTTCAGTCGAGTATCAAAATGGCACCTTATGAAGCTTTGTACGATCGTAAATGTCGTACACCTTTATATTGGGTGAGCTCGGTGAAAATAAGATACACGGTCGATTTGATCAGAGAAATTGATCAGAAAGTGAAAGTAATCCGTGAAAGTCTGAAAGCAGCATCAAATCGTCAAAAATCATATGCGGATTTGAAACGGAAAGATATAGAGTTTCAGGTTGGAGATAAAGTTTTCTTGAAAGTCTCTCCGTGGAAGAAAATACTCAGATTTGGTCGTAAAGGCAAATTGAGTCCGAGATTTATTGGGCCGTATGAGATTATAGAACGTATCGGGCCAGTTGCTTATAGATTGCTATTGCCACCTGAACTAGAAAAGATCCACAATGTTTTCCATGTTTCGATGCTCCGACGGTATAGATCTGACCCTTCTCATGTGATTAGTCCGTCCGAGGTTGATATACAATCTGATCTAACTTATGAGGAAGAACCGATCCGTATCCTGGCTCGTGAAGTGAAAGAGTTGCGAAATAAGAAAATATCGTTTGTAAAAGTGCTTTGGCTTAAGCACGGAATCGAGGAAGCAACTTGGAAGCTTGAGGATTCCATGAAAGAACATTATCCAAACCTATTCACCGGTAAGATTTTCGGGGACGAAAATCCCTAAGGGGGGAGAGTTGTAACAATCCGATTTTGGCCCTAATCAGAACGGTGGTTTTGGGACCACGAATTCGAGTCAGAAAAATATTTAAATATTATTTTCCATGTTAATTATATGTGAATTAGCATGTGTGAAAGTTTCGTATGAAAATATGACTATTTGTGTGCTTAATTAAATAAAAGGGCTTAATCGCGTGAAATGAAAAATTAGTGGTTATATTCAAAGGGGGCTGAATAATAGTTGTTCTTTTAATATGAAGGTTTTATGATGCAATTATTGAATGGACGGCACTAAGGTTACATTATATGGTTTTTATATTAAACATTAAAGTTATAATAATAAATAACATATTATAAAGTTATTATTTTAAATAAAACATAAAAAGCTTGCATGTTCATCTTTCCATTGCTGAAACTAAGAGAAAAATAAAAGAAGAAAAGCTTTATAAGGTTCGGCACTTTGGAGGCTTAATTGGGTAAGTGATTTTGTTCGGTTTTTGATAATTTTTACGTTTTTGAGATCGTTGCTTAGTATACTATCAAGCCCATACCCTAATTTTAGAATTTGATGAAGATTTTGAGATATGTTATTGATGATTAGTTGTGATTTTTGTTGTTAGTTGATGAAATATGAAATATATGTTTTAGATTAACATGTTTTGTAATGAGATTTTTTATGAAATTGAGTAATTAGGACTAAATTTAAAAAATAAATTTTTGAGGGACTAAAATGCAAAATGAATGAAATGTATGGACTTGTATGAGTGTAAGGAACATTCGGCTTAAGCATGATGTATTCAAATTTTGAATATTTTGTGTTTTGTGCAATAGGGACTAAATTGTGAAAATATGAAATATTAGGGGTAAAAATGTAATTTACAAATTTATGTGTTTTCGGACTAAATTAAATGAAAATATGTTTGAATGAGCTTAATTTGAAATTTATTAGATCAAGAACAAAAAGGATCGGGATTGGATCGGGGAAAAATGAAGCTAATCGAATAGTCGGGAAACATAGTCCGTCGATACCCGAGGTAAGTTTTTAAGCAATTGAGTTAAATTGAATTTGTATCTATAATGTTGTACATGTATTTTAATGACATTGCCGAATGTGATATTGGTTATTAGATGAATATATGGTCGAATGTGATGTATACATATATGTCAATGATATAACCGAATGTGACATGAAATTGAGGAATGAATATAACCGAATGTGATGCATATGTATGGCAATGATATAATTGAATGTGATGTTGATCTTAGAAATGAAATAAGCAAATTTGTATATATTCAATTGAGGTTTAAGTTTATGTATATATAATAAGGATTAAGTTTGGGAATTACAATAATGTGCAAAATTGTATACCGAGCACTAAGTGTGCAAAATCGGTCAATGAGAACTAAGTGTGTGAAATTAAATACCGAGCACTAAGTGTGCAAAATTGGTTGTTTAGCACTAAGTGTGCGAGAAGTTAAATGTAACGGCACTAAATGTGCGATACGTTACAAGAATTTGGCACTAAGTGTGCAAGGTATTAGTGTGACGACTCTAAGCATGTGATACGTGATAAGGTTTTTGCGTTGAGTGTACCGGTTTGCCAATCTTTTAATTTAATTAGTTAACGGAGGTGTTTAACAGAATAAAACGAACAGGTATGCGATGATAAATCATCTTTTCAATAATAAGTAAGTTTAGATGTTGAAATGCAAATTTTATATTATACGTATTCATATGTGAATTATGGATTGAAAGGTAAGTAAGAAATTTAGTATGTATTATATATATATATTTGTACAAATGTATATGTATTTGTTTTGAGATGTGGAATGGATTATAGATCTATGTGAAAGTTATTATTGAATGTGGGGATATTCGGCCTAAGGGTCATGAAAGGTGAAAATTTTCTAATATAATGTTTTAATGCATTGTTATATAATTGCTTATAACTTACTAATCTGTTAAAGCTTACTTGGTTCTTGGTTGCTCTTATTTTTTAGATTTACTTCGGTGATCGTTACGTGCTCGGGGATCGTTGTTGAATCTCGTCACACTATCATCAATATTTTGGTACCTCTTTTAGGTTAAACTTAAAGTTTATGGCATGTATAGGCTATGTTACTTTTTGAGTTATTTCGAATGGTGTGTATATATATATGTGCCATGTGAATATGGCTAAATTGTAGTATTTTGGTATTATGTGAATTCGGCCATAAGGTTATTTTATTATGAAAATAAAATTTCTGATGTGTATATTTTGGTTGTGCAAAATCGGTCATGATATACATAAATGTGGATAATGAATTTGGTTATATGTTTTAGGTTATTCATAAGATAGGTATGGTTTTGATAATTTGGCTATGCTAATTATAAGAGATGTGATCGATTATATGTTTGAATGCTTTCGGCTATTGGTATTGAATTTGGTATATTCTAGATTCGGTTAAGTAAGGTTTTGGTATATGTATATTTGGTTTTGATAATGAATGGTTTGTTTTATTAAGGAGATTATAAGCATGTGCATATTCGGCTATTGAAACTTCAATGACCAAATGAATAGTAACTTTTGCTTTAGTGAAAGATGCTTATGTATGAAAGGTATTTTGGGTTATATGTCTTGATTGAGTAAAGATATGTATGATTTATAAATAGTTCTTAGTAAGTCTAAAACATGTTCGAATAGAAGATGTAAGTGAATATGAGATTTGGTCTTAGTATATGTATTGTATTGATAAGCTTGTAATGTGTCTTAGTAGATATAATGGGATATGAATATATGTATAAATGCCGTGAGAAGCTGAGTACATTATTGATGAAATGTTTATTAGGTTTATATTATTGAATATGTAATACTTTGGGCATATTCGACCTTATGAGTTGCTTTAATATTTTGGTCATAATGTGCTTGTGTATTTGGCTATGAGACATTTTTAAAATAGTTTGGTAAATGGACTGATGATTACATGCATGTGAGGTAGTTTCTATGGTAATGTTTTAAAATGTTCTATGAATGAAATGGTATATTTATATTGATTCTTATATATGCGAAAGTGAGTAAATTATAATTATTAATAAAATTTTGATTAGCTATGATGTAATGTTATATAATTGTTGTATGTTCAATAATGAATTCGGAATTTCATAGTCATGCGAGTGAAGTTCATTTAATTCAAACTTATAATAAAGAAGTATGATTTATGTATATGAATGTCTATTCTGGGTTGGGTTTAGATCGGTAATGCCTCGTAACCCTAATCCGGCGACGGATACGGGTTAGGGGTGTTACAGAGATTGATTAACAATCTACACTACTTACCAACAACCAAGAGTTTCACTGCAAGGGAAGAGTGTATAATCGGTTCTTTGGTTTAAGCACGTCGAGTCCCTTGCAACGTTAAGACAAAGAGGAGATGTTAGCCATAATACTCACATCCAAAATTGAAATCATAATAACCTTTCGGCTTGAGTAAGAACAAACCAATAAGAAAAACCCTACCACCTCTTTTTGGCCTTAGCCTTACTTACCAACCAACTTCCGAAATCTGAAGGCTAAAAGAATGATGAGGGGGTATGCTAACACTCCAACAGATTCGGCCCACACCAAAAGAACAAGAGGGATTTGAGATAGAAGAGAGTGAATCGATTCGGCCTTAGTAAAAAAGAAACAAGGTGAGAGATTCGGCTTTTGTGGAGAGAAAAGAAAGAAACTAGAGGAAGAGCAAACCATACCTTAGACCAAGGATGGGCCGAATGGGAAGAAGAGATTTGGCACAAGTAGCAAAACACAAGAACCAAAATTCGGCTATGGTGGTTAAACCGAAATGAAGATCAATCAGAGGACACAAGCCGAAATGTTGTGTAGGAAGGATTCGGCTAACAGATGGTTAGGCAACAAAATAATAAGGAAGAATGTTTGAAGAAGATGAGAAGAAGAGAATAGGGAAGTTGAGGTTTCAGCAAAAGAGAGTTGAAGCAAAAAGACCCAAATTGATATAGCCAAAAAAAATGTAAAATGTAAAAATTCTCTCAAAAGAACACTTCAGAAAACGACACTCTACCTCACTCAAGACCGAATATGCTACAAAAGTGACCCCTCCCTTGACCAAAATTCTCATCCCCACACACTCCCAAATTCGGCCACTACTACCACTTACCCACTCCCTTGATTCTCTCCCTTTTTCTCTCCCCACTTTGCTCTCCACCTCCCATTCAAACGGTTTGACTCATTCCCCAACCTCCATGGCAGAGTTTGATCCCAACTCTACTTCTTCCTCTCTTAAGCACAAAATAATAGCCACCAAAATGCAGCTTGTGAGATTCAAATTCCTTCCCCCTTGCTCTCCCATTGACGCCACAACCATCCTACCACATGGCCAACTTATGTTAAAAACCACACCTTAATTATATAAGTCCTGCCTCCAACAACCTCTCCACTAAAGAGCCCAAAAACATAATTTTTCCAGGGCTTGGCCTCGACCCCAGGCCTCCCTAGAACCCCTAAACAAACCCAAATAACAAGCTAGACAAGCTCAACACATGCAATAATGCAAAAATCCCAGCCCCCCAATTTTAGGATGTTATAGAGTTACATTTGATTATTTAGATTAAGAAAAGCATCGTACGGATTTAGATTGGGGAAAGGAAAAAGTGTCAGATTAGTTGATCGAATTTCTTCATTTGTGATTGAGGTAAGTTTATACATTTAATTGAAGTTTTAATACACTTTAAATTAAATGCTATTATGTTGTATTATGATATTACGACTCTACGGAAATATCCAACAAAGTTTCGACAACTTTTGGATTCCGTTTGAACCTTAGGAATATATAGGATACAAATGACATGTCATTAGGGGTTATCGTGTTTCGGGTGCTGGTCCTGAACGTCCTACCGGTGGCTGAGTTTTTGGCATGTGTTGTGGTTACTTAACAGCTTGTGTGAGCAGCACCGTGTAGCTATGTTATGACCGAAAGCTTGTGTGAGCATACCCATTTATGGCTCAAGAGAGAGCATCTATATGAGAAAAGAGAAAGAAATGGTTTTGACCATATGTTAGCACACAGTGTGTGAGATTTCCGCATATCCAATATTATTCTAGTGGTTAAACGGGTTTACAAAGGGAAGGAAGGATAGTTATTTCGATATGTAATGCTATGAAAGCATGAAAAAGGTATGAGTTGATGATGCTTAAAATATGCCTAACTATGTTCATGAAAGTATGAATGCTTATATTTTATGTACATAAAAGCTATTATGTTATGCAATGAATTTGCTAAGTTATGTGGTTATCACTAACTTGAATGGTTGTTGTTGCTTAGGCTTGTGCCAAGCTATGCTGGATTAGCTTATTAATTGCCTTTAATCTTATATATCAAAATGGTAAGCTTTGTTTATGAGTTATGAACTTACTAAGTATTAAATGCTTACCTTGTGTTACTTTATTAATGTTTTGCAGTGAATCGAAAGCTCATTTGGGTTGGAAGCTTGTCAGAGTTATATCATACTATCCATCGGCTATACCAGTAGATTTTGATGATTTTGAGTCATGGTTATAATGACATGTATAGGTGTCTTTGTTTGATGAAAATAGCCATTATGTGTGGCTTGTAAATATGTTATTTTGGTTGATGAAATAGTTGATATGGTATCATGTATATATGGTACTTTAAATTGTTGTTATTTTGGCATCTAGGTACTAAAATGATGGTAGTGAAACGGTGAGTATAGTCGTATGCTATGAAATGTTGGTTGATATGGAATGAGATAGTACATAAAGTTGTTAATGACTAGTTTTGATAGCCTTGAATGTGTTTGGTATTTGGTAAATTTAATTAGGGTAGATGGTAGATGTGGAAATGGTCATAATGGTACTTGTTGTGCATGAGAATGGTATGTGAACATTATGGTAAAAGTAGCATTTAGGCTATTCAAATGGTTGATTGAATTATGGATGAATTTAGTAAGTGTTTAATCAAGTTTGATTGTTCAGATTGAGGTGCCATTTTGGCATATTGGTTGAATGGTTAGCTAGTACGATATTTTAGCTTGTATACGCATATGATAGGTGCCATTTGAATGCATGAAAATAGGTAAATTTGGTCGGTGTAAGTGGCTAGACTTTGGGTGAGAAAAATAGCTTGGAAATGGCCTATTTTTCGTCTACACGGCCAAAGACACGGGCATGTGTCTCAGCCGTGTGTGACACAAGTCCATGCGACATGGCCATGTGTCCCTTGTAGCTTACATAGGTTTGCTAGTCAAGCAGTTACACGGCCTTGCACACGGGTGTGTGAGGCAATTTCAAGAGGTACATGGCATGTAACAACCCATTTTTCGGTGAAATCAGAACAGTGGTTTCGGGACCACAAATCCGAGCCGAAAATAAAATTTATTTTTATTTTATTTTATGGTCCGTAATATGATATAAATATCATGTGAGAATTTTGATAAGAAAATTTTACCGATTATGTGTTTAATTACGAGAAGGACTAAATCGCATAAAATGCGAAAGTTGGATTCTAGTAGCTAGAAGGATCAAATAGCTATGGAATTCAAAACTTGAGGTCCTTATATGGTAATTAGACCATTAATGAAAAGTTAGTAGATATTTTTAGATGATTCATCCATGCAAAATTAGAAAAAGGCTGAGGACTAAATTGGAAAATGATAAAATTAAAAGATGATAAATAATTAAATAGAAATAAAAATCATTTTATATAATCTTCTTCCCTAAATATTCCATGGAAACCCTAGGAAAGAAAAAGCAAGCTTTCTTGGTCAAATTGGTAAGTTTTCAAGTCTCGTTTTTAGTAATTTTTATATTTTTTAGATCGGGAAAGCTTAATTTGTCTATTTAGGGGATTAATTTGAAAAGATATCAAAGTATAGAATTTTTACCATAGATGAATATGCTGAAATTATGAAATTTATGGTAGAAAATGAAAGGTTGTTGATAGATAAACAACTTTTACAAAGTGAATTTTGATGAAAACTTGATTTAGGGATTAAATTGTAAAAAAAAGTGAAATTCATGGAAAAATTCTGAATTTTATAGAATACATGTGCTGTAAATTTTATATTGAAATTTTGTTTAGGCTTGGAATAAGGAGTTAATTGCATGAATTTCATTTTTCGAGCCTAGAGACAAAATCGTCATTTATTAAAAGTTTAGGGGCAAAATGGTAATTTTGCCTAAGATGTAAATTGGACTAATTTGAGTATGAATTGCATTAAATTGATGTTAAATTTACTCGTATAGATCCAGATAAATCAAATACGGAGTTAGATCAAGGAAAGGAGAAAATGTCAGATTAATAGACTTTATGTATACGAACATTTATCAAGGTAAGTTCGTATAACTTAGCTATGCATGTTTTTATGCTTAAATTGAATTGTGTATGTGATTGTATAAATATATAAGTGAAATGATTGCATATCTAATAAAGCCCGATAAATGATAAATGAAAAAAAAAAGTTATTTTTGTGCTTGAGTTGAATGTGAAAATGTGAATTTCATAAATGCATAAATTTATAAGATTGAACATATACCCGAAAATTTCCTGATAAATGTTAAATCCCGTTTGAATAAATGGAAGTCGATGGATAAATGTGTTTTTCCTGATAAAATTGTATGTGTTGCAGAATGGATTTAGCTCAGACGGGTAATCCTGAAATAAGCCTCTCGAGCATATGTTTTAATTAGGATTTAGCCTGGACTGGTAATCCTAATTGACTGGATTTAGCCTAGACTAGTAATCCTAATTGATTGGATTTAGCTTGGACTGGTAATCCAGAATGGACTCTATAGGGAATTCTTTGTGATATAAAGGATTTAGCCTGGACTAGTAATCCAACAAAGCCCTTAGAGTATATGTTACAGCTAGAATTTAGCCTGGACTAGTAATTCTGCTGTATGATATGTGGCTCGAGAGTGTATGTAAAAGGTGCTACTGTATATGAATTAACGGACTATGGAAATTGTACACCTCAAGTGTACTACATGTGTATCCATCGATGTTTTCAATAATTCAACAGGTAAAATACTGATACGAAAAGAAAAGGGATTTTTACATGTATTTACTTGAAAAATATGAAATGATGTTACATGAAATGGTTTGATGAATACGTTCATCTATGAGAATAGATTTGTACACCTTGAGTGTACTATCCGAGTAATTATCAATACTGCAATTGATTGTTGAGTAAAGTCCTGACATGAAATATACCGGAACTCGAGATGAATTAATATGAAATAAATTTGAGATTAATGGAAATAATTTTTATATATGTTATGTGAATACATGTTGTGGAAAGACATACGTGTATGAGAATCTGAATATTGTTGGACTCATATATGTGTTTCTTGATGTTTATATGAAATATGTGTTTAACATGGGTATTGAGAATATGTGTTAGGGCTTGTGACCAAATGCTTTGGTTGTACCTTGAAATGTTTAACTTAAATGTGAATGGTTGGTGTAAAATCCTGAATTAATGGGCCTTTGCGTTTAATATGTAGTTATGCTTAATGTGTTAATTGGAGTGTTTAAGGGGTTCAGATTAGGCTCAGGGTTGGGCCGAGGCCTTAATCAAATTTTCCGTTTGGACACTCTAGTGGAAAGCCTAATAGGATAGGGCTTAAAAGATGTTATCTGTGATTATAAGACACAGATGGGCTTGTGGCCCAGTGGCAAAGTGGCGCCACTTAGAGAGCATGGAGGTGGCGTCAGCTGAGGAGGCTCAAGTTCGAGTCACATGAAGCCCAATTATTTTAATTAAGATTTGTTAATTTTTGGCATTTAAGTGGGTAGAGTGGGACGGCAATGATGCTTGAAATTAGGAGGATTAATTTGAGTGGAAAATGCAGATAATATGGCAGATAAAGGGAGGAAGAGGTGGTGTGATCTAGGCTTCTTTTGGAGATGTGATCAGATAAAGATAAGGGAGGAAATTTAGGATTTATCTGCTTGTCACAGTGGTGGCCGAAATTCCAACACTAAGGGAGAGGAGGAATTGGTTTTAATATGGCTAAGGGGTGCCGAAATTTCCCTGGATTAGTAGCTTAGTTTTAGTTTTAAAAAAGGGGCATTTTCGGTTTTTAGGGAGTAGGTGCCGAAATTTTGTGTTTAAGTGAGGGGAATACCTTTTTATTTTCGGTATTAGGGTTTTATTCTTCCATTCTTTTCTTTAATTCCGGCATTTGGGTTTTTTCTCTCATTCTTTTCTCTCATTCTCTGCTTAAGCCAAAATCCCTAATCATATTCTATCATCTCCACTTTTAGGCAAAAGACGAAATTCCATTGTTTTCTCTGCTTTCATCTCCATAGCCGAATACCCTTGTCTATTCCTTTCTCTTTGCCGATTTCTTCATCAAAGCCGAATCTTCATAGATCTCTTGAGATCATCTTTTCTTTTTGATCTTCTCAAAAGCTGAAATTCTCTAGGAGTTGTCGAATTCCCTGTGTTAAGGTAAGTGCCGAATTCTTCCTTCACTTCTTCTCTTTCGGTTTTTGGAGGCCAAAGCCGAAAGGCTAATTGATGTGGCAAGGTTATCCCTTGAGTAACGTTTTGATTGTTCTTGTGTTCACATCTTGGGGCGACATTTCGGGAAATTGGAGTAGATCGAATCATTTAGATTCCAAAAGCCAGAAACCGCTAGTCTCTAAGTCCCATACCTCTTTTCGGGATTTCAAGGTAAGGGGTTCTCTTTAGATTTTCGTTAGGATCGGCTATTGTATTTGTGATCTTAACCATATGTTATGGATTAACAACCATATGTTATGATGGTAGCAATCGATAAGGTCTTTTGATGGAATCAAATATCGATCAAAGCGAAGGAGGATTGGATCTGTTAAACCAATCCCTAAGTTTAAGAAACGAGCAATGTCGCATAGATTCGAGATTGGCCGCCAAAGTTGTGGACCGTCTTCTAACAAAATCTTAGAAAGTTAGCGATTGTATCGGCTTCGATAGTGTCGACATAGAAGGTCTCGTCTTGATCAGAATCGTGTGTGTAGATCTCTATCATAATAATTAATCTGTACTATATATGTTATGGGCTAAAAGCGGAAAAGGTCAGTATGGATAGTCGTATTACCCAAAAAGGGTAGGCAAAGGATGCCAAGTACGTAACCATAGAAACTTCTCCATGGGTGTATCGATGTATGTAAAAACCTGTGATCTTTTAGGTAGTATACTGTTTTGAATTTGCATGGATGTATGCATGGGATAGGGTTAATACGATGAAGGGAAGAGCATGTTAATAGGTCACTTGGTGATCGGTGGTTAAACTACTGAATCAAAATTAGGTCACAATAGTGATCGCGGGCTAAGCCACGTTAAATTTATTCCTCGATTGTTAGGAATAGGCAGCATGACTGTCGATATGGTGTGTAGCGGTTGGTGGGTTGATTGTAGAAATCCCCAAGGTGTGTTGGCTGGTACGGGCTGGTGTGTAGAGGATGGATTTCTAGGTTGGGTTGGGCCATGTTGCATGTAAATATTCTGTTGCCATTGTGTGTGGGCCAAGGCCCATAATGTGTTTGTGGGCATCAAGCCTTTTATGTGTTTTCGGGATTTTCACACTGAGTCTTGGTGACTCACCCCTTTAATTTCCCTGACTTTTCAAATGAGCAGTAGATCGTGGACATGGGAGCCGAGGCGGACTCGAGAGGCCCTCAAGTCTTTTATTTTCACAAACTATTTCCGGTTTTCCTTTATGTTTTAATTTTGGGACTATTTATGTAATAAGGCTCCATAGCTTAGGTTATCGATTTACATTTGTTAATGTTTATATTTTATAAATTTATGTTCAAAGACTTTTTTATAAAAAAAAATGGGATTTTCAAACGAGTTCTAAGAAACCAACTGCAAAGGTTTTCTACAAGTAACACTTACTTAACGTATACCTTCATAAACAAATCGAGATTTCAAATCCCTTCAAAGCATAGTTTTTAAACATTTAACCCATAGCATACCAGATCTGGTCGTAACGTTTGGGCCGGGTTTGGGGTGTTACAGTTGGTAAGTTATTTACCAAGTTATACGGACTTACTAAGCATTATATGCTTACTCCGTTTTATTTTTCCCTGTCTTATAGTAAATCAGAATGCTCGTTGGATTGGAAGCTTGGCGGAGATTACTCACACTATCCAACAGTACATTTCAGTATATAAGGTAAAAAAATTTGTGTTATAATGGCATGTATAGGTTAAATTGGTCAAGGAATGATATGTAAATATTTGATAATGACTAGCCATTGGAATGGCTAGTTATGGACATGTTTTGGTGTTTATATATGAAAGCTATCATAGTATAAGTTTAAAATGGTTAATTGATAGAAATCACATTGAAAAATGGATGAATGAATTAAATTAGTATAATTGATACAAAATTCACAAATGTGACCATTGTATATAGGTAAATATGAGTACAAGATTGATATGGAAATAAATTGGGGTGCATAAAGGCATATTGGTTGAATGTTTATATGGCCATGAGAATGTGTTTAAGTATTGGTACATGTATAAGGCAAAAAGGGTGAGGAATAAGGCTTGGAAAATTGCCTTATTTTATCCACAAGGGTAGACACACGGGCGTGTGTCTCGACCGTGTGTGACACACGACCTAGCACATAGGCGTGTGGTTTGGCCGTGTGTCCCCTGCATCCTAAAATTTAGAAACAGAATGCTCAGAACTGAGCACATGGGCAGAGACACGGGCGTGTGTCTCAGCTGTGTGGGTGACACGGCCTTGAACATGGGTGTGTGTCATGGCCGTGTGAAACCTACATCTAATTCTAATTAAATTAATTAACCACATGGCCTAGCACACAGGCGTGTGGCATGGTCGTGTGGTGCAAGTCAGAGAGCAACCTAAATCGGACACGGCCTGATGCATGGGCGTGTCTAAGAGTCACACAGGCATGTGAGCCCTGCACCTTGGAAAAATTTTGAAATGTCACGAAAAATTCTTTGAGTTTTCGATTAAGTCCCGACTCGATTCTAATGCTCGTATTGGACCTCGAGTGTCCATCTAAGGGACATTACGAATGATCTCGGTTAATGAATAGTGATTGACATGATTTATCTAAAAATGTTCTAAAAAGTTTCGAAATCGCTCCGTAACCCTGTTTTGGCGACGGATACGGGTTAGAGGTGTTACATGGCATGGCACACGGGCATGTGGCTTGGCCGTGTGACCCAAGTTAGAGAGTTACATGGGAACAGACACGGGATGGGACACGCCCGTGTGTCCCTACATCAAATGCCCACACGGCCGTGTGTCCCTACTTTGAATGCCCACACGCCCGTGTGACCCCTGCAGTTTAAAAATTTATATCTTTTTCGAAAAAATTCTACATGTTTCCGATTTAGTCCTGACTCGTTTCTAATGTGTTTTTAAGGCCTCGAGGGCTCGTATAAGGGACTATATGCTGAGTTTGAATAATATTGCTATGTTTTATGGTATGATTTGTATATGTTGAATAAATGTTTGTTGTATGATGTTAATTTTCTGTAATGCTCTGTAGCCCTAATCTGGCGACAGATATGGGCTAGGGGTGTTACAGGACCATATTACACGCCACTACCAACAACAACACTAATGTATCTGCCATCGCCTACAATTCCAACATTCTGTCCACAACCGGGTTATTCGACACCATACACTTCTTCGCCGATAGCGTTACAAACACCCCCAACTTCATTGTTCTTCAGAGGTCGGTCATCTTCGCAACCACCTATTAATACCACGAATGATATACAATGGGAGCCTAAGATACAAACACAATCTAGCATGGAGAAATGAGATGAAGGTCAAGATCAAGATGGAGGCAGAGGTAAAGATGATGTTGAAGAAGATAAGGAGCCGAAACCCCAACTATGAAAAAATCCTCCTCGTAATCGACACCGACCGGGTTGTGACACACATCCAGGCCGACGACACCGATGAATTTTTTAATTAAAATTTTTCTCATGTAAATCATCATTTAGTTTGTTAACTTTTAATTTGTATTGTATTAAGTTTTTTTCATCCATAATGTACTTATTCCAATTTTATCAAAAAAGTTTTTCTATTGTTTTTTACATCAATAATATACTTATTTACAATCTACAGAAGAAATTAAAAAAATTGTTTATATTGTATTCTATTGTATTTTATATCAATAATATATACTTATTTACAATCTAGGAAAAAATCAAAATTTGTTTGTATTGTATTCTATCATATGCCTTCTCAATAGTATATATTTATTTACAACTTACCAAAAAAATGAGAAGCAATGAAAAATGAAAAAAAATGAATAAACTATTTGTTTGTTTGTTTTTTTTATGTTTACCAAAAATATGAATAAATATTTTAATTAGGTATTCTCCTCAATGTTGCCCCCAAGTGTGGACATGTTGACTTATTATGCCATGGGTTCCTGCAATGACTACATAACCTCGGTTGGTTTATCTTCTCTCGAATATCCTTATTTTTTTGTATTCGACTAGAATTTGGTTGAACTTTTGGCTTGCAACGCAACATAATATCCGGTAGCAACTCGAATGGAGCACTCGAGACAGGTGACCATATACTTTCATTTGGGACCGGTGGGAATTCAGATTTCCATACATTATATATGTGTCTTAGTTTGTAAATTTCATCAACATAGATCATGCAATACAGACGAGTCGAGGCACATGCAACAATTGCATGTGCGTATGGAAAAAAAAGTGCTTGAAATCTCCCACAGTCGCATGTCCTTCGTCTCAGGTATACATGGTATGATCCCCCGATAATACCTTTGTCGATTCTATGGAACTTGTAACTGAAATATTTGATTTGGACACAAGTGACACACTATAGACATAGAGTTCTCTCTCTCTACATTTTCTCTAATATCTTTTATCACCTCTTCAGACTAAATGTTACCAGCCTTTATCTGTCCAACATATTTTTCCACTCGTTTTGGAAATAAGGCTACTAAATGAAAATATGTTTCTTTGGCCACCAACATTATCGAAAAATGACGCATCCCCTTCAATACAGAATTTATGCATTGAGTCATGTGCCTGTTGTCGTGTGCCCGTATTGTATACATCCATAATATGATTGAGTCCACTGCTCCTTTGGTATCCCATCGAGGTATTCTGCATTGACTTTATTTATAGCTCGCAAGTTATAATAGTCCGCCCGACGGAGACCCAATATTTAGTTACTATTTAGGGTATAGTTGGTAAAGGCAAGGGTAGAATTGAGTAAGTAAAATATTCATTTTGGCTAAGTAATGTATTATGTGGGTTTCGTTAGCTGGCAAATTCCAGGTTATGGCAAATCCTTAGTTTTGGCGAACTCTTCTGTTAAGTATCTGCCTACCCTAGATGTTTGGGTGAACTCGTTAAGTTCGCAGTTTGGTAGATTTATTTCTATATTTAGTGCATATTATGATAACTTAGTTGGTCATGTTGGGGTTTGGTTGAGTCCTCGTTAAAACTGAACTAGAATACTATATATGGTTAGACTTAAAACTTGTTAAGTGCGTTTAATCACGGGAATCAAGGGTGTTAGTGGAATTAGCTTATTTTCCCACTGTTGTATGAGTATATAAGGATAATGTTGGCCATCAGGAATTACCTTTTCAGCTTCTTCTTTCCTGAATTACTCTGTAAGTTTCTGAAAAACCTTAGCGTAGAGAGTTGCATCGAAGAGGGTTCACAATGTTTAGCTAACACCTACATTTGTACCAGCTTATTGGTAATTTCTGGTAAACCGTTAGGTTATTATAGAAGAAAGTATTACATGCTTGGACCTTGGGATTGTTCGTGAGGAAGGAAAATTCCTGATTCTGAGTTATTTGATACTAAATCTTGCATGCATGTTAAGTTCTAATAGTTTAATGATCTGATAGGAATATTTATCTTTCTTTTAGCTCAAGAAACTAACGAAGGTCCCAGCGACAAGGGCAAAGGACCTGTTGTGTAGATCACTGTATTAGAAATTTTCGATGAGTTCCTTCTTACTTCCATGTATTGTATAAATTGTGTAAGGTAAGTAATCTCTTTTAGTATCGCCTGGGTAGTGTTGGTATGAGTGGTGGAAAATCCAGTGTCATTAGTATGAGTATAGTTTATCTGTTTTATAGAGTAAATACGATCCTTCTTGCTCAAGCCAGTACCATCTATGTGTGGTATGTGTGATGTTATATGTGATGATGATGAAGAATGATTTTTTGTGATGCCTCTAGTAGGGAAATTATAGTGCAAACCGGACTGACATATTACGATAAAACATACTTTGATGAACCGAAACAATTTGAGGAGTTAAGGAGGAGTATGTGTACGAATATGATTGTCTAATATGCTTTTGAATCTGAATTCTAGGTATAAGGCTGGTATAAGGATGGGTTGTATGTGCCGTGTTAAGTTGGTGGGTAGTAACCGCCCATGTGTTATGGAAGTTGGCATATTGAACATGGTTTTAGTTTACAAAAGCCATTGGGCGTATTATGATCACATTGTTTTGACCTTTCTGAAGGGTTTGGTATTATCTTGAGTATTAATGTGTATGACTTGTATGTGCTCTCTCCTTACCTTTGGAACTCACTAAGTTCGTATAAACTTACTTGGTTAACTTTTCTTTCTCAAGTGTGCTTATTGAAGGAAGAAATTTAGTTGAAGGGACTATGCCAGAGAACCACTAATTGTGAGTCGCCTGATTATTTTGTATCATGCATGAAATTTTGGGGGTGGCGTGTAATTATATTTTGAAATCGATTTGTATAACGCATTATTGCTTTTGGTTAAGACAACATTTGATAAGAATCTTTATAAACCTTTAATGCTTGCATTTAATCTAATCTATATAAATCCCTTGATCTATGAGTTTGCCTTTTTGAACATATATGCTAAATGTTTTTAAATGTTGTTTTAACCATTGATGATGTTCATTGAAACTATTGTACGGGGATAACCTGTCTTATGTTTTATATATTTAAACTTGTAAATCGTATGAGGCATTTGTCATATGTTGTTTAAAAACGTATTCTTAATGTATCATTGATTTGATTGTTTCATTTAATTATTGGGGTTCATGCCCAACACTTAAATCATTTATAAACTTTAAATATTAGTTGTTCAATCTGTATGTGCTAGTTGTGGCACTCTCTACTTGAAATTTGTGTTCAGATCATGTAGGGAGTGTTACACAAGTTCTCCAACATTTCATGGAATCACTGTTGGAAAAGCTCATACCCTGTCGAAGAAAATAAGGAGTATATCCATGAATGCAAACAATGTATATGTTAAAAAATGATATATAAAATAATATTCACTATGTACCCATGTTAATAACATGTTACCGCTCAGCATCCCTATGAAATTGATAAATCGTAAAAGTAACATATTTTAATCCCACATTTAGCATACTTTTGGAAGATTTATCCCTTGATTTATGTAAAAAGGTGCTCTTAATCATTTCTTATCATGTTTTATACTCAAAAAACCACCGGAGGATGGAAAGAACGAGAAACGGGCTCAAAACAGACCAAATTAGGCCAAAGTGAAAATCGACACGGCCTGGACTTGAGCAAACACGAGCGTGTCTCATTGACAGACTAGAACACGGTCTGATCACGATTTACACGGGCGTGTCACCTCATTAAAAGTCCGAACACGGCCTAAAGACGATTCACACGGGCGTGTGCCATGGCCGTGTCCTCGCCATGCGAGAAGAGCAATTTCACTCGAAAAAGGATACTTAGGGGCAAAGAAACCTATTTCAAAAGCCTATATAAACACCCTAAGTATAACCTAGAAGGGGCGGTGAGCTAGGCCAAGGAGCCGAGCCAAAAAGGTCGATTTGTAGGAAACACTCAAGATAGCCGCTTGATCCATCTCAAGAAGCGAGAATTCTACTCAAGACTACTTGATCTCTCCTTCAATTCCTTGTGGGGTTTTAGGGATTTCTTATGTTTTGTTTTATCTTTTCTTCCGAGATGTTTTCTTTTATTGTTATGAACTAAACCCTTCAGATACACTGAAGGGGATGAAACTTAGATGAATCTTGTTATCGCTTTTTGAACTATATGATAAATACGTTATTTGTTCTTAATTATGTGTTCTTAATTTTTGTGTTAATATTTCCGGATATTGATTCAAGTTTGATGTGCTTAGGTGGAGGAGCAAAACTCCTGCTTAAGAGTAGATCTAGCATAATTAAGCGGAGTTGATCACGCGCTTGTAGAGATAGGGTGACGAGATTTTGCCGGATTAGGTGAAACCTAATATGGGAGTCCATAGATCGAGTTAATGCAATTCTAGGGGTTTTAATTAGAAAGAGATTTCAATTAATCAACCTAGGGTTAGACGTTATTCACTTCGAGAGAGGGTTTAATATACATTAGGGAGTCTTACGGATCAAGTCAAGTGAATAAATCGTCTGGTTTAGAGTTAGTTAACAAGTGAAGTCTAGGTGGATTCTTCCTAAAGGTATCGTCTTAATCAACTGAGTTTTTCCAACAGTATTTCCCCAATTCATTCTTTTTGTCTTTGTGTCTTTAGCTTAGTAGTTAGTTAAATTTAGATTAAATAACAACTTCACTTATTTTAGGTTAGATAATAAAAAGAAAGTTAGTATTAGTACTTTTGGTTCCTTTGGGTTCGACAATCCGGTCTTGCCTAAGCTATACTACTGTTTGATAGGTGCGCTTGCCTCAAATCGTTGTCATAGTTAGTTTCCAAGTTCGATCATTCCTTTTATAAATTTTAAGACTTTGACATCGCGAAAACAACGATAAAGTTTTTGGCGCCGTTGCCGGGGAACTAAAATATTAAGAAAGCTCAATTTTTATTACTTTAGCCATTATTATTATTATTATTATTTTATTTTTTTTACTTTGCTAAATTTCTTTTATTTGATTTTGGCAGATAGAGGAGATGGCACTGAATAACTATCAGTGGCAAGTTATGAGGACAAAGCCAACAAAAGTAGCCGATATCTACAACCTCGACGCAGTAACCATGCTATCAACAAAGGTAGAGATGATGAATAAAAAGCTTGATAGTTTGTGTTCTTCGCAGGTACATCCAAAGAATGCAAAGACGAAACAAGCGAAGGCATGGCGAATCTTGAGTACCGACCCTACGGATATGGCATAGAGAACGAACAAGTCCACTATATGGGTAACTATTCTAGACCTCAAAATAATTTTTATAGTGACACTTATAATGCAAAGTTGGAGGTACCATCCTAATTTCTCGTGGATGATCAAAGTAGCCAAGGATCTGAACTTCCTCCAAATTTTCAACAACCACCTTACCAACAGAAGAGGAGTCGAACCTCAAGGAGATGTTGACAAAATTCAGGCGACCACGGATACCCGCCTCCAAAAACTCGAGACAACGCTTAATAATCAACAAGCATCGATCAAAGGAATCGAGAACCAAGTTGGGGAACTTACTAAGTCAGTTGGACAACTTGCAAAGTTAATTTTTGAACGATCGCAAGGGCGTCTACCAAGCAACACTGAAACTAACCCAAAAGAGCAAATTCAAGCCGTAATGTGACTCATGATGGTGAAAGGTTAGTGGAATCTGACCCAAGGTAAGAGCCTGTAGTAAGTGAAGGTAAGGTTAAGGTAAGCCATGATTTACCAAACTCGGTAATTACAGAGTACCAAGCTCATATGCCATACCCCCAATGCGATAAAGAAAGACCACATAGAGGAACAATTCGGTAAATTTCTTAAATCTCCAAAGAAGTTTCTTATTAACTTGTCGTTTCTTGAAGCTCTTTCGCAAATGCCAGATCCTAGACCGCGTGTCAATAAAGGAGAAATGCATGAGGAACGAAGGCTTCGGACCGAAGGACTAGACGAGTGGAAGACACACTTCAAAGAGAAATTAAAAATACACGAAGCAAAAACGAGGCAACTCCCCGACAAACTTGACGATGGGACAACCCAGCTTAAGATAGGAGATCAGGTACTCAAAATCTTCCCCGATGGAACAGTCGAGGTAACTAATCCTAAATTTAGCGCTTCTAAGGTAAACACTACTTGACTTAAACTTTATATCCACAACCAAATTGATCGCATGAGAAAGGATTTTCACCTCCTCAAACCACCATGACCATACGAATGAGAGGTAAAGTCTAGGTTAAGACTATAAACGAGCGCTTCTCGGGAGGCAACCTGAGCACTAACTCTATTTTCCTTATATTTTTGTCTATTTTCTTTTCACTTTTATTTCTCATCTGAAGCAACTAACTATAAACTAAACAAAGGCTAATTTCGAGACCACACGGCCTTACACACGGCCGTGGCTGTGGCCGTGTGTAACATCCGGGATTTAGGGGCTTTGCATTTACTTTGTATCTGTGTTTTTGGTATGCCTCGTATGTTGTTTGAGTGTTTTTGGGGTCCTCGGGAAGGCTCGAGGTTAAGTTGGAACCTTGGTCAAAATTTTCAATTTTAGGTATTTGAGGAGAGAAGCTGTCTGGGGCAGGACTTAAGGGTTTATGCTTGTGTTTGTTATCATAAGAAGGGATTTAGTAAAGTGGCAAGGAGGCGTCACTTAGGAGGCAGGTGAGTGACGCCTCAGGGGACAGTGAGGGAGCAGGTTCGAGTCGCACTGGTTTCACTTTTGGAATTCTTTTTGGCGTTTGGAGGGGAAGTGATGGATTCAGCTAGGAACCTTGAAGAGTGGGTGTTGATTTGGTCAAACGTTTTGAATAGATGGACAAGAGTGAAAAGGGGGGATTTGAAGCTTTCAAACTATTTTGAATGAGGGGTTGGGAGTGAATGTAGGAAGGGAAGCAAGGAGTGGGTAGCTAGTGGGTTGTTGGCTGAATTTTTCTTGGATGTTGGAAGGGGGGAGAGGTTCGATTTTGAGCTAGGAGGGAGGTGAGCCGAATCTTAAAGTCGGTAGCTCTAGGTCCCTCTCTTGGTAGTGGTTCGATCGGGTTCTTGAGGTGCTTTGGTGTGCCGATATTTCCTTGGAGTAGCATGGTGCATAAGGTTGGAAACCGACAAGGGAAAACACTCTTTTCTCTCCTTTGCTTTGCATCTTTTTCTTCATTCCTTTGATAGCCAAAAACCGAAGCACAATTGCCTCTCCTCTTCACATCTTTTTCTTCTTTGAGTGCCGCAACTCCCAAGAGCTTTTTGCTTCGTTTGCATTTGATAAAAACCGAAACTTGTTGCACTTCTTCTTTGTTCCTCATTTCTTATTTTTCTCCTCATCATTTTCTTTTCTCCATATCCTTTCCTCTCTTTTTCTTGTATTGCCGAATCATTCCATTCATTGCCCTTTTCTGAAACACGGTATACGCACCTTTCTCCTATCATATTTTCTTCTGCCAAACCGAAACCCATCTCTCATTCTTCTCCTTAAGATTTCTTTTGCTTATCGTTATAGTCGAATCCTCATCCCACTCTTTGGTAAGTAGTTATCGTTCTCTTCAATTTTCTCTCTTCTCAAGGCCGAATCTTTTGCTCATGTTTCTATTAAAGTTTTCTCCTTTTCTTATTCTTTGCCAAATTTCTGAAGGTGGTTCCCTTTCTTCCTTTAGAGTTATCATCGGTGTTAGTCGAATACTGTGGAGCAAGGTGTTAGGGGTTTGCTTCGGATCTTCCATTGACTTGGTTGTTAAGGTAAAGAGTCTTTGCTATAATTTCCTGTTCTTCACTCGGTATTTGGTAGCCAAAGCCGAATGGCTAATTGGCATGGTGTTACAATTTTATTGACTTCGCTCTCTTTATCGTCTTTTCTTATTGGGGCCGCTTGTTCCGGGAAACATCGCTAGCTGAACCATTTGGGTTCCAAGTCTGAGGTCCTACCAATCTCTGAATCCCATCACTCTTTTTGGGATTGTAAGGTAAGGGATTCCTCCTTAGTTATTCTATTAGCCTATCTGTGAGTCGTTCGTTGCCTTAACCCAATTGAGTGGTTAAACAATTATTTCTTCCGTATAGCGATTTACTGAGCAAGACTTTTCATGGATGCAAGAAATGTGCAAGTTGGGGATGGGAGTAAACCCTTGGTTTTAACTCCAAAGTTTAAGAAGCGAGTGGTATCGGCAGTTTGAGATTGGCCCCCGGGTTGTGGGCCGGCTTCAGAAAGGGATAAGCAGGTCGCTGTGATCCCTGCAAGTAAGGACATTAGCAAGATCGATAGTGTTGTCTTGCGTGTTCACAGGTGTGTAATTATCACACTACCCCTTTTGTTTATTTTAATAATCGTGTATGTGTTCTGAAAGCCAGAAATCCCGGCAATGGTGATTGAGTTACCCCTGTTGGGTAAAACTGAAAAATCAGGTTAGTGTATCTTGGTTAAACCTTAAATTTTGATAGCATGATTGTGTGTGTGTGACATCATATATAACCTGTTTATTACACTATGTTGCATATGCATGGGATATTGGGATGTTATGATATGAAGGGGAAGTGCTTATGGGTGACAATGTCACACCTAATGATGGTACATTATTGTATCGGTGATTTGGTCACATAGTGATCGGTGGCTAGCCACGCTTTATTGTCTTTGAGCGGTGTGTGTCACAAGATGATCGCCAAAGTGGAGTGTAGAGGATGGAGGGTTGATTGTAGAAATCCCCAGGTGTGTTGAGGTTGGACGTATGAAGTGGAGTGTAGAGGATGGAAAAAAACTAGGCTTGGTTGGGCTATCATGTTGATTGTTTGCTATACTGTATGATTGGGCTTCGGCCGATGGTGTATTGGGGCTCAGGCCCACACAAGTGGAGAATGTGAATTAATTACACACTGAGTCTCGTGACTCACACATTTGTTTAAACATTTGCAGGTAATTCTTAGCTTTACGGACTGGGTTGGAGGGAGCTCGAGGTGGCTACGCATGGGTTTACTAGTAAACTTTATTTTATTTATCGTTTATACCTTTTGGGTATTTTTCTTTGATTTGTAATAAGGCCACTACAAAATTTGGAATTTTCTTTTGGGTTTTAAATTTGGGACATATTAATTACAGACTAACGTTTTCTTATAACCTGTCCCACAACATTTCTTATAATAAAAGGCATTTTCATTGAAAACCTGATAATCGAATAATTGGTAAGTGTTTCCAAATGTCTCCTAATGGCAAGGCTCAACTAATTAAATTTCAAAGTTAACTAGACAACGGGTTTTCAACTGAACCACGAGATTCGAGATTTTAAAATGACTTAGAGTTTTCTGAAACCAATCAAACTTCCTAAACTTCTTCCTAGTGACATACCAGATCCAGTCATAGTGTTTGGGCCGGGTTTGGGGTGTTATAATTTGGTATCAGAGCCTAGTTTAAAAAGCTCGGCCTTGGGTTTTGGGTTCGAAACGTTTTTCAGATTTCGCTTTTAAGAAAAATATATACATGGATCTATTTTTGAGGTGTGGCACCCAGTCTCCTACCAAGTCTGCGAGTAAAGTTTTCTCGATGGCTAAGTGATTTGCATAAAGTTGATGTATTATGTGAATATGTTGTTATGGATGCTGGAATTAAGAAACTTTGCTGTAGAAATGAAAAACTTTAGAAACACATGTGCTTGTGGAGAAACTACTTATAATATTATCTTCATAAAACTACTTGGTAATAAACAGTGGAAGAAATGCTAATGCATAAAATTTGTAATCAGATAAAACGAAACGTTAGACATGAGTGCTAGACGTGGACGCAGTGCACGTGGCCGTGGGAGAGGCCAAGGTAATGAGGTTGAACTCTCTAAGCAAGAAATGAGCCTCAAGGCGGCGCCAAAGATCACCGTGGGCGGGATCGCAAGGCGAATCGTGAAGATGATGCCTGCCTCGTGCAATGTTGCGTGTCTTTGGAACGTGCCCGGCAGCGAGGGAGCAAAGAACTCGAAAGTCCATTCCTGAGCGACTTCGAGCTAATGGAGCTGAAATGTTTAGAGGTATTTCGAGTAGCTCCAAACGTGGTGAGTATTGGCCGGAGGCAATCGAGAGAATTATGGATGATTTAGACCGCACGGTAGAGAGGAAAAGTCAGGGGCGGTGTCTCTACTTCGGATGAGGCCTATCGCTGGTGGCTCATCAGTGAGAGAGGGTACTCCGGCAGACCGAGTTGATTGGGATTTCTTTAAGATAAAGTTCTAAGGAAAGTACGCGTTAGGCCGCTTATGTGGATGCTCATAGGAAAGCGTTCCTGAATTTAGTTCAAGGGGGTAAATCGATAGCTGAGTATGAGGCAAAATTTCTGCGGTTGAGCCATTACGCCCGGGGGATAGTCGCGACCGACTATGAGCGTTGTGTGCAGTTCGAAGATGGGCTGCGTGACGAGTTACGAGTGTTAATAGCTCCTCAGCGGGAGAGAGATTTTGCTATCCTGGTGGAAAAGACTAAAATAACTGAGGAGGAGCATGATTCGCATCTTCGGGTGGTTTTACAGATTTTAAGGGAGAAGCAGCTGTACGCCAAGTTTAGCAAGTGTGAGTTTTGGTTGAAGGAAGTTACATTTACGGGTCATGTGGTATCTGCGCAGAAGGGATTAGGTGGATCCCCTAAGATTGAAGCGGTGTTGGATTGGAAATCGCCTAAGTCTGTGGCAGAGATTCGGAGTTTCCTTGGTCTGGCTGGGTATTACCGAAGGTTCGTTGAAGGGTTCTCATTAATTGCAGCACCCTTAATGTAACATCCCAAAATTTGAGTATTATTTGTGTTGGCTCGGGTATGAATTTTGTGTGTTAGCATAGTCTTGTGAAGGCTTGATTTTATTAAGGAAGCTAGAATAATTTTTAGTATGGTTTATTTAATGAAGTGGATTAAGTGAGCTTAGCACTTAAGTTAAGTTAAGTGTTAATTAAAGCACAAGAGGAGTTAGTGGCATAGTGGATAAGGAGCTTGAAAGGTTGCTTGAGGTTAGAGGTTCGAGTAGCATGTTTAGCATTTTGAAGGCTTATTTTTGAATCCTAGCATTTATGGACGGTCAACCATTGTTTATGATAGGTTGGACTTTCATCTTTTGGCAAGTTGAATTTTTGTTTAAGGAAAGCTTGAAATTGGGGATAAGAATCTTAAGGTTATGGAAGGTTGGGGAGACATAAGGCTTGGTTTTAGGATGATGTTTTGGAAGGTATTCCTAGGCCTTTAGTGGATGTATGTGGACTGGCATGGGTGTCTAAGGGGTGGCCGAATGTGATAGGTAGCTTGGGGGATAGTTGGCCAATTTTTGTCATTTGAACATCTTTTTGCAATTGTTTTTTTCCTCTCCAAAAACTTTCCTCCTTGGCCGAATGTGACTTGTGCATTTTGGTGCATTTTGCTTTTGATTTTAGCCTCATTTTGTTGAATCAAATCATACCATTTTCCTTTCTTTCATTTGCTCTTTTGAAACCGAAACTACAATCTATCTTTTTGCATTTTTGTGCACTTTCTTTTGGCAAAGAAGTGTTTGGCGAATCTCTCCACATCTCTCTCTTTTTCTTTCTTTCAATATTATTCAAATCACATTTTCCTTTACACTCTCTTGGCCGAATCATTCTTCATCTCAAATCCCATTTCTTTTCATTTACTCAAAGTTAAAACACCCATTTACATTTTATTTCTTCTTCTCTTTTATAGCCGAAACTCTCATATTCTTTTGATTTATTTTTGGCCGAATATTCAAGGGTAGGACTTCATTTGATTTCTTCAATCGGTTTTGGTAATAGGTAAGTGTTCATGGCCGATTTTATTATTATTTCTTTTCTTTTCTAAGTCATTTTCTTGTGGACAAAAGCTGAATCTTTGGGCATTGTTAGCAAGGTTCTAACCATTATAGGAATCGATTATTCATTTAGGCTTTTTGGGACTTCTACAATCGATCTAAGTTTCCTCTAGCGATCAAAGGTTGGTAAGTCAAGTGGTAAGAAATCTTGTCGATTCATTATTCTTTAATGGATGTAAAGCCAAAGGCTATGGTGGATAAGGATTGTGGTTGGCGAATGGTCTATAGTAATGATTTAAGTATTGGCCGAATGTAGGGGCAAGGTGATCTAGTACGGTAGAGCGGATCTTTGGATTTTAGTATTGCGTTGGTGAAAGGTGTGTATCTTACACACTTTATAACTTGGTTTATATATGTATATTTGTGTGTTATAACTAATCATATTATGAAAGTGGGTAAATCGATGAGATCCGGATATGATACCATGATGGTATGAATGAGGATTCGGTAAGTCTGCTTTCAATATGTTGTTAATACATGTGGATTGAAATTATGATCTACGATTTATGATATATTCATTATGAGATACATATCAAAGTTTATTGACGTGATTTGTCTATCTATTGCATTGGTATGGGCAATATGAGTGGAGGAAGATTGATGATTCGTGTCTTGGACACCGGTGGTTTGGCACCACCAGTGGTTTGGCACCACCAGTGATTTGGTATCACATTCGTGTCTTCGGACACCAGAGGTTTGGCACCTCATAGCGACTTGTCCCTGTGGTTAATTCCACCGTGGGTTGGCCCCACTTTTGAGATATGGGATCGTCTACCAGTGATTTGGTATCACACGTGGGTTGGCCCCACAGATGGATTATTCGTGACTATGGTCACTAGTGATTTGGTATCACATTTGTGTCTTTAGACACCAGTGGTTTGGCACCACCAGTGGTTTGGTACCACACGGGGTAGAAAAGGAGTTATGGATGGCTAGGTTGGGTGCATTATACATATATGTTGCTTTGTTATAATTTGTGTAAGTATGTGGTATTTACTCGGGAGAGGGAATATGCACTCGAGTCTTGGTGACTCACCTTCTCCCTTATCTTTCAGTGATTCGTGAGATCGCGGATATGGAGCCTGATGAACTCGAGGAGGCCATGCAATAAAGTTTGGTTTACATGAACTTCCATTTGGGTACTATATTTTAATTCGGGTTTTCATATTTTATGGATTTGTAATAAGGCCTCTTTAATTATGGTTTTGGATTATTTATATGCTTTGAGATTTATTCTAAAAATGTTTAAGCATGTCACTTGGTTAATCTAATAATTGAGCTCAAAGTTTTCTAAACTAAAAACTCGCAATGGTTTTAAAAATCTCACCATCGGGTAATATGAATAGTTCGATAGAAAAAATTACAAGTTAAGTGTTTTCAACAAATTAAGTGATTTCCAAAATTCAAGTTTCTATACTCAATTGCAAATGGATTTTCAAAGTGATATTTCAAATTTTCTTAAAAGATATAAATGTTTTCTTATCTATGATTTATTCGCTTATTTTAAAGTTTTATGTAATTCAAAGTAAATCTCGCTTTAACTTATTTTCGATAAATAAAGAATTTCAAAGAGTTTTTCACAAAATTTAATTGTTAATTCGATTCTTTCAAAAATATTTTCCTTAGTGACATACCGATTCGGTCGTGGCGATTGACCGGGTTTGGGGTGTTACAAATTGGTATCGAGCCAAGTTCAAAAGCTCGTCTGGGCCCCAAGGCCCAAAATGTTTTAAAGAATGGATTTTAAAATGTTTTGTTGAAAAATTTATGGTTGGAAAGGCATGGCCTCGAGTCTCCAGACATCAATCCGCCTCGTAAGTACATCAAACTGTTGATTTTGATGATATGATATGATGATGTTGGCATGATTGTATAGTAGTAGGAACTACTCTAGAAACCCAAACTATAGGTTGAATGTACTCGCGAAACAACTTCTTATTAAAATTATTCATAAAACTGTGCTTTAAAGAAAGTGGAATATTGACTAATGCATAAAACTTTTAATCGATAAGTCGAGACTTTAGACATGAGTACTCGTGGTCGAGGTCGATGATTCGTGGACGCGGGCGGTAGGATGGCGTGGTTCGAGCCGTGAGGTCCTGGCCAAGGATCCAAAAATGAGGTACCACTACCCCCACCACCAGCAGCTGGAGTTGAGCAACAGGATCAAACGGGGATGACGCAGTTGTCTCGTGCGATGCTACGAGTTCTTGAGAGGTAGCCGAATAGGTGGAGGCGCGGGAATTCGTAAACCAGATCCGGCGACTTCGAGCCAATGGAGCGCAGGTATTTCGAGGTGTTTCAGCGTGGCTCCTAGTGCGGTGAATATTGGCTAGAGGCAACGGAGAAAATCATGGATGATTTGGATCCAATGCCGAGGAAAAGCCGAAAGGAATCGTACGCTTCTTCGTGATGAGTCATATCGCTGGTGGCTCACAAGATGTAATGGTGCCGCGGCGAGGATCTCACTTGGGATTATTTCAAGGCAACGTGACGTCAAAATACGTTGGGTCTAATTACATCGATGTGCGGCGTAAGGCATTTCCGAGTTTGATCCAAGGTAGTAAGTCCGTGTCGTAATATGAGGCGTAATTTTTAAGACCGAGCCAAAGATGCTAGAGGTATTGTGGCATCGAGCACGGCGATGTGTTCGATTCAAGATGGTTTGAGGGACGAGCTGAGATTGTTGATTGCTCCACATCGAGAGCGAGTTTGTCGCTTTGGTTGAAAAGGCTAAGATAGCCGAAGAATCAAGGAATCTGCAAGGCGAGTTACGACCGGAACAAGCATAAGAGAGGTTACGGATCATCGGGATCAACCGTAATTCTCAAAAGAGGGCTAGGCAAAGTGGGCCGAATCACCAGGAGGCCTGTTATCGCTAATCGGGGACCAAAGACGGTAATCGATGTGGAAATATCATTGGGGCGAATGTTGGACCGGAGGGAAAGGATGTTTCGGAGTGTGGTTCGGCCGGATCATCGTGTGAGAGACCGCCCACGTAAGCTAGCCAGAATCGATCGAGAGGGTCAAGGTCGTGCTTCGGGCCAGTAAATGAGGGACCGCCACCACATAGAGGTCATGGTAATGGTAGAGGAGGTAATGGTTCTGGTTGAGGTCGAGGAGCATCCGCGTAGGTGCCGGGCAACACCGAGGCAAGACACCTGGTTTGGTGTACGCAAATGAGACGCCGAGAGGAGGCGACACACCGGACGCCATAACCGTGACGTTTCTTAATCTTTGGTGAACCATATCACGCTTTGATAGATGTGGGTTCGACACATTCGTATGTTGCCGTGAACATAGTAGAGACCATGAGCTTAGTTTCGAGATCGCTTCTAGGAGGATGACCGCATTTAGCCCTCTAGGTCACTCAGAGAAGTAAATAAGTCAGATAGAGATGTACCCCCTAGAACTCCAAGGGGTAGCGTTTGTAGTGATCTGATGGAATTGCAATTTGAGGAGTTCGATTTGATACTTGGGATGGACCGGTTAGCCAAGTATCGAGCAAGTTTGGATTGCATTGCTAAGCGCATGGTTTTGAAGTCGGTTGAGGCGAAGAGGTGGTCATGATAGGTAATAGAAGAGATTATCTATCCAACGTGGTATCTGCGCTGAAAGTCGTGAAGTTGGTTAGGAAGGGTGTGAGGCATTCGTGGTCCATGTTTGTGCGTTGGAGGCTAAGGAGTCTAATGTGGGAATGTCCGCATCGTAAAGGAATATGTTGACGTATTTCAAGAACTTCCCGACTACCTCGACCGTGAAGTTGAATTTGGTATAGATCTCATATCTTAACGACGCCAAAGTCTATAGCTCCGTATAGGATGGCAATCGAAGGAATTGATGGAATTAAAGGCTCGATTCGTGGAGTTGTTGGATCGAGGTTTCATTCGACCAAGTGTTTCGCCATGGGGAGCGCCGTACTTTTGTCAAGAAGAAAGATGGCACGATGCGGATGTGTATAGACTATCGCTTGCTTGAATAAGTCGACGATCAAAAACAAGTATCCTTTGCCGAGGATAGATGACTTGTTTGATCGGCCAAGAAGCGCCGATTTTCTCCAAGATTGATTTAAGGTCCGGATATCATCACCTAAAGGTGAAAGAGGCTTGATATCCATAACACGCCTTTTCGTGACTCGGTATGGGCACTACGAGTTTCGTGATGCCGCTTGGGTTGACTAACGCCTACGCACCGTGATTTATGGAAATGATGAATCGAGTATTCCAGCAGCTTTTGGATCGGTTTTGTTGTGGTATTTATAGACGATATTTTGGTATACTCAAAGTCGAGGAGGAGCATGATGCGCATTTGCGAGTAGTGTTGTAGATTCTGAGGGAAAAGCAACAGACGCCAAATTTAGTAAGTGCGAGTTCGGCTTAGGAGGTGACTTTCTTGGGTCACGTAGTATCACCGAGGGGATTAGAGTGGATCCTCGGAAGATTGAGGCAAGATTGGATTGGAAGCCGCCTAAGTCGCTTGTCGAGATTCGAGTTTTCTAGGTCCAGCGGGTATTACCAAGATTTGTAGAAGGATTTTCTTTGATAGCAAGCACCTATGACCAAGTTATTGAGGAAAGGAGTTCCATTTGTGTGGACCGAGAAGCAAAGAAGGAAGTTTCGACAAGTTAAAGAAGATTTTGACCAAGCTCCTGCTTTGATTCAACCTCGAGGCAAAGCAAGGAATTCACTTTCCATCGTGATGCATCACATACTTGGTTTGGGATATGTGTCGATGCAGAAGGGAAGGTAGTGGCTTATGCATCTCGACAGCTTGAGACCACATGAGGTTAATTATCCGACGCATGACTTGGAATTATCTCACGTGGTTTTTGCTTTGAAGATATGGAGACACTATTTGTATAGAGAGAAGTCGATAGTCTACACGGATCACAAGAGTCTTAAGTACCTTTTGACTCGTAAGGACTTGAACTTGAGGCGTCAGAGATGGATCGAGTTGTTGAAGGACTCACGACTATTCGATCGAATATCATCCCGCAAGGCTAACGTGGTGGCGCATTTGTTGAGCCGTAAGGTTGTATCGGATTTAAGATCGATGTTTGCTCGCCTTAGCTTATATGACGATGGGAGTCTTTTATGAATCGCAAGTCAAGCCGACTTGGTTAGAGCAAATCAAGGAGAAGCAGTTAGGGATGATGGTTTAAATGTTCTGAGGTTGCGCATTCGAACGAAGGTTTAGAGGAATATAGTTTGTCCAATGATGGAGTATCAGGTTTTAAAGGGAGAGCTTGTATACCGAAGGATGTTGAGTTGAGGCAAAGGATTCTTCAGGATACACATAATGTGCCCATATGCTATGCATCCCGGAGGAAGCAAGATGTATCGGGATTTAAGAGAGCGCTTTGGTGGCAGTGTCCGCGTGAGGTAACCGAAGTTTGTGGGTAAATGTCCGACGTGTCGCCAGGTCAAGGCGAGCATCGCTACCGCTCTAGGTTACTTCAGCCGGTGAAGATTCCACAAAGGGAAGTGGGAAAGGATCACTATGGACTTTGTCGGTGGATTACCTCTTACGCCTAGTAAGAAGGATTCATTTAGGTGATTGTGGATCGTCCGACTAAGTCACTCATTTCATTCCGTAAGGATGGATTATTCGCTCGTGGTTAGCTAAGTTGTATGTAGCGGAGATAGTGAGGTTGCACGGTGTGCTAGTGTCGATCATCTCGTGATAGAGATCCTAGATTTACATCGAGGTTTTGGAGAGCGTTACATCGTGCTTTGGGTACGCGGTTGGATTTCGCATCGCATTTCATCCACCCGATCTGTGACGGCACCGTGAAAGGGTTATTCAGATTTTAGAAGATATCTTTGAGAGGATGTGTTTTGGACTTCGAGGCACTGGGAAGAGTTTTTACCATTAGGCGAAGTTCGCATACAACAATAGTTACCAAGCAAGCATTAAGATGGCACCATATGAGGCGTTGTATGGTAGGAGGTGTCGACGCCTACATGTTGGACCGAGGTTGGGTGAGCGTCGATGTTAGGACCAGAGTTGGTTGCGAGGATCGAGGATAAGGTTAAGACGATTCAGGCTCGCCTCAAGGAAGCTTCCGGATAAGCGTAAGTCATATGCGCATCTCAAGCGGAGGGATATAGAGTTTGTCGTGGGTGACAAAGTTTTTCTCAAGGTCTCGCCATGGAAGAAAGTGTTAAGATTTGGGAGAAAAGGCAAGTTAAGTCCAAGGTTCATTGGACCGTATAAGGTGTTGAGACGAGTGGGACCAGAGCCTATCACTCGAGTTGCCATCGAGTCGAGTCGATTCACGATGTGTTCCATGTCTCCATGCTTAGACGCTATCGTTCGATCCATCGCATGTTGTGGCGATAGAGGAAATAGAGGTGAGTCCAGATCGACGATAGAAGAAGAACCCGTGCGCATCCTAGATCGAGATGTGAAAGTTTTGCATAGGAAGACGCCTTTAGTGAAGGTTTTATGGCGGAATCATGGCGTGGAGGAAGTCTGCGTGGGAACCGGAGGATGTAATGAGGCAAAGTATCCTCAACTCTTTTGATCGTGTAATTTCGAGGACGAAATTTTCTTAAGGGGTAGAATTGTAACATCCCAAAATTTGAGTATTATTTGTGTTGGCTCGGGTATGAATTTTGTGTGTTAGCATAGTCTTGTGAAGGCTTGATTTTATTAAGGAAGCTAGAATAATTTTTAGTATGGTTTATTTCATGAAGTGGATTATGAGCTTAGCACTTAAGTTAAGTTAAGTGTTAATTAAAGCACAAGAGGAGTTAGTGGCATAGTGGATAAGGAGCTTGAAAGGTTGCTTGAGGTTAGAGGTTCGAGTAGCATGTTTAGCATTTTGAAGGCTTATTTTTGAATCCTAGCATTTATGGACGGTCAACCATTGTTTATGATAGGTTGGACTTTCATCTTTTGGCAAGTTGAATTTTTGTTTAAGGAAAGCTTGAAATTGGGGATAAGAATCTTAAGGTTATGGAAGGTTGGGGAGACATACGGCTTCGTTTTAGGATGATGTTTTAGAAGGTATTCCTAGGCCTTTAGTGGATGTATGTGGACGGCATGGGTGTCTAAGGGGGTGGCCGAATGTGATAGGTAGCTTGGGGGGGATAGTTGGCCAATTTTTGTCATTTGAACATCTTTTTGCAATTGTTTTTTTCCTCTCCAAAAACTTTCCTCATTGGCCGAATGTGACTTGTGCATTTTGGTGCATTTTACTTTTGATTTTAGCCTCATTTTGTTGAATCAAATCATACCATTTTCCTTTCTTTCATTTGCTCTTTTGAAACCGAAACTACAATCTATCTTTTTTGCATTTTTGTGCACTTTCTTTTTAGCAAAGAAGTGTTTGGCCGAATCTCTCCCACATCTCTCTTTTTCTTTCTTTCAATATTATTCAAATCACATTTTCCTTTACACTCTCTTGGCCGAATCATTCTTCATCTCAAATCCCATTTCTTTTCATTTACTCAAAGTTAAAACACCCATTTACATTTTATTTCTTCTTCTCTTTTATAAATGAAACTCTCATATTCTTTTGATTTATTTTTGGCCGAATATTCAAGGGTAGGACTTCATTTGATTTCTTCAATCGGTTTTGGTAATAGGTAAGTGTTCATGGCCGATTTTATTATTATTTCTTTTCTCTTTTCTAAGTCATTTTCTTGTGGACAAAAGCCTAATCTTTGGGCATTGTTAGCAAGGTTCTAACCATTATAGGAATCGATTATTCATTTAGGCTTTTTGGGACTTCTAAGCAATCGATCTAAGTTTCCTCTAGCGATCAAAGGTTGGTAAGTCAAGTGGTAAGAAATCTTGTCGATTCATTATTCTTTAATGGATGTAAAGCCAAAGGCTATGGTGGATAAGGATTGTGGTTGGCGAATGGTCTATAGTAATGATTTAAGTATTGGCCGAATGTAGGGGCAAGGTGATCTAGTGCGGTAGAGCGGATCTTTGAATTTTAGTATTGCGTTGGTGAAAGGTGTGTATCTTACACACTTTATAACTTGGTTTATATATGTATATTTGTGTGTTATAACTAATCATATTATGAAAGTGGGTAAATCGATGAGATCTGGATATGATACCATGATGGTATGAATGAGGATTCGGGTAAGTCCGTTTCAATATGTTGTTAATACATGTGGATTGAAATTATGATCTACGATTTATGATATATTCGTTATGAGATACATATCAAAGTTTATTGACGTGATTTGTCTATCTATTGCATTGGTATGGGCAATATGAGTGGAGGGGGAAGATTGATGATTCGTGTCTTCGGACACCAGTGGTTTGGCACCACCAGTGATTTGGTATCACATTCTTGTCTTCGGACACCAGTGGTTTGGCACCACCAGTGATTTGGTATCACATTCGTGTCTTGGACACCGAGGTTTGGCACCTCATAGCGACTTGTCCACGTGGTTAATTCCACCGTGGGTTGGCCCCACTTTTGAGATATGGGATCGTCTACCAGTGATTTGGTATCACAAGTGGGTTGGCCCCACAGATGGATTATTCGTGACTATGGTCACCAATGATTTGGTATCACATTTGTGTCTTTGGACACCAGTGGTTTGGCACCACCAGTGGTTTGGTACCACACGGGGTAGAAAAGGAGTTATGGATGGCTAGGTTGGGTGCATTATACATATATGTTGCTTTGTTATAATTTGTGTAAGTATGTGGTATTTACTCGAGAGGGAATATGCACTTGAGTCTTGGTGACTCACCTTCTCCTTATCTTTTCGGGTGATTCGTGAGATCGCGGATATTGAGCCGATGAACTCGAGGAGGCCATGCAATAAAGTTTGGTTTTACATGAACTTCCATTTGGGTACTATATTTTAATTGCAGGTTTTCATATTTTATGGATTTGTAATAAGGCCTCTTTAATTATGGTTTTGGATTATTTATATGCTTTGAGATTTATTCTAAAAATGTTTAAGCATGTCACTTGGTTAATCTAATAATTGAGCTCAAAGTTTTCTAAACTAAAAACTCGCAATGGTTTTAAAAATCTTACCATCGGGTAATATGAATAGTTCGATAGAAAAAAATTACAAGTTAAGTGTTTTCAACAAATTAAGTGATTTCCAAAATTCAAGTTTCTATACTCAATTGCAAATGGATTTTCAAAGTGATATTTCAAATTTTCTTAAAAAGATATAAATGTTTTCTTATCTATGATTTATTCGCTTATTTTAAAGTTTTATGTAATTCAAAGTAAATCTCAGTTTTAACTTATTTTCGACAAATAAAGAATTTCAAAGAGTTTTTCACAAAATTTAATTGTTAATTCGATTCTTTCAAAAATATTTTCCTTAGTGACATACCAGATTCGGTCGTGGCGTATTGACCGGGTTTGGGGTGTTACACTTAACTAAGCTGTTAAGGAAAGGGGTACCTTTTGTTTGGGCTGACAAGCAACAGGAAAGCTTTGAGATGTTGAAGAAAATTTTGACAGAGGCTCCGGTTTTAATTCAGCCTGAGGTTGGGAAGGAGTTTGTAGTATATTGTGATGCTTCACACATAGGGTTAGGGTGTGTGTTGATGCAGGATGAGAAGGTGGTTGCATATGCATCTCGGCAATTAAGACCGCATGAGATTAACTATCCTACGCATGATCTAGAGTTGGCTGCGATAGTTTTTGCTCTGAAAATCTGGAGACATTATTTGTATGGAGAGAAGTCCGTTATCTACACCGACCGTAAGAGTTTGAAATATCTTCTAACTCAGAAAGAGTTGAATTTAAGGCAGCGAAGGTGGATTGAGCTGTTGAAGGATTATGACAGCTCGATTGAATATCATCTGGGAAAGGCTAATGTGGTGGCGGATGCATTAAGCCGGAAAGTAATAGCGGATTTGAGAGCGATGTTCGCCCATCTTAGTTTGTATGATGATGGAAGTCTGTTAGCTGAACTTCAAGTGAAGCCGACGTGGGTAAATCAGATTAAAGAGAAACAGTTGTCAGATGAGGTCTTGAGTGCTCAACTTCTGCAAGTATAGAGCGGTGGGGTTGATGATTATAATATGAACAGTGATGGGGTTTTGTGCTTCAGTAGGAAGGTTTGCATGCCGAAGGATGTAGAGTTGAGGCAGATGATTCTTCAAGAAGCGCATAGTAGCCCTTACGCTATGCATCCTGGAGGGAGTAAGATGTACCGGGATCTGCGTGAACAGTTCTGGTGGCCTGGATTGAAGCGGGAGGTTAGAGAGTTCGTGGGAAAGTGTTTAACTTGTCAGCAGGTTAAAGCGGAGCATCAATTTCCTTCAGGGTTGTTGCAGCCGGTGAAGATTCCACAGTGGAAATGGGAGAGGATCACTATGGACTTTGTTAGTGGGCTACCTCTTACGCCTACGAAGAAAGATTCAGTATGGGTGATCGTGGATCGGTTTACAAAGTCCGCCCATTTCATACCCGTTCGTGTCGACTATTCTCTTCAGAGGTTGGCTAAGCTGTATGTGGCAGAAATTGTGAGGTTGCATGGGGTACCAGTATCGATCATATCAGATAGAGACCCTAGGTTTTACGTCGCGTTCTGAGAGGCGCAGTGCATCAAGCTTTGGGTGCGAGGCGGACTTCAAAGACTTTTCATCCACAGGTCGATGGTCATCGAGAGGGTAATTCAGATCTTGGAGGACATGTTGAGGGGTTGTGTCATTGACTTCAGGGGTAGCTGAGAGAAGTTTCTACCGTTGGCAGAATTTGCTTACAACAACAGCTACCAATCTAGTATTCAGATGGCGCCCTATGAAGCGTTGTATGGGCGGAGGTGTCGTACTCCTACCTGTTGGACAGAATTGGGTGAACGTCAGATTTTGGGTCCATAATTAGTTGCAGAGACAGAGGAAAAGGTTAAGTTAATTAGGACTCGATTGAAAAAAGCGTCTGATAGGCAGAAGTCTTATGCAGATCTGAAGCGGAAGGAGATAGAGTTTGCAGTGGGTGATCAGGTTTTCTTGAAAGTTTCACCTTGGAAGAAGGTGATGAGATTTGGACGAAAGGGCAAGCTAAGTCCTAGGTTCATCGGGCCTTTTCAGATTTTGAAACGTGTGGGACCAATGGCGTATCAACTGGAGTTACCTTCAGAATTGAATCAGATGCATGATGTGTTCCATGTTTCAATGTTAAGACGCTACCGTTCGGATCCATCTCACGTCGTGCCAGTGGAGGAAATTGAGGTAAGGCCAGACTTGTCCTATGAGGAGGAACCAATTCAGATCTTGGATCGAGACATCAAGGTGCTAAGAAGGAAATCGGTCCCATTGGTTAAATTCTTATGGCGAAATCATGGAATAAAGAGCCGACATGGGAGCCAGAGGATGCGATGCGTCAGCAGTACCTGCATCTCTTTTGACCAGGTAATTTCGAGGCCAAAATTTCTTTAAGGGGGTAGAATTGTAACATCCGGGATTTAGGGGCTTTGCATTTACTTTGTATCTGTGTGTTTGGTATGCCTCGTATGTTGTAACACCCCAAACCCGGCCCAAACATTACGACCGAATTTGGTATGCTACGGAGGAAAAACTTTTGAAAATCCCTTTTTAAGTCGTTTTAAATTTTGATAAAAGATATTGTTTTGATTTAAAACAGTTGAGGTGTTATGAAGAAAGCATTACTTAATGTCATTTAAAAATATACTAAGTTAGGTTGTTACAGTTTCAAGTGTACCCGATGGCACAATAAAACATTTTTACGAATTAATTTGAGAAAAACATGTGTACCCATTTTAATATCATAAAATAGTTAAGCAATTTATCAAAACATAAAATAATCCAAGTGCAAATTTTAGGAGGCCTTATTACATCTTAAACAAAATAAATCAAACCCATATTAAAATAAAAATAGTTCCAAATCCACCTAGTCCATATTTTCATTGCATGGCGCCTCGAGTTCATCCGGCTCCTTATCCGCAACTGAGTCACCAAAATGTTAAAGGAAAAGGTGAGTCATCAAGACCCAATGTGTAACCCTTTTTCCCGGTTTAATGTAACATCATACACAAATCATAATTAATTTAATATGCACAAGTTTAATATGCACCCAACCTAGCCATCCGTGCGCCTTTCTCTACCCCGTGGTACCAAACCACCGGTGGTGCCAAACCACCAGTGACGATAGTCACGAAATCCATCAATATTGTGGTACCAAACCACCGGTGACCCAAGTCACAATCAAATGATGGGGCCAACCCATCGTGTGATACCAAATCACCGCGATCCCATATCTCAAAGTGGGGCCAACCTACGGTGGTATCAACCACGAGGGACAAGTCGCTATGAGGTGCCAAACCTCTGGAGGTACCAAACCTCCGGTGACCGTAGTCACAATGTGTTACCAAAACATCGGTGTCCGTCGACACAAATATCAACGCCCCTCCACTCATCAACCCATATCAACAATTATATACTTTTCTTTGAAATCATGATAATAGGTTTATTTAACAACGTTCATAGATTTATCATTACCATAAACCAAATATTGCACATACCAAATGTGACATGCTTCCCAAAAGCATCAAATAATAATCTCAAAGTAATAAAGACTTACCCGTGTCCTTGTTAATACCATGATGGTATAACATCCATGTCTACACAAACCGATTAGGCATAATATAACACTTAGCATATTTAAAAGATTATAAGATGTGTATGCACACACCGATACTAACGAGAGTCCTAAATCCCGAATAGACAAATCGGCCACACAAGTTTTCCTTGCCCCTATATTCGGCCAAAAACTAGATTAGTGCCATGGCCTATTCGGCCAAAACCAAAATAATTGAGAAGGGTTCCTTGTGAACCCGAAACCTACCCAAAAGCCTTCAACACTAGCCAACACACTCCTAAATGTGAACCGGTCTCACTTCCCTACAACCAACCATCATCATTATGTTATTAGCCTTCGCTTAAACGAAAACTTAAAAGAATAATCCTTAGAAATAAACCCTTACCACCTTACCAAAATCAATTGATAGAAAAGTCCCGAGGAAAACTATGCTACCTTTAATATTCGGCCAAAGTGATTCAAGATAGGAGAAGAAAATTTTCGGCACAACAAAGAGGTATATTCGGCTAAAGAACAAAAGAAAAATAATAGGAAAAGGGAATAGAGTTTCGGCAAAGAAGAGAGTATAGAAGATTTTTGGTGTTTAAGCAAAAAAATAGGAGAACAAGATGTTGATGAATGTTTCGGTTTGAGAGAATGAAATGGAGAAAATAGAAGATGAGCAAAAGAAATGACCAAATGGTCAAAAGAGTTTAGGCTTATCACAAGGTAAAATTCGCCAAAAGAAAAGAAAAGAGATTGAGAGAGAATTGCAACCTTTTTCACCAAATGCTAGGAATGACCAAAACACTCCTAAACCTTACCAATTACTAGCATATTCGCCAAATCCTCCCCTTAGCCACATTGCCATCCAAGTTCATGGTCAATTGGCCATGAGTTAGTTTCAAAACATTTTCCACAAACCAAGCCTTTTGTCCCCTCAATTTACCATAACTTCAAGATATCCTTCCATAACCTTAGGAATCTTATCCCTTATTCCATGCTTTCCTTTAAAATAAATTCAACTTACTAAAATGAAAGTCCAACCTATCATAATCATAGGTTGACCTACCATTAATGCTAACATACAAAATAAACTTTTAAAAATGCTAAACATACTACTCGAACCTCTAACCTCAAGCTATAAGTTCAAACACCATAACCACTTTGCCATTAATTCCTTATGTGCTTTAATTAACACTTAAATTAACTTAAGTGCTAACCTCACATAATCCACTTCATTAAATAAACCATACTAAGAATTATCCTACTAAACCGAGCTTACTCAAGACCCTAATTAAGTCTTATAACACCACAAATAATATCACAGAGATTTAAACACAAGAAAAATAATTCAATCACAAATAGCCCCAATTTCGGGATGTTACGCTTCTACCCCATAAAATAATTTCGTCCTCGAAATTACCCGATCGTAAAAGATGGGGATATTGTTTGCCTCATCACATCCTCGGGTTCCCACGCCGCTTCCTCACGTACCATGGTTTCGCCATAGCACTTTCACTAAGTGCTACTTTCGCTTCACGGAAAACCTTGACATCACGCTTCTAAGATCCGAATCGGCTCCTCCTCGAAAGATAGATCCGAGTTAACCTCAATCTACGCCACAGCACAACGTCGATGGATCGGACCGATATCGCCTAAGCATTGACACATGGAAGACGTCGTGAATTTGCCTTAACTCTACCGCAACTCGAGCTGGTAAGCTACCGGTCCTACTCGCTTCAACAACAAGATATCGGGGCCGATGAACCTTGGGCTTAACTTCCTTTTTCGCCCAAAACGCAACACTTTTTTTTCCAAGGCGACACCTTCGTAAAGACTTTATCTCCTACCTCGTATTCCATTTCCTTGCGCTTGAGATCGGCATATGACTTTTGCCTATCTCGATGCTTCCTTGAGACGAGCCCGAATTACCTTAACTTTTTCTCCGTTTGGTCACCAATCTGGACCCAAAACACGACGTTCACCTAACTCCGTCCAACACGTAGGAGTACGGCATTTTCGTCCATAGAGTGCTTCATATGGTGCCATTTGGATACTCGCTGATAACTATTGTTATAAGCGAATTCCGCCAATGGTAGATACTCTTCCCAACTACCATCAAATCCAAAACGCAACCTCTCTCAGATATCTTCTAAAATCAGATCACTCTTTCCGATTTTCCATCGGTTTGGGTGAAAAGTCATCTTTGAAGTCCAATCTCGTTCCCAAGGCCCGATGCAAAACTCTCCAAAACCTTGGTGTAAACCTCGGATCCCTATCCGAGATAATCGATCTTGGCACACCATGCAATCTAACTATCTCGGCTACATATAGCTTTGCTAGCTTCAAGCGAATAATCTACCTCATCGGGTATGAAATGCGCCGACTTAGTTAGTCGATCCACAATTACCCAAACCGAGTTCTTCTTACTAGGCGTGAGGGTAATCCACCGACAAAATCCATAGTGATCCTCTCCCATTTCCACCGAGAATCTTCACCGGTTGGAGTAACCACGATGGCAACCGATGTTCGGGCTTTAACTTGCGACACGTCGACACTTACCCACGAATTGGGCCACCTCACGCTTCAACCTGTGCCACCAAAACTGCTCCTCGCAAATCTCCATACATCTTGCTACCTCCCTGATGCATAGCGTATGGGCTGCTATGTGCATCTTGGAGAATTCTTTGCCTCAACTCCACATCTTTCGCATACAAGCTCGCCCTTGAAAACATAACACTCCTCGCCGGACAAACTGCATTCTTTCCAACCACCGTCTTGAACTTGCAACCTCCTTGCATTCAAACTGTCATCCACCAATCGCTTTTCCTTAATCTCCTCGATCCAAGTCGGTTTAACTTGCGCTTACGCCAAAAGACTTCCGTCGTCGTATAGACCGAGATGAGCAAACATTGCTCTTAAGTCCGGTTCACGACTTTTCGGCTCAAGGCATCACCCACCACGTTCGCCTTACCCGGATGGTACTCAATCGAACAAATCGTAGTCTTTTAACAATTCAATCCACCGATTTGTCTCAAATTCAAATCCTTCGAGTCAAAAGATACCTCAAACTTTTATGATCCGTGTAGACTATTGACTTTTCCCCATACAAGTAATGCCGCCATATTTTCAAAGCGAAAACTATCGCCGCTAACTCCAAGTCATGCGTTGGATAGTTAACCTCATGCGGTCTTAGTGACGGGACGCATAGGCAACTACCTTCCCTTCTTGCATCAATACGCATCCCAAACCAAGATGGGACGCGTCACAAGAAAAAGTAAACAACTTTCTCGCCTCAGTTGTTCCAAAACCTGAGCTTCACAAAATCTTCCTTAGCTTGTCAAAACTTTCTTGTTGCTTCTCCGACCATACAAATGGAACTCCTTTCTTAACAACTTAGTCAACGGTAGCTGCGATTAAAGAGAATCCTTCCACAAACCTCCGATAATACCCCGCTGGACCCAAAAAGCTTTGAATTTCTCGCCACCGACCTAGGGGTTTCCAATCCAACACCGCTTCCACCTTGCGAGGATCTACTCTAATCCCTTCCGCGACACCACATGACCTAAGAAAGCCACCTCTCTAAGCCAAAATTCACACTTACTGAATTTGGCATATAATCGCTTCTCTCGAAGCCTTGTAGAAATATACGCAAATGCATGTCATGCTCCTTCTCCGTCTTTGAGTAAACCAATATGTCGTCTATAAACACCACGACAAATTGATCCAAGTATTCTTTGAAACACTCTATTCATTAAGTCCATGAATCTTTCTTTGGTGCATTAGTCAACCCAAAAGGCATCACCAAAAACTCGTAATGCCCATACCTTGTTCTAATGTCGTCTTGTGCACATCAACCTCTTTCACCTTGAGTTGATGATATCCCGACCTAAGATCTATCTTCAAAATACTTGATGCACCCTTCATTGGTCAAACAAGTCATCAATGCGAGGCAACGGATACCGTTCTTGATCGTTAACTTGTTCAATTGGCGGTAGTCGATACACATCCGCATTGAACCATCCTTCTTCCTAACAAACAACACAGTGCTCCCCACGGAGATATACTTGGTCGGATAAATCCTTGGTCCAAAAGCTCCCGAATTTGAGCCTTCACTCCACCAATTCCTTTGGTGCCATTCGGTAAGGTGCTATTGACACAGTGCCGCCTCGGTAGCAAGTCTATACCAAATTCAACTTCTCGATCCGGAGGCGGACCGGAAGTTCTTCTCGGGAACACATCGTGAATTCCCTTACTATTCTGACCTTCTCAACCACTCGACTCCTTAGCTTCCAAAGCACAAATTCGAACCAAAAACACCTCGCAACCTTTCCCGACCATCTTTTCACCCTTCAACGCAGAGACACTACATTAGATAGGTAATCTCTTCTATTACCTATCATGACCACTTCATCACCCTCACCATCTTAAGAACCATGCGCTTAGCAACAAGCGATCCAACCTTGCCCGATACTTAACCAACCGGTCCATACCAAGGATCAAATCGAACTCCCAAACGGCGGTTCCATCGGATCGACCACAAACACGACCCTTGGAGTTCTAGAGGTACATCTCTATATAGCTTATTAACAACTACAGAGTGACCTAAAGGACTAATTATACGCTCATCTCCTAGAAGCGCCTCTAAGTCTAAGTTCATAGTCTCTACCACACTACTAGCAACGTATGAATGCGTCGAACCCACATCAATCAAAGCAAAGATATGGAACACCAAAGATTAAGAACGTCTCGGTTATAACGTCCGGCAAGGCCACCTTCCTCTCGACGCCTCGCGCATAGACTAGACCAGGCGCCTTTGCTTCGTGCTGCTGCTGCACCTCTGCCGAAATTCCGCAACCTCGATTGGATCCATTTCCTCCTCTACCATTACCACGACCCTCTCGTGGTGGTCCTACATTCCTAGCCCGAGCACCAGTTCGACCCTCCGACCGATTCTTGGCTAACTTCCGAGGACAATCCCTTACGGTGGTCCAAAGACCCACATTCAAAGCAACCCTTCTCACCGGTCCAACAACCTCCCCAATGCAATTTGCCACGGCGATTCTGTGAGCGGTCTGCAGTTAATGACCATGGGCCTTCTCGCTGATTCGGCCCACTCGCCTCACCCTTTTCTCGAACATTACCACCCGATCCAGACGACCCAAATCCTCTTTTTCGCTTGTTCCTATCATAGTTCTCGTCTCACTTGGACTCCTTGACCCCTTCGGCTACCTTAGATTTTTCCACCAAGACAAAGAAACTCACGCTCCCGCTGCGGAGCAATTAGCAACCTTAACTCATCCCTAAGTCCGTCTTCAAAGCGGACACAACGATCATGCTCGCTGACACTATACCTCGAGCATAGCGGCTCACCTCAAGAATTCGCTTTATACTCGACACGGACTTATTTCCTTGTAGCAACCCTGCAAAAGCTTTCCTCGTGCATCAATGTAGCTTGTGCCCACATACTTCTTCCGATAAGCGGCTTTGAAGTATTCCCAAGTCGGATCATCTCGCGTAGCACCATCTCGAACCGTGAGCCACCATCGATATGACTCATCCTTGAGAAGCGACACCTCCTTTTTTCTCCTCATTCGCCGGATCTATCTCATCCATGATTCTTTCGATTGATTCTAGCCAATACTCACCAGTATTGGGCGTTACACTGCACACACCTCGGAAAATTTAGCTCAGTTAGCTCAAGTCTCTTAGGTACCGACTTGAGCTCCTCCACCTCCACCCATTCCACTCTCTCTAGAACCCGCAAAGATCGCTTGACACTGCGTCATCACCCGTCCGATCCTGCTCCTCGGCTCCAAAGGTTGGGGGTGGTGGTGGCGGTGGTACCTCATTCTCGATCCCCGACCGATCGGCAGTGTTCGACACGGTCATCCTACCCCTTCCGCTGGCCCACGACGGCCACGTCCTCTAAAGCTCATTCTAACTATCGCGCTTTAACTGATTAGGAAATTTTTATGAATTAGTACATGTTTCACTTGGTTATCCGCGAAGAAATTTTATGAAAAGAATTTAATAGAGATTCTTTCGATCAATCAAAGTTTTAAGTCTTCTCATCCTAATTTACATAGAAAAGTACATCCATTCCTATACCTTTCATACCTATGCACTCTTCAGCATTATCATGTCTGCTTTCTATCCTGTGTATTTTTCGTAATTTTGCCACTAGGGAAATTTCAGTAATTTTGGTAAGTTGAAGAATATTTTGAAAATTTTCCAAAGTAAATTTTTGTTGCTATTGAAATGAGTATCATAACGATTTTTAAAACTTAGAGCTTTCACAAAATAGGGTTAATCCCTTTTGGGTTTTATTTAACGTGTTTAGCCTATGACCGAAGTCCTCTTGGTTAGGGTGAACCAGAAGCTACGCACCAGTAGGAATCCCGCGAAGAGGAGGTGAGTCACGAGGATCTGCTTAAATACCAAGCTCTTCCAGATCCAATCCTAGACATGCGCACTAAGGTTACCACACCCTAACTCGGTGACTTGGTCACGGGTTGGTTTTAATTAGGCCATTAAAGTCTTATGAGTTTTGTTGGGGTGGACTAGTCCTAAGGTTCAACACCTATCACACTAACTACGCTCCTTCTTACCCTTCTATAATAATAATCCATACAAAAAGTTAGAGGTACTTACAGGCGGATCGGTCTGTGAGACTCGGTGCCATGCTTATTCAAAACCAAAATATTTCAAATAGACCTACCAAAACATTTTTGGGCCTTGGGCCCCACAATGAGCTTTGAATCGGCTCGATACCAATTTAACACCCCAAATTCGCCCAAACATTACGACCGAATTTGGTATGCTACGGAGGAAAAACTTTTGAAAATCCCTTTTAAGTCGTTTTAAATTTTGATAAAAGATATTGTTTTGATTTAAAACAGTTGAGGTGTTATGAAGAAAGCATTACTTAATGTCATTTAAAAATATACTAAGTTAGGTTGTTACAGCTTTCAAGTGTACCCGATGGCACAATAAAACATTTTTACGAATTAATTTGAGAAAAACATGTGTACCCATTTAATATCATAAAATAGTTAAGCAATTTATCAAAACATAAAATAATCCAAGTGCAAATTTTAGGAGGCCTTATTACATCTTAAACAAAATAAATCAAACCCATATTAAAATAAAAATAGTTCCAAATCCACCTAGTCCATATTTTCATTGCAAGGCCGCCTCGAGTTCATCCGGCTCCTTTATCCGCAACTACGAGTCACTGAAAATGTTAAAGGAAAAAGGTGAGTCATCAAGACCCAATGTGTAACCCTTTTTCCAGTTTAATGTAACATCATACACAAATCATAATTAATTTAATATGCACAAGTTTAATATGCACCCAACCTAGCCATCCGTGCGCCTTTCTCTACCGTGTGGTACCAAACCACTGGTGGTGCCACACCACCGTGACGTATAGTCACGAAATCCATCAATATTGTGGTACCAAACCACTTTGACCCGAAGTCACAATCAAATGATGGGGCCAACCCATCGTGTGATACCAAATCACCGCGACGATCTCATATCTCAAAGTGGGGCCAACCCACGGTGGTATCAACCACGTGGGACAAGTCGCTATGAGGTGCCAAACCTCTGGAGGTACCAAACCTCTGTGACCGTAGTCACAATGTGTTACCAAAACACCGTGTCCGCGACACAAATATCACCGCCCCTCCACTCATCAACCCATATCAACAATTATATACTTTTATCAAATCATGATAATAGGTTTATTTAACAACGTTCATAGATTTATCATTACCATAAACCAAATATTGCACATACCAAATGTGACATGCTTCCCAAAAGCATCAAATAATAATCTCAAAGTAATAAAGACTTACCTGTGTCTTGTTAATACCATGATGGTATAACATCCATGTCTACACAAACCGATTAGGCATAATATAACACTTAGCATATTTAAAAGATTATAAGATGTGTATGCACACACCGATACTAACGAGAGTCCTAAATCCCGAATAGACAAATCGGCCACACAAGTTTTCCTTGCCCCTATATTCGGCCAAAAACTAGATTAGTGCCATGGCCTATTCGGCCAAACCAAAATAATTGAGAAGGGTTCCTTGTGAACCCGAAACCTTACCCAAAAGCCTTCAACACTAGCCAACACACTCCTAAATGTGAACCGGTCTCACTTCCCTACAACCAACCATCATCATGAAGGTTATTAGCCTTCTCGGCTTAAAACGAAAAACTTAAAAGAATAATCCTTTGAAATAAACCCTTACCACCTTACCAAAATCAATTGGTAGAAAAGTCCCGAGGAAAACTATGCTACCTTTAATATTCGCCAAAGTGATTCAAGATAAAAGAAGAAAATTTTTGGCACAACAAAGAGGTATATTCGGCTAAAGAACAAAAAGAAAATAATAGGAAAAGGGAATAGAGTTTCGCAAAGAAGAGAGTATAGAAGATTTTTGGTGTTTAAGCAAAACAAATAGGAGAACAAGATGTTGATGAATGTTTCGGTTTGAGAGAATGAAATGGAGAAAATAGAAGATGAGCAAAAGAAATGACCAAATGGTCAAAAGAGTTTAGGCTTATCACAAGGTAAAATTCGCCAAAAGAAAAGAAAAGAGATTGAGAGAGAATTGCAAACCTTTTCACCAAATGCTAGGAATGACCAAAACACTCCTAAACCTTACCAATTACTAGCATATTCGGCCAAATCCTCCCTTAGCCACATTGCCGTCCAAGTTCATGGTCAATTGGCCATGAGTTAGTTTCCAAAACATTTTCCACAAACCAAGCCTTTTGTCCCCTCAATTTACCATAACTTCAAGATATCCTTCCATAACCTTAGGAATCTTATCCCTTATTCCATGCTTTCCTTTAAAATAAATTCAACTTACTAAAATGAAAGTCCAACCTATCATAATCATAGGTTGACCAGGCCATTAATGCTAACATACAAAATAAACTTTTAAAAATGCTAAACATACTACTCGAACCTCTAACCTCAAGCTATAAGTTCAAACACCATAACCACTTTGCCATTAATTCCTTATGCGCTTTAATTAACACTTAAATTAACTTAAGTGCTAACCTCACATAATCCACTTCATTAAATAAACCATACTAAGAATTATCCTACTAAACCGAGCTTACTCAAGACCCCTAATTAAGTCTTATAACACCACAAATAATATCACAGAGATTTAAACACAAGAAAAATAATTCAATCAAAAATAGCCCCAATTTCAGGATGTTACATATGTTGTTTGAGTGTGTTTGGGGTCCTCGGGAAGGCTCGGGGTTAAGTTGGAACCTTGGTCAAAATTTTCAATTTTAGGCATTTGAGGAGAGAAGTTGTCTGGGGCAGGACTTAAGGGTTTATGCTTGTGTTTGTTATCACAAGAAGGGCTTTAGTAAAGTGGCAAGGAGGCGCCACTTAGGAGGCAGGTGAGTGACGCCTCAGAGGGCAGTAAGGGAGCAGGTTCGAGTCGCACTGGTTTCACTTTTGGAATTCTTTTTGGCGTTTGGAGGGGAAGTGATGGATTCGGCTAGGAACCTTGAAGAGTGGGTGTTGATTTGGTCAAATGTTTTGAATAGATGGACAAGAGTGAAAAGGGGGGATTTGAAGCTTTCAAACTATTTTGAATGAGGGGTTGGGAGTGAATGTAGGAAGGGAAGCAAGGAGTGGGTAGCTAGTGGGTTGTTGGCCGAATTTTTCTTGGATGTTGGAAGGGGGGGAGAGGTTCGGTTTTGAGCTAGGAGGGAGGTGAGCTGAATCTTAAAGTCAGTAGCTCTAGGTCCCTCTCTTGGTAGTGGTTCGATCGGGTTCTTGAGGTGCTTTGGTGTGCCGATATTTCCTTGGAGTAGCATGGTGCATAAGGTTGGAAACCGACTAGGGAAAACACTCTTTTCTCTCATTTGCTTTGCATCTTTTTCTTTATTCATTTGATAGCCAAAAACCGAAGCACAATTGCCTCTCCTCTTCACATCTTTTTCTTCTTTGAGAGCCGCAACTCCCAAGAGCTTTTTGCTTCCTTTGCATTTGATAAAAACCGAAACTTGTTGCACTTCTTCTTTGTTCCTCATTTCTTATTTTTCTCCTCATCATTTTCTTTTCTCCATATCCTTTCCTCTCTTTTTCTTGTATTACCGAATCATTCCATTCATTTCCCTTTTCTAAAACACGGTATACGCACCTTTCTCCTATCATATTTTCTTCTGCCAAACCGAAACCCATCTCTCAATTCTTCTCCTTGAGATTTCTTTTGCTTATCGTTCTAGTCGAATCCTCATCCCACTCTTTGGTAAGTAGTTATCGTTCTCTTCTATTTCTCTCTTCTCAAGGCCGAATCTTTTTCTCATGTTTCTATTGAAGTTTTCTCATTTTTCTTATTCTTTGCCGAATTTCTGAAGGTGGTTCCCTTTCTTCCTTTAGAGTTATCATCGGTGTTAGTCGAATACTGTGGAGCAAAGTGTTAGGGGTCTGCTTCGGATCTTCCATCGACTTGGTTGTTAAGGTAAAGAGTCTTTGCTATCATTTCCTATTCTTCACTCGATATTTGGTAGCCAAAGCCGAATGGCTAATTGGCGTGGTGTTACAATTTTATTGACTTCGCTCTCTTTATCGTCTTTTCTTATTGGGGGCGCTTGTTCCGGGAAACATCGCTAGCTGAACCATTTGGGTTCCAAGTCTGAGGTTCTACCAATCTCCGAATCCCATCACTATTTTCGGGATTGTAAGGTAAGGGATTCCTCCTTAGTTATTCTATTAGCCTATCTGTGAGTCGTTCGTTGCCTTAACCCAATTGAGTGGTTAAACAATTATTTCTTCCGTATAGCGATTTATTGAGCAAGACTTTTCATGGATGCAAGAAACGTGCAAGTTGGGGAAGGGAGTAAACCCTTGGTTTCGACTCCAAAGTTTAAGAAGCGAGCGGTATCGGCAGTTCAAGATTGGCCCCCGGGTTATGGGCCGGCTTCAGAAAGGGATAAGCAGGTCGTTGTGATCCCTACAAGTTAGGACGTTAGCAAGATCGATAGTGTAGTCTTGCGTGTTCACAGGTGTGTAATTATCACACTACCCCTTTTGTTTGTTGTAATAATCGTGTATGTGTTATGAAAGCCGAAAATCCCGACAATGGTGATTGAGTTACCCCTGTTGGGTAAAACCAAAAAATCAGGTTAGTGTATCTTGGTTAAACCTTAAATTTTGATAGCATGATTGTGTGTGTGTGACATCATATATAACCTGTTTATTACACTATGTTGCATATGCATGGGATATTGGGATATTATGATATGAAGGGGAAGTTCTTATGGGTGACAATGTCACACCTAATGATGGTACATTATTGTACCGGTGATTTGGTCACATAGTGATCGCTGGCTGAGCCCACGCTTTTATTGTCTTTGAGCGCAGTATGCATCATCATGATCGCCAAAGTGGAGTTTAGAGGATGGAGGGTTGATTGTAGAAATCCCCAGGTGTGTTGAGGTTGGACGTATGAAATGGAGTGTAGAGGATGGAAAAAACTAGGTGGGTTGGGCTATCATGTTGATTGTTTGCTATCTTTCGTATGATTGGGCTTCGGTGATGGTGTATTGGGGCTCGTGCCCACACAAGTGGAGAATGTGAATTAATTGCACACCGAGTCTCGTGACTCACACATTTGTTTAAACATTTGCAGTAATTCTTAGCTTTACTGATCAAGGTTGGAGGGAGCTCGAGGTGGCTACGCATGGGTTTACTAGTAAACTTTATTTTATTTATCGTTTATACCTTTTGGGTATTTTTCTTTGATTTGTAATAAGGCCACTACGAAATTTGGAATTTTCTTTTGGGTTTTAAATTTGGGACATATTAATTACAGACTAACGTTTTCTTATAACCTGCCCTACAATGTTTCTTATAATAAAAGGCATTTTCATTGAAAACCTGATAATCGAATAATTGGTAAGTGTTTCCAAATGTATCCTAATCGCAAGGCTCAACTAATTAAATTTCAAAGTTAACTAGACAACGGGTTTTCAACTGAACCACGAGATTCAAGATTTTAAAATGACTTAGAGTTTTCCGAAACCAATCAAACTTCCTCAACTTCTTCCTAGTGACATACCAGATCCGGTCGTAGTGTTTGGGCCGAGTTTGGGGTGTTACACCGTGTAGAAGTACCGAATCTCTGTACTGACACTGTAGAGATGGTACAAGTTAGAAAGAATCAAATCTTCAAGTCACGGACTCCAACCACCACCCCACGGGCACCGACAAAACGCCACGGCCGTGCGACGCAGTCGTGGACGACACTGACTTATCATCAACAGGCGTGGCAATCTGTAAAATGGGCGTGGGAGAAATGATACAATGCATAACACGACTGTGCGAGGAGGCCGTGTGAATCAATACGCCCATGGTACACGGGCATGGGAATGTACCTGACTTGAGAATTCTATTTAAACCACCCACCCTCCCTCTTCTCACCCATTAAGCCCATTTAGTTTTTCTTTTATTTCTCAACCCCATCCCTTCTCTATACTCTTGAGCTACACCGAATGCCGAAGAAGCGGAAGGAATCAAGCATAGTCTCCCAGAGGGAGTGTAACACCCCAAACCCGATCAACACACTACAACCGGATTCGGCATGTCACAGGGTAAAAATAATTTGAATAAAACAAGTTGTAGGTTTAAATTTTGAAGATAACGCTATAAAACACTTTGCTGTTTAAAGTTTGGACAAAAGAAGAAAACTCCTTTGAGAAAACCGTTTGTTTTTAAGGAAATGCCGACTTTGATTAAAATGCAAAGTTGAAAACCGTTTTGTATTTGAACTTAAAGTAAAACTTAGGTTGGTGAAAATCTGAGTTGTTCGTTAACACAATTTGTTTGTTATTACCCGATGATAAAGTTTGAAAATCCCGATAAGAGGTATAACTTTTCAAAACATTGAGTTAACAAAGTTATTAACATGCCATGTTGTTTAACTTAAGCACAATATAATAAAACTTATAGCGGATAATCAAAAAACCCAAAATAATGGAATTTAGCGGCCTTATTACAAATCTAAAAACCAAATTTAAAAGTAAATTAATCCAAAATAGTAAATGAGATAAAACCCAAAACATAACGCATGGCCACCTCGAGTGCCGCCCCGCCCACATCCGCGATCTATGCCTCATCTGCAAAATGTAAGGGAAGGGTGAGTCACCAGACTCGATGTATAAATCCCCATCCCGATAATAACAAAGCACTTACACAATACATAAGTCAATATGCAATTCATGCAAACCCAACCTAACCATCCGAACTCCCGTGTCTACCCCGTAAGTCAAAACCACCGTGGTCAAAACCACTAGTGACCGTAGTCACAAATCATATAAGTACGGTCAAAACCACTCGTGTGGCCGTAGTCAAAAATCATATGGTGGGGCCAACCCACCGTGTGGTCAAAACCACTCGATGACAATCCAGTAATCAACATGTGGGGCCAACCTAATCGTGGTACCAAACCAATGGGACGAGTCACAAATAATCCATGTGTGGTCAAAACCACTTTGGTGACCGTAGTCACAAATAGTATATGTGTGGTCAAAACCACTGGTGGTCAAAACCACCGAGACTTAGTCACGATTATAATATAGAAAGCGGGCCCAACCCATCGTGTGGTCAAAACCACTCGGTGACAGTCTAGAAACAAGCCTTCCCCCTCCTCTCATTACACCCGCAATATGACATAATAATTCGTGTATGCGATATGTCATGTATGCTAAACATATATCAAATATAAGTATAACATGAATTACCATCATAATCAGATAGACATAAAACAACATAATCACGTTAATCAACCTCTAAGGGTATAACCATAATTTTATCTACCATGGGCATTTTCGTAATTTACCCACTAAGGGTATATCGGTAATTTTGCACCTGCAATGGCCTTTCCCAAAGGCCCAAATGTCGCCCCGAGTGACTCAGCTACCATTTCCGGTCGTATCGGATGATTGGGCCTAAAACTCGATTTCGGCCCATTCGGGCCCACACTCTCGTGTGGCCCACCTAGCACAAATCTAGCCATGTATATAAGTTCCACCTAGTCTAGTTCATTATATTCTACACAATCGCACAATTTACTTATAAGGGCCCACGGGCCCATTGGGCCCACTTCGGCCCATCACGGCCCAAGCAGCCTCAACCCACAACAATACTACTGATGGCCTCAACTATCGCGTCGAAGCCCCACACGTGCGCTCGCACTCTCGTGTGGCTACTATTACCGTGACCGGCACTTCGGCATTTGCCGCTCTACAACTAGAGTAGAGAGAGTTACACACCGATAGGAGTCTCTGTGTTAAAAACGCCATGTGCGACCACTCCTGTGCCCAAACGCCCACCAAGGTATGTTAACTCTCCTCCTGGAATGCTCTTTATATAGCTAGCTCTCCACCTTCCTTCTTTGTATCTTTTCGATGAGGGTTCCCTTCTTCAGTAGAGTTTAAATTCATCGTCCAATCCGCAAAATAAATACCCCCTTGCTTCTCATGAGATTCGAACCCAGGCTCCTCTACAACATAATCCACGCCGCTAACCACTTGGCCACAAGCTCCTCTTGTGTCTTAAACCATGCGCAACTAAATTTGAATCTATAGCCAAATATTAAAGTCCATGTAAAAAGAAAACCAAAATGCAAGAGCCAAGACTTGAACCTTGGACCTCCTTCCTTCCCTGTAGCGTCCCCCCTTGTTCCTTAAGTGGCGTCACTTTGCCACAACACCACACACTCCACTTGTGTCATTTTTCCCCACATTTTATTCTTAAGGCCTACCTGCCAACTTCCAGGGTTTTTTCACCTAAAACCAAAATTTCCCTAAAGCCAAAGTTCGATCCCGGGACTTCATAGAAGCCTTCTAACCTTCTAAAATCACTTATCCAATAGGTCCAACTTGCATTTAAGCCGATCTCTTGTTCTCTAAAAATTTTAAATCAAGGCCCATTGGGCCCAATCCTACTAGGCCCAATTTCGGGATGTTACAAATCTACCCTCCTTAAAGAAATTTCGCCCTCGAAATTTCCAACTACAGAACATTCGCATAACCTAACCTACAACACTCAGTGCTCACGCTATGCACTCGATTCCAATAACCCTAATATACTTTTAACTAGAATTTAGAAATCTTACACATACTTAAAAACACCTAACCATTAAAGGCATAAATATTTCAGACGCAATCAACTCTATATCCGAACATCACATCCAACCCAAACACACAGAATAGATATTCAAAATACAAAGATATAACAAAGCAAAGTATCGAGAAACTTACAGGTGCGGATTGGTGCCTGAGACTCGGGTGCCATATTTCAAAAAAAAATAGATATATATTTTTCTAAACCATTTTCCAAACCATCTTTTGAAAACATTTTTGAACCCAAACCCACAAATTGAAGTTTTTGAACCTAGGCTCGATACCAAAATTGTAACACCCAAAACCCGGTCAACACACTACAACCTGATTCGGCATGTCACAGGGTAAAAATAATTTGAATAAAACAAGTTGTAGGTTTAAATTTTGAAGATAACGCTTATAAAACACTTTGCTGTTTAAAGTTTGGACAAAAAGAAAACTCCTTTGAGAAAACCGTTTGTTTTAAGAAATGCCGACTTTGATTAAAATGCAAAGTTGAAAACCGCTTTTGTATTTGAACTTAAAGTAAAACTTAGGTTGGCGAAAATCGAGTTGTTCGTTAACACCATTTGTTTGTTAATACCCGATGATAAAGTTTGAAAATCTCGATAAGAGGTATAACTTTTCGAAAACATTGAGTTAACAGGTTATTAACATGCCATGTTGTTTAACTTAAGCACAATATAATAAAACTTATAGCAGATAATCAAAAACCCAAAATAATGGAATTTAGCGGCCTTATTACAAATCCAAAACCAAATTTAAAAGTAAATTAACCCAAAATAGTAAATGAGATAAAACCCAAAACATAACGCATGGCCACCTCGAGTCTGCCCCGGCTCCACATCCGCGATCTATGCCTCATCTGCAAAATGTAAGGGAAGGGGTGAGTCATCGAGACTCAGTGTATAAATCCCCATCCCGATAATAACAAAGCACTTACACAATACATAAGTCAATATGCAATTCATGCAAACCCAACCTAACCATCCGAACTCCTGTGTCTACCCCGTGTGTCAAAACCACCGGTGGTCAAAACCACCGTGACCGTAGTCACAAATCATATAAGTGTGGTCAAAACCACTCGGTGACCGTGTAGTCACAAATAATATGGTGGGGCCAACCCACCGTGTGGTCAAAACCACCGATGACAATCCCGTAATCAACATGTGGGCCAACCCACTGTGGTACCAAACCACCGGGACGAGTCACAATAATCCATGTGTGGTCAAAACCACTAGTGACCGTAGTCACAAATAGTATATGTGTGGTCAAAACCACTGTGGTCAAAACCACTCGAGACTTAGTCATTATAATATAGAAAGCGGGGCCAACCCACTGTGTGGTCAAAACCACTAGTGACATCTAGAAACAAGCCTTCCCCTCCTCTCAATACACCCTGCAATATGACATAATAATTCGTGTATGCGATGTCATGTATGCTAAACATATATCAAATATAAGTATAACATGAATTACCATCATAATCAGATAGACATAAAACAACATAATCACGCTAATCAACCCCGTAATTTTACCTACCAAGGGCATTTTCGTAATTTACCCACCAAGGGTATATCGATAATTTTTCACCGCCATGGCCTTTCCCAAAGGCCCAAATGTCGCCTGAAGCGACTCAAATTTACCATTTCCTGTCGTATTGCGCACGATTGGGCCTAAAACTCGATTTCGGCCCATTCGGCCCACACGCTTCGTGTGGCCCACCTAGCACAAATCTAGCCATGTATATAAGTTTCACCTAGTCTAGTTCACTATATTCTACACAATCGCACAATTTACTCATAAGGGCCCACGGGCCCATTGGGCCCACATCGCCCATCGCGACCCAAGCAAATTTCAACTCACAAGAATACTACCGATGGCCTCAACTATCGCATCGAAGCCCCACACGCAGCGCCGCACGCTCGTGTGTGGCTACTATTGCCGTGGACCGCACTTCGGCATTTGCCGCTCTACAACTAGAGTAGAGAGAGTTACACACCCGATAGGAGCTCTGGTGTTAAACTCACACTGCGACCACTCCTGTGCCCAAACGCCCACCAAGGTATGTTAACTCTCCTCCCGGAATGCTCTTTATATAGCTAGCTCTCCACCTTCCTTCTTTGTATCTTTCCGATGTGGGATCCTTCGTCAGTAGAGTTTAAATTCAATCAAACTCTTGCACCCAATCCATAAAATAAATACCCCTTGCTTCTCATGAGATTCGAACCTGTGCTCCTCGCAACATAATCCACACCGCTAACCACTTGGCCACAAGCTCCTCTTGTGTCTTAAACCATGCGCAACTAAATTTGAATCTATAGCCAAATATTAAAGTCCATGTAAAAGAAAACCAAAATGCAAGAGCCAAGACTTGAACCTTGGACCTCCTTCCTTCCCCCTGTGGCGTCCCCCTTGTTCCTTAAGTGGCGTCACTTTGCCACTACACCACACACTCCACTTGTGTCATTTTTCCCATATTTTATTCTTAAGGCCTACCTTAAACTTCCGAGGTCTTTTCACCTAAAACCAAAATTTCCCTAAAGCCAAAGTTCGATCCCGGACTTCATAGAAGCCTTCTAACCTTCCAAAATCACTTATCCAATAGGTCCAACTTGCATTTAAGCCGATCTCTTGTTCTCTAAAAAATTTAAATCAAGGCCCATTGGGCCCAATCCTACTAGGCCCAATTTCGGGATGTTACAGGGAGACCGATCTATATAAGTTCATGCCGGCCGCTTCAATCATTCGACGAGCCAAGGATATTTGAGGCCATTTAGTTTTTATTTCGTTTTTCTCTTTTGCTTCAATTTCCTTATCTTTACTTCTCTTCTGCTTAATTAAACTTATTTTATCTTAGTTTCTTCTTTTTAGGTTCTTCAGGCTGCTTGGGAATCACACCACGGCCACCATCATATCCACAGCCTTAGAAATCACACCCAACAATAAGGACTCTACGGTCCATTTATCTTTTCTTTTAATATTAGTTCACTTTTTATTTTTCTTCACTTTAGCTTACTTTTCTTTAATTATTTAATTAGTATTTTTTTAATTATTATTAATATATCCTGGCTAATCCTCCATGAGCTACCCAATTTCTTCATCTAGCGCAGGATCGTCATCAAGAACGACACCTCCAACTTATCTTTTACCTCTAACGCAAGGATTTCATCCATAATTCAGGGAGTTTCACTTCTCTCCATATCTTTTGAATTTATACTTAATTGTCTATATATATATCTTTGTACATTGAGGGAAATTTACATCTTAAGTGTGGGGGGGTGAACAACCTAAAAAGGTGCCTAACTTTTTTTTTCATTATTCTCAAATTCCTGAAATTAGGTGCCAAACTTTTTGCATTATTCTCAAATCCCTGAATTTTAATTTGTTTTTAAGTAATTTTCTCATATTACTAATTAGAATGAAATTTCTGATGATTTATGACTTTTATTGATATGTTTTAGATTAAGTCATTGATAATTGTGCATTGATAATTAAATTCTAAGGTACTAGAGAATCAAGCATGATAAGTCTATTTTTCGGTATTAAATTTTTTTTCTAAGTTGTTAACCTGAATTTGAATATTACTTTGAAGTTTGAAATTTACGAGGTTGATATCAAAATACCCATAATTTTTGTGAGATTTTGAGCCTTATAAGAGCATATATTCTTTTTCTTGCTCACTTTTTGATTATGAGTGTGTCAACATTGAACTGTTATTCTAGAACTTGCCTCGATTATACATGTTGAGACCACATCTTTGATTTGATATACAGAAATGATAAAGGCACCTAGGATTTAACCCACTTACTCCATAAAAAGCCTACCTTCATAATTAACCCCTAGTGAACCCTTTTGATCCTAACAACCCTTTTTATTGACTCACCCACTAATATTAACCCAAAACCCTTTGTATTTGTTATCACCATTCTTCTTGACTACCCTTTTTGTCGAGATTTGATTTGACCAGTTGCCTAACTATGTTCTTTATTTCAGTTGTTAAAGTTCTTTATTATTACTTGATCTAAAAAAAAAACATCGAAGTATATTCAGTATTAGTATGATGAAAAGCGAGCTTATATAGTTAAAGTCTATTTATTGAAGAAAAAGCTCGTATTATTAGTTTCAAAGTTTCAATTCATGTAATTATTTATTTTTCAGTTCGTTGTTTCTAGTTAGATAATTTTTCAGGTCGATCTCGATTCTAACTCTCTAATTCAGCCTGTATCCACACCTTAACCCAAGCCCCGTTACAACCCTTTCAAAGACCTTTTGATTTGTGCATCATCTCATATTACAGTGGTGGAGATTTGATTTTCATGCAAGCCTATTGGATTAACTTTTCAGGTTTGACATTTGAGTGCTTAATTCTGAACCTTAAACACTTCGAGTGATTTGAGTGAATCTTTTGTGAGGATGTCAATCCTTGTAGGTTTTGGATCAGAGGTAATTATTTAAATGAGGGGAAACACCTATGTTTTGTGCTACAAATGTATGACTTATATTGTTTGAATCTTTAGGACTCTTTGAGTTAATTTATCCATGTATAAATTATCTATGAATTATGATGAGACATTGTTGATAGGAATATTAAATCATGGAAAGTTTGTTTTAATTGTAAGTTGAGAATTTTGCTTGAGGACAAGCAAAAGCTTAAGTGTGGGGGTATGTGATAAACCGTAAAAGTAACATACTTTAATCCCATATTTAGCATACTTTTGGATGATTTATCCCTTGATTTATGTAAAAAGGTGCTCTTAATCCTTTATTTTCATGTTTTATACTCAGGAAAGCATCGGAGGATGGAAAGAACGAGAAACGGGCTCAAAACAGACCAAATTGGGCCAAAGTGAAAATTGACACGGCCTGGACTTGAGTCAACACAGGCGTGTCTCCTTGACAGACTAGAACACGGCCTGATCATGATTTACACGGGCGTGTCACCTCATTAAAAGTCTGAACATGGCCTAAAGACGATTCACACGGGCGTGTGCCATGGCCGTGTCCCTGTCGCGGAGAAGAGCAATTTCACTCGGAGAAGGATACTTTGGGGCAAAGAAACCTATTTCAAAAGCCTATATAAACACCCTAAGTATAACCTAAAAGGGGGCGGTGAGCTAGGCCAAGGAGCCGAGCCGAAAAGGTCAGATTTGTGGGAAACACTCAAAGATAGCCAGTTGATCCATCTCAAGAAGCCGGAATTCTACTCAAGACGACGGATCTCTCCTTCAATTCCTTTAAGGGGTTTTAGGGATTTCTTATGCTTTGTTTTATCTTTTCTTCTGAGATGTTTTCTTTTATTGTTATGAACTAAACCCTTCAGATACCTGAAAGGGATGAAACTTAGATGAATCTTGTTATCGTTTGCTGTAATATATGATAAATACTTGATTTTTTCTTAATTATGTGTTCTTAATTCTTGTGTTAATATTTCCGGGATATTGATTCAAGTTTGATGTGCTTAGGTGGAGGAGCAAAAGTCCCTGCTTAAGAGTAGATCTAGCATAATTAAGCAGAGTTGATCGCGCGCCTAGAGATAGGGTGACGAGATTTTGCCGGATTAGGGTGAAACCTAATATGGGAGTCCATAGATCGAGTTAATGCAATTCTAGGGGTTTTAATTAGAAAGAGATTTCAATTAATCAACCTAGGGTTAGACGTTATTCGCTTCGAGAGAGGGTTTAATATACATTAGAGAGTCTTACGGATCAAGTCAAGTGAATAAATCATCTGGTTCAGAGTTAGTTAACAAGTGAAGTCTAGGTGGATTCTTCCTAAGGGTATCGTCTTAATCAACTGAGTTTTTCCAACAGTATTTCCCCAATTCATTCTTTTTGTCTTTGCGTCTTTAGCTTAGTAGTTAGTTAAATTTAGATTAAATAACAACTTCACTTATTTTAGGCTAGATAATAAAAAGAAAGTTAGTATTAGTACTTTTGGTTCCTTTGGGTTCGACAATCTGGTCTTGCCTAAGCTATACTACTGTTCGATAGGTGCGCTTGCCTCAAATCGTTGTCATAGTTAGTTTCCAGGTTCGATCATTCTTTTTATAAATTTTAAGACTTTGACATCATGAAAACAACGATAAGAAATCGACCCATGTAATTTGACCTTATATGAAGTATACAATACCTATGGTGTACATGACCCCAAAGGCTTCCATGTCGATCAATTACAACCTGTATTTTGGGTCACTTATCAGAAATTATGCATATATCGGGTTGCGAAACAACGTGCTTTCTCAAGTTAGTCAAAAAGAAATCCCAAGAATCAGTGGTTTCTTGTTCAACAATTGCAAAAGCTATTGGCAAGATTTTTTTATTACCATCCTGTGCAATAGCCAACAACAAGCGATGCTCATATCTCCTATACATGAATGTACCATAAATTTGGGCTAATGGCTTATAGTACCAGAATGCTTCGATGCATGGCTTGAATGTCAAAAAAAAGATGATGGAAAACTCTTTTCCATTGGACCATTCGATTTCCATAATATGCAGGTTTCATTTGTAAATCGATGATAGTACCTGGGACGTACTAATTCAGTACCTTACACCATTGTAACAAATCATTATATTATTTATCCCACACGTTATGCATCTTATCCATAGCATTTTCTTTTGCAACTCATGCTTTGAGTACGACACGATGTAATCGTATTGGCTACGGATATTAGCAATCAAAACTGGCACCAGAATCCTAAGACTCGCTTTCACCATAGGTCAGATAATGTCAAAAATCATGTCAAAATCCAATTTTTGGATGATCCTATGACATACCTACAAAAACACAAGTATGTGGAGAGTTATATTTCTTAATTGTCCAGAACCTCATCTTCTTTCTCACAGATGCCATGATTTTCCGTCGACATCTATTGCCACGCATTGCACACTTGGCCTCATATTTTTTTGATCGGGATTTTGAAACATGGAAGTTGACCCCATGTTTTATGTTATGTTGCTTCACTATAGCAATAAAAGCATCTTTGGAGGAAAATCAATCCCAACTTGTAAATCACCGACATTTAACGAAGAACTTGCATGGCCTAGTCTTTTATGAGGAAGTTCTAGAAATTGTAACCCACCTTCAACATCAAGGTTGACATTAAGCATGTGGAGTGGAAGTGTATATGTCATGAAATCTGGATGGGTTCCTCCAGCATTGTCCAAACCTTTACTATCAGAACCACTCTCTTTTGGTTCAGTTATATAACCTTTGGTTTAAAAACAATGCAAATTTTGAACCATCTGGCCCAAACTCTCAGATTGTATCATTATCAATTTCAAATCCCTCTTTGTTCTCAGCTCCCTCTTTGTTATCAACCCCAGTTACATGTCCAGGGTTGGATGTCCCTTCGTCAATGCAGATTGTACAGAGTACATCATCAACCCTACATTAAAACCAAAATCTCATGCGAGTTACCAACCAATGTAACTTGATGACATACCTCATATAAGTGTTTCCGACATAGAACATCGACATGTGGAAATTGAAATCAAAAGACTCACAAAATTTCGTATCAGGGTGTCCAAGTTTGAGTTACCAACAAACCACAATTGTTGGCTCGACTGTATGCCAAAGTTGAAATTGAGGACTGAAACCAATGCATTCCTTCCCATTGATGATTCTAGCATTTCCTGATGGGAGTTTCCTAGCAATGCTGTGAAACCACCACACAACTATGCGGTAGGTTTCTACTTCTTATTCTAGATACGAATTTAGTGGAACTATTGTTGAACTCGGAGCACCTTCCTCGACATTGACAAAGTGGGCATATAACTCTAGTATAGCATTTCCACTAGAGCAATGTGAATTGAGCATTGCATTGAGCTCTATGTCTCCTTTGAGCTCAAATATATCATATCTAACAAGGTTTAATGGCATTAGATATCTATATTTCAAGCTTAAAATTCTTCTCTAGCTTGAAGTCAACATTTTCCTTCTAATTTTTTACCGAAGCTCATGCAATTTTATGCTCCAATTGAAAGCCAATTATGTAGATTGGGTTAATACAAAAACAACCCCAATTTCGGTGTCACAAATTTGACCATCATAATAAGTAACTACTCTAATTTGTCTACTCATCTTCAACCAAATAACTTGTTTCAAATGTTTAAAACCAAAACATTATATAGAAATATGAGTACTCATCATCCAAATTCAAACAAAGACACTTACCTGAACTAATTTACTTTATTGGGTTGATTTTTGAAATTCAAATTTTTAACATCAACAATTTGTTCCTTATGTAAATCTCCTTGGGAAAACAATCTGCTCGAATTTTTAGTATGGAACCTTTACACGGAATTTCTTCATTTACTACCCTCGAATATCAAGCATAGCTTCGAAATTTTGGAAAAGATTGAACATGACAAGTCTAAAAAATGCTTCTAACAAGAAACATTTTCTTGAAAAGTCTGAAAAGTTTTTACAATACACTTCTTGTTAGAAGCGTTTTCTAAAAAAAATTGGATTTGATTTCTGAAATTTATTCTGAAATTATCAGGCCCGAGAATCTTGAGTTTAGGTTTAGGGTTCATCTGAGAAGAAAATGAGTAGAAGGCTTTTTCTTCCCCCTTAAACCTTGACCCTAACAGGGAATCCCGGGATAATTTTCAAACATCCCATCTTAAAAATCTCGGACGATCATGGGCTTCCACATATTTTTTAATTTTTCCCTCAATTGCCTATATAAATGGGGGGTTTTGCTCCCCCTGTGGTGCCCCAAACCCGGTCGGGACGGTCCGACCCAAATTTGGAACATCACATTAGCAATCGAAGTGACTCTCCATTAAAACCACCACAAAGCACACCAACCACCAAACACACCTCAAACAATTATTCATGGAATATTTGATAACCTAAAGTCATGCTTCCATTGTGCTACCTTGATCACCAAGTCATCAGCATAATTCGTAAATTCAATTTTTAACAAGCAAATATTCTAAAAGCTTCAATTGAACATTCATACAGGTGATAGGGTATTTAAAAGGTTATATTTGAAAGGATTTTAGAAACCGTTTTATTTAAAAACAAATTATTAGATCTACAAAGTAATGTAGTAAAATGTTGGAAAAGTCCATTTCATAAGGTTGAAAATAGTATGGTAGAGTAATATGTATAAATCTTGTTTAGGAATATTGATTAAAACATCATGCATCTCTTCATAAAATCATAATCATTTAATTAGTTCACAGGCCACCTACTATTTACGTAATTTGTCCAATTTTATATTCCATGCATACTAAACTCATGATTAATTCCCAAATCACACATAAAACATATAAGACTTACCTTAATAACCAACAAAAATTTAACTTGCACTTACAAGTTAGTCGAACAATTACTCATACCATTCATCAAGCATTCATAATCTACCACTCAATCATCTATTTGAAGAAGTAATAAAAGCTCCAAATCAAACCAATTAAAGAGTTCACAATGTCCAATTACAAACCATTAACAACTCAAAGTCTAAAACTGACTAGATTAGTCCCATATTGCCTTCCTTTTTAAGTTGGAAACACATCAAACATACTCAAGGTAAATTGCGTTGCTTTGGATCACTTGGTAGCTCACTTCTCCTCGTTTCAGCTATATCCTTGCATTGCTAAACATAAAAGAGTGTGAGCTTTTTCAAACTCAATGAGTGCTCAAAGATTGACACAAGTTGTCACAATATCCAAAGTTAAAAGAAACCATACTATCACAGTTAATCATGGTAAGCAATCAAGCATACCTAATAGTGTTCTCATTGATATGTTGGCACAATGTGATCATGAAGCATATATACAAAATACATTACATTAGATAACCATATTTCCAAATACGACCAATATAATGTGTATCATAAAGCTATCACCCACCAAACATAACCAATTTACCCTATAACACAACCAAATATACCCTCCAACACAACCAAATATAGCCTCTCAACACAACCAAATATACACTCCAAACACATCCACTTAAACATGTATACTTACTGTATTATGCACACTTTTACATATCATACAACTCAAGTTCATATCACATATTCAGTCTCATATCATGCCCTTACAAGTGCTCACATTCTGCTCAAAAAGCCTTACCATATATATATATCTCGTATAAAAAGCATAAAATCAGCAAGACTCATATCATATTTAGTCATAAACACAAAACATTTTCATTTTCATCTCAATATACATCACATAACATATAACATTTAAGCATCATTTGCAAATCATCATTAGATTAAGTAGAAACACTTACTCATTGAACTTACTATAGGTAATTAGGCTACCTAAGCCTTTGTTTTGTGCATAATTGTAGCACACCAAACCACTCACCTTGCAACCTTGACTTTAATGGCAAAAGCTCAAATAAGCCTTTGTTTGCCTTTGTCCTTGCTTATAGAACGTCTCGAAAGATCCAACACTTTGCATACATATTAAACATTATACAAACTCATTATAAACAGCCTCAAACACATTTAAATCATATAAAAAATGCAGACCACAACTCATCTTACTTACTGAAAACTAGCAAGTTTTTCCGAAAATGTGATTTCACCACTCAAATCTAGTTTCTAAACCTTAATTTTGATTCCATACATCCTAAATATCATCTAATTACATATTTAGACCTTCAATTGAGGCCAACTACACATATATCATTTTTCCAAAAAAATCAAGCTAAACATGTTCATTAGAAAAGGGGAAAACATCAAAATCCTTTGAATTCCTTAAATATCTTTAAAATTGACTTTAAAAACATTTTTAATAGGATCAAAATAAATTTAAAATAGCTTTGAAACTGCAACTTACCTTAGTAAAATGACATCCACCATTTTCAAGCTTTAAATCAAATGATTTATTGAGATCTTGATTTAATCGGTTAAAACTCAATTTGAAAAGTTAACACACTTAGTTTGATCATGAAAAGTCAGAATGTTACCTCAATTTTGCAAAATCGATGAGACAAAGCTATTTTGAGTTTTGAACATGTAAAGAACTTTAGAGAAATTGAGGTTGAAAACATGAGTATTCTTTTAAATTGAAGAGAGATTGTGTAACACCCTTAACCCGTATCCGTCACCGGAATAGGGTTACGAAGCGTTACGAAAACTTTTCAGAACATTTTCAGATAAATCATGTCAATCGCTACTCATTAACCGAGATTATTTGTAACGTCCCATAGATGGACCCTCAAGGCCCAATATGAGCACTGGAATCGAGTCGGGACTTAATCAAAAACGCTAAGAATCTTTCGCGACATTTCAAAAAAAAATTCAAGGTGCAGTGCTCACACGCCCGTGTGGTCCAAGAGTGTAATACCCGGGATTTAGGGCTTGTGCATTTTTGCATGTGCTAGTATGCCTATGTGTGTTTTGAATGTGTTTTTATGAATTTTGAGAACTTTAGAGTGTAGGTGAATGTCTTAGGAATTATCAGATTTTAAGTATTGAAGTGGAGCTAAGCTTGATAGGCCTTAAGAGAAATTGTGGGGGAAATTAGACATAAAAAAATGGGCTTGTTAAAGTGGCAAGGAGGCGCCACTTAAAGCCTTAGTAAGTGACGCCACAAGTAGTGTAAAAGGGCCTAGGTTCGAGCAGCAAGGGATGCAAATAGGAGTTTTATTTTCTTTGTAAGGATGAGCGATGGTGGACGGCAATGGGACACTTGATAGATGAGCATTTGATCAAGTCAAGTACATTCAAAATACGGCTAAGGTATGGAGATAATTATTGGCTTATTCAAATTATTTTTTGAATGGGTAAAGAAGAGAGATAATAGGAGAAAAAGAAGGGATTAGATAGGGGGAAAGAGAGTTGGCCGAATGGAGGGGTCTAGGTGTGGTATTTTCGGCCAAAGGGAGGGGAATGAGGCCATTTGTTTTCTCTTCTTTTCAATAGTTCCTCTGCCGAAATTCTTTCTCTGTTGAATCTTCTCTTCTCCTTTTATTTTGTCAAAGCCTAAATATTCCTTGTGCTAGTCGAATCTTCATTTATCACCATTGCTGAGTTTCTCAACCTTTCTCTTCTTCTTTTCACAATTTTCCAAAAGCTGAAAGTGAGTTCTTCCTAGACCATAGCCGATTATTCATTAAACCCCAAAAGCCGAAACCAATTGATCTACATCTAGCCTACATAGCCGAATATCTCTGTGGGTTCAAGCAAGGGTGCAGTCGATTTCCGTAGTAAGGAGGGATTTTGGGATTCCTATTATAACCGACTTCAAGAGAGGAGATCTTCGGGATTTCTAGGTCTAAGGTAAGTGAGTATGATCATAGGCCGAAGGCCATTTATTGTGTTTAAATGTTAGAATTGGATCTAACATATGCTTCTAGGAATTTCGACAGATACCTCAAACAAGTGACAATTTCGGGATTTAGATCCGCAAGGGAGGAGTATAAGCTGTTTCGACAAACTTTCGAGATTCAGTGAACACGTTAGTAGCCAGGTGTGTAGCCCTACACTAACTCCTAATAGATTAATGATATGAATATTATGTATGTACTAATGGAAATATGAAAAGTGTGGCTAAATGTACCATTCAATGGTACGGTGGGTTCAGGTACGTTACCCATTAATGCTCTGTTAATAATATCATGAATATTGAACAGGACACATATGAGAAATTGTTACGAGTGTGAAATAAGGTAAATTGTGTTATTTCTTCATGTTGTATGGCGCATGGGGCATACGGGTGATATTGAAAGGGGAAGTGATTTGGTGGTTTTACCACAATATTTGGTGACTCATGTCACGTAATCTGAATGTGGTGACTTATGTCACATATTGTTATCTGGTGACTACGGTCACATATTAATATCTGGTGACTTTGTCACATTATCTGGTGGCTATGCCACAATTTATAAGGGCGATGTGCATGTCGTCTGCAGCGACTGCCTTTGATGATGTGTAGCGGATGGAGGGTCGATTTAGTAATCCCCACGGTGTGATTGGCTGGTACGGGTGATGTGTAGAGGATGGTTATTTAGGTTTGGGTTCGGGATTACATCATTACTTATATCTGTTATATGTGATTGATATGCCTAAATCGTTTGGGAGTTCGTGGTAGTTGTTACACATTGAGTCTGTTGACTCACCCTTCGTGGGATATCTTTTTCAGGTGATACTCAGTGATTTGGACCGGGTCAGCGAGGACTAGGTGGTGGCCATGCTCAGCTTAGTGTTTTCTTCCGATTTGGATTTTCCTATTAAGTTTTGGATTTATTTCGGGTTTTGCTATTGATGTAATAAGGCCACTATTATTACACTGTTTTATGCTTGCTCTCTAAATTTTTATTACGATACGATTCTTATTAACTCGAAGGTTAAATAACTCATCTTTAAAATAAATGTTCAATGTTTTGACACCTAAATACCAACGATTTTCAACTTAATGTTAAACCCTAAAATTTGACAGTTTCTTCTAACTTATAGTTTTCAAATACGAAAATATTGTTTTAATATGGACTTCAAAAAAAAAGACACAATTTTCAACTTGAACCCAACACCTAACGATTCCTCTTCAAAATGACCACATTTTCCAAATTTACAAACAAGATTTGAAATGTTTTACTCGAGGAACATGCCAGATCCGGTCGGGGCTCGTGGGCCGAGTTTGGGGTGTTTCAATTTGGTATCAGAGCCCAGTTTTAAACTCTCGGCCTTAGGTTTAACGCCCACAACGTTTTCAAAATTAAGCCCAATTAAGTTTTTGAGAAAATTTTTGTGAAATAAGCAGGTTTCTCTGGCATGGCACCTAAGTCTCAGACCAAAGTCCACCGGTAAGTACCCTAAGCATTGTATGATTTATGGTATGATTTGTATGTGGGTACAACGGGAACGTAGATTAGTACATTAGGAGTTATTGAACCCTAGGATTAGCTTACTCCAACCTGAATTACATAAAATTTAAGGCCTAATTAAACAAACTCGTGAGTAAGTCGCCAGAGTTAGGGTATGGCAACCATTGTGCGCATGTCTAGGATTGGACTCGAGAGAGAGCACAGTATTTAAGCGATCCCTAGTGACTCATCTCCTCTTGGTCGAATCTTACAGTGCGTAGTAACGGTTCACCCTAACCAAGAGGACTTATTCACGGGCTAAATTCAATAATTAAAACCCGAAAGGGACCAGCTACGCTGTTTTATAAAAACCTTAGTTTTAAATTCACCAAATTACCCCTTTGATTTGTAAAAAAAAAACTATTTTAGACCTTAAAAAGAAAATTTTTCGAAATATTCCCGATTTACAAAAATTACCAAAATACCCTTATAGGACAAATTACGAAAATACCTCTGGGATTGGATCGGACAAAAATGTTCGAGTGATGAATGTGTGTGGTAGATACTATTGAATGGATGTGCTTCTCTGAATTAGGGTAGAAGACTTGAAATGAAAACCCTGTAATGATCGAAAGAACTACTACTCAACTTCTTTACATAAAACTTGTTCGTGGATAATCAGTGGAACAAAGACTAATGCATAAAACTTTTTAAACCAGATTGAATCGCGATCGTAGACATGAGTTCTAAGGGACGTGATCGTAATGTGCGAGGGTGTGGTAGAGGCAGAATGGCCGTATCGGAACCCGTTAGGTCTGGTCAAGGGTCCGAGAATGAGGTACCACCACCACCACCAGCTGCTGGCGTTGAGCATCAGGATCAGACGGGGGATGATGCAGTATCGCTGGCGATCCTGCGGGTTCTTGAGATGGTGGCTGGAGCAGGTGGAGGTGGGGGAGCTCAAAAATCTGTACCCGAGCGACTCCGAGCCAATTGAGTTGAGGTGTTCCGTGGTGTATCTTGTGTGGCGCCCAATACGGCTGAGTATTGGTTGGAGGCGACGGAGCGAATTATGGACGAGTTGGATCTGACTACTGAGGAGAAACTGAAAGGAGTGGTGTCGCTACTTCGCGATGAGTCATATCAATGGTGGCTCACAGTTTGGGATGGTGCTATAGCTGAGGATCTCACATGGGAATATTTTAAGGCGGCGTATCAGAAGAAGTATATTGGGACTAGTTATATTGATGCGCAGAGGAAAGCATTTCTGAGGTTGGTGCAAGGGAATAAGTTCGTAGCGGAGTACGAAGCAGAATTCTTAAGGTTGGGCCGGTATGCTCGAGAAGCCGTGGCTACGGGCATGAGCGATGTGTCCGGTTTGAGGACGGATGAGGATGACTCGAGATTGTTGATAGCGCCACAGCGGGGAGCGAGTTTGCCGTGTTGGTAGAAAAGGCTAAGGTAGCCGAAGGAGTTAAGGAATCATGAGACGTAGAATACGGATAGGAGCAGGCAAAGGAGAGGTTTTGGAGCATCGTGGTCATCCGGGAATGTTCAAAAGAGACAGAGAGTTGATGGGCCACGAGGTCGTGAGGTTGCTCTGAGGAGGGCATCTGCATACTTGTACTCGGTATGGGAAGATGTACCTAGGAGAGTGTTGGAAGAAGACAGGGGATGCTTTAAGTGTGGGTCCAAGGAACACATGATTAGGGACTCATCCCATGAAAAGCAGAGGGGGGCCGACCAACAGTCGAGTGCTAATCGGCGGGGAGAGGTGGACGCAGCCACCGCGCGGGTCATGGTCCGATTGGCGAGAGGTAATGGTTCGGAAGAGGGCGGGAACACCGGCAGGTGTTGGTAATCTTCGAGGCAAGACAATGTCGGTGCGGTGTATGCAAGCCACCGGAGGAGGATGGAGACGCACCGGGCGTCATAACCGGTATGTTCCTTATAGCCGGTAAGCCTTACTTTGCTTTAATTGATGTTGGCTCGACCCACTCGTATGTTGCATGTAGAGTAGTCGAAACGCTAGGCATAGCATCTGAACTATCTAGTAGGGAGATGACTGTAGTAAGCCCGATAGGTCAAACTGTAGTGGTGAATAGGATATTTTGCAATGTACCTCTAGAGATTCAGGGAGTGGTATTCCCTGTCGACTTGATGGAACTACCCTTCGGAGAATTTGATCTCATTCTTGGCATGGATTGGCTAGTGGAACATCGGGCTAAGTTGGATTGCGCGGCTAAGCGAATGGAGTTAAGGACCCTGGAGGATGAGGAGATAATTATGATAGGAGAAAGAAGAAACTATTTGTCTAACATAGTTTCCGCATTAAAGGCTGATAAGATGGTGCGGAAAGGGTGCAAGGCATTTTTGACCTTCATTAGTGCGTTGGATGCAAAAGAAGAGGGAGTTAGTGGAGTTAGAACAGTAAGGGAATTTGTGGATGTTTTCCTAGAGGAGTTACAGAATACCCCACGATAGGGAGGTGGAGTTCGGAATTGACTTGTTGCACAACGCAGCGCGATATCTATCGCTCCGTATAGAATGGCACCAAAGGAGTTGGTTGAGCTCAAGGCTCAAATCCGAGGAGTTCTTTGGATCGTGGATTCATTCGACCCAGTGTGTCTCCGTGGGGAGCACCGGTTACATTTGTGAAGAAGAAGGACGGAACTATGCGTATGTGCATAGATTATTGTCAGTTGAATAAGCTGACCATCAAGAAAAAGTACCCGTTGCCAAGGATAGACGACTTGTTCGATCGGCTTAGGGGCAGCGGTATTTTCAAAGATAGATTTACGATCGGGATATCATCGACTTAAGGTGAAGGAGGTGGATATCCATAAGACGACTTTTTCTGACAAGATACGGGCATTATGAGTTCGTGGTAATGCCGTTTGGATTGACGAATGCCCCAGCCGCATTCATGGATATGATGAACCGGGTTTTTCAACCTTACTTGGATCGGTTCGTCGTTGTGTTCATGAGACGACATCCTAGTGTATTCCAAGTCGGAGGAGGAACATGACGAGCATCTCCTGGATAGTGTTGCAAGTGTTAAGGAAAAAGAAGCTATATGCCAAATTCAGCAAGTGTGAATTTTGGCTTAAGAAAGTTGCGTTCTTAGGGCATGTAGTGTCCGAGAAGGGATAAGGGTGGATCCTAGGAAGATTGAGGCGGTGCTAGGCTGAAACCACCTAAGTGCGTGGGTGAGAGTAGTGCGTAGTTTCTTGGGATTGGCGATTACTACGAGAAGGTTCGTGGAAGGGTTCTCATCAATAGTTGCTCCTTTGTGAAGTTGTTGAGAAAGGAGGTACCTTTCGTATGGATAGATAGGCAACAGGAGAGCTTTGAGAAGCTTAAGAGGGTTTTAGTGAAGCTCAGTTTTGATTCAACTGAGGCGGGGAAGGATTTCGTGGTGTATTGTGGCGCTTCTCATACGAGGATTAGGATGTGTTTTGATGCAAGACGGGAAGGTAGTCGCTTATGCGTCTCGACAATTAAGGCCACATGAGGTTAACTATCCGATGCATGACTTGGAATTGGCGGCGGTGGTCTTTGCTCTTAAGGTATGAAGGCACTATCTATATGGAGAAAAGTCGACAATTTACCACAGACCATAAGAGCCTTAAGTATCTGTGACTCGAAAAGAGCTAAACCTAAGGCAATGAAGGTGGGTGGAGTTATTAAAGGACTACGATTGTTCCATAGAGTATCACCCGGCAAGGCAAATATGGTAGCAGATGCCCTAAGTCGGAAAGTAGTGTCGGATCCGAGGCGATGTTTGCACACGCCTTAGCTTGTATGTGATGGAAGTTTCTTGGCGAGTTGCAAGTCAAGCCGTCATGGGTGAATGAGGTGAAAGAAGGACGGTTGGCGGATGATGATTTAAGTGCTAAGTTGCGGCAAGTGCGAGAATGGGCGGCTAGAGGATTATGGTGTTAACAAATGATGGAGTATTGTGTTTCAAGGGTAGGTGCATATATTTTGAAGAACGAGGAGTTAAGACGGAGAATTCTTCGGGAATCGCATAGTAGCCCTTATGCTATGCATCCCGGAGGTAGTAAGTTGTATAGAGATCTAAGGAGCAGTTTTGGTGGCACGGTCTTAAGCGGGAGATTCTGAAATTTGTAGGAAGTGCTTAACGTGTCGGCAAGTCAAGGCCGAACATCAAGTTCCATCGAGATTGCTTGATCGATAAAGATTCCGCGATGGAAGTGGGAGAGAATCACCATGGACTTCGTTAGTGGGCTTCCCCTACGCCTACTAAGAAGGACTCGGTATGGGTGATAGTGGATCGATTGACAAAGTTCGCGCATTTCATTCCGGTCGGGTTGACTATTCTTTGCGAGAGGTTAGCAAAGTTGTATGTGGCGTAAATTGTGAGATTGCATGGACTCACTGGTTTGATTATTTCGACGAGGATCCAAGGTTTACGTCTCGGTTTTGGAAAGCACTACATCAAGCTTTAGGCACCGAGATTGGATTTCACTACGGCATTTCATCCACCGTCAGACGGTCAATCTGAGCGAGTGATCCAAGTGTTGGAAGATATGTTGAGGGGCTGTGTGATAGACTTCAGAAGAAGTTGGGAAGAATATTTGCCTTTAGCGGAGTTTGCATATAATAACAGCTATCAAGCCGATGTCGGATGGCACCGTATGAAGCGCCAGTATGGGCGGAAGTGTCGCACTCCTACATGTTGGACAGAATTGGGGGAACGACAAGTTTTGGGTTCAGAAATTGTGGCAGAATCTAAAGAGAAGGTGAGGGTAATTCGGACATGATTGAAGGAAGCATCTGATAGGCAAAAGTCGTACGCAGATCTTAAGCGGAAGGAAATAGAGTTTGCTATGGGAGATCAGGTGTTTCTTAAAGTTTCACCATGGAAGAAGGTGATGAGATTTGGTCGCAAAGGGAAATTAAGTCCCAGGTTTATAGGACCTTACCGGGTATTGAAGCGAGTTGGACCAGTGGCATACCAGTTAGAGTTGCCTCCGAAGTTGAGACAGATGCACGATGTATTCCATGTTTCTATGCTACGTCGTTATCGATCGGATTAAATCTCATGTAGTACCCAGGTTGAGGAGGTGGAACCGAGACCGATTTGTCCTATGAGGAAGAGCCGATTCAGATCTTGGAGCAAGATGTGAAGGTGTTGCGGAGGAAATTAGTTCCTCTAGTCAAAGTGTTATGGCGTAACCATGGATCGGAAGAAGCTTCGTGGGAGCCGGAAGAAGCAATGCGACAAAGAATACCCTCACTTATTTTAGCGGGTAATTTGAGGTCGAAATTATTTTAAGAGGTAGAACTGTAATATCCGGATTTAGGGCTTGTGCATTTTTGCATGTGCTAGTATGCCTATGTGTGTTTTGAATGTGTTTTTATGAATTTTGAGAACTTTAGAGTGTAGGTGAATGACTTAGGAATTATCAGATTTTAAGTCTTGAAGTGGAGCTAAGCTTGATAGGCCTTAAGAGAAATTGTGGGGAAATTAGACATAAAAAAATGGGGCTTGTTAAAGTGGCAGGAGGCGCCACTTAAAGCCTTAGTAAGTGACGCCACAAGCGGTGTAAAAGGGCCTAGGTTCGAGCGACAAGGGATGCAAATAGGAGTTTTATTTTGCTGCAAGGATGAAGCGGTGGTGGACTGCAATGGGACACTTGATAGATGAGCATTTGATCAAGTCAAGTACATTCAAAATACGGCTAAGGTAGGGAGATAATTATTGGCTTATTCAAATTATTTTTGAATGGGTAAAGAAGAGAGATAATAGGAGAAAAAGAAGGGATTAGATAGGGAAAGAGAGTTGGCCGAATGGAGGGGTCTAGGTGTGGTATTTTCGGCCAAAGGGAGGAATGAGGCCATTTGTTTTCTCTTCTTTTCAATAGTTCCTCTAGCAGGAATTCTTTCTCTGTTGAATCTTCTCTTCTCCTTTTATTTTGTCAAAGCCAAATATTCCTTGTGCTAGTCGAATCTTCATTTATCACCATTCTTTGAGTTTCTCAACCTTTCTCTTCTTCTTTTCACAATTTTCCAAAAGCTGAAAGTGAGTTCTTCCTAGACCATAGCCGACTATTCATTAAACCCCAAAAGTCGAAACCAATTGATCTACATCTAGCCTACATAGCCGAATATCTCTGTGGGTTCAAGCAAGGGTGCAGTCGATTTCCGTAGTAAGGAGGAATTTTGGGATTCCTATTGTAACCGACTTCAAGAGAGGAGATCTTCGGGATTTCTAGGTCTAAGGTAAGTGAGTATGATCATAGGCCGAAGGCCATTTATTGTGTTTAAATGTTAGAATTGGATCTAACATATGCTTCTAGGAATTTCGACAGATACCTCAAACAAGTGACAATTTCGGGATTTAGATCCACAAGGGAGGAGTATAAGCTGTTTCGGCAAACTTTCAGGATTCAGTGAACACGTTAGTAACCAGGTGTGTAGCCCTACACTAACTCCTAATAGATTATTGATATGAATATTATGTATGTACTAATGGAAATATGAAAAGTGTGGCTAAATGTACCATTCAATGAGTACGAGTGGGTTCAGCACGTTACCCATTAATGCTCATTAATAATATCATGAATATTGAACAGGACACATATGAGAAATTGTTACGAGTGTGAAATAAGGTAAATTGTGTTATTTACGCATGTTGTATGACGCATGGGGCATACGGGTGATATTGAAAGGGAAGTGATTTGGTGGTTTTACCACAATATCACGTGACTCATGTCACGTGTCTCGAATGTGGTGACTTATGTCACATATTGTTATCCGGTGACTACGGTCACATATTAATATCTGGTGACTTTGTCACATTATCTGGTGGCTATGCCACAATTTATAAGGGCGATGTGCATGTCGTCTGCAGCGACTGCCTTTGATGATATGTAGCGGATGGAGGGTCGATTTAGTAATCCCCACGGTGTGATTGGCTGGTACGGGTGATGTGTAGAGGATGGTTAATTAGGTTTGGGTTCGGGATTGCATCATTACTTATATACATTATATGTGATTAATATGCCTAAATCGTTTGGGAGTTCGTGGTAGTTGTTACACATTGAGTCAGTTGACTCACCCTTCGTGGGATATCTTTTTGGTGATACTCGGTGATTTGGACCGGGTCGGCGAGGACTAGGTGGTGGCCATGCTCAGTCGAGTGTTTTCTTCCAATTTGGATTTTCCTATTAAGTTTTGGATTTATTTCGGGTTTTGCTATTGATGTAATAAGGCCACTATTATTACACTGTTTTATGCTTGCTCTCTAAATTTTTATTATGATACGATTCTTATTAACTCGAAGGTTAAATAACTCATCTTTAAAATAAATGTTCAATGTTTTGACACCTAAATACCAACGATTTTCAACTTAATGTTAAACCCTAAAATTCGTGGCTTTCTTCTAACTTATAGTTTTCGAATACGAAAATATTGTTTTAATATGGACTTCAAAAAAAAAGACACCATTTTCAACTTGAACCCAACACCTAACGATTCCTCTTCAAAATGACCACATTTTCCAAATTGACAAACAAGATTTGAAATGTTTTACTCGAGGAACATGCCAGATCCGGTCGGGGCTCGTGGGCCAGGTTTGGGGTGTTTCAAAGGGACACGCCCGTGTGACCCTGGGACACGCTCGTGCTATAGGCCATGTTCGACCCCGTGTAACTCTCTGACTTGTGCACACGGCCATGCCACACGCCCGTGTGCTAGGCTAAGTTGTTAATTAAATTCTTTCGAAATTAGGTGCAGGTTTCACACGGCCAAGACACACATCCGTGTTCAAGGCCGTGTCTCCCACACGGCTGAAACACACGCCTGTGTCTCTGCCTGTGTGCTCAATTCTGAGCATTCTATTTTTCTCGAATTTAAGGTGCAGGGGACACGCGGCCTAACCACACGCCCATGTACTAGGCCGTGTGTCAGACACGGTCTAGACAAACGCCCGTGTGTCTGCCCGTGTGGACAAAATAAAGCTATTTCTAGCTTCATTTCTCACCCAAAATCACACCAATGACCTTCACTTAAACTCATATTCACATGCCAACCATTTCAAACATTCAAGTTAAGCAAACTCTATCATTCAACAGAGCATACCATTACATGCATACATATTCATGATCTTGCCTTGGTTTTTTCAATATGTTAGGCATAATTTGATCAACTACTTAACACATATGTAGCTACCATAGTATGACTGTAACACGCCTTACCTGTGTTCAATGCTGGAATCGGATACGAGGCATTACCGAACTTAACTTGCTCAAACGTAAAACTTCAGACTATAAAATTTCGTTTCAACTTAAAACTTTTTCATTCATATTCATAACGTCCCTATTATGGGTCTACGTGACCCTAAACATACATGCGGAATGGTTCGGGACTAAACCGGAAACTTTTGCACACTTAGAAAATTTTTGCCTAAAGCAGGGCTACACGCCTGTGTGGAATGGAACATGCATGTGTGGGCAGGCCATGTGGTCACACACGCCCATGTCCTTAGCCCGTGTGACTCTCTGTGTATGACGTCATCAACAAAATTGGGTCACACGGCCAAGTCACACACCCGTGTGCTTAGGTCGTGTGGCAAATTAAATTTCGAAAAGTAAATGCAGACTTCACACGCCCTGGGCACACGCCCATGTCCCGGGCTTGTGTTCTCCACACGGCTGAGACACACGGCCATGTCTCTGCCCGTGTGGCCAAGAAAATGGCTATTTTCCAGACCATTTGGCACCCTCTTTTGCACATACTTAAACACAACTTCAATCCATCCATCCCAAACACATATAACCACATCACATAAAACCTTTAGTATAAACACACACGTATAAATAGGCATTACAACTCATTAACCAATATGAACCAACACATTTGGCCAAATCAAATGACACATACACAATTGACTAAGTCCCTATACATGCCATAGACTCAAAAGGTTTTGCATTCACTTATACCCAACATGATAGCTTGATAGTGTGATAGCATCTCCGGCGATCTCCAACTTGAACTAGTATAAAACCCTACATGATATGAGAAAGGAAGGGGAGTAAGCTATAAAGCTTAGTAATTATGTATGTAAATAATAAACAATTTATTACCATGCTTTTAACAAACCTTATTTTGAGTTCTCAAGATAATGCCATCATTATTGCATAAAATTTCTCGATTCACTTATGTTCATCTTGAGCTGTCTACTCGAGTTACAGTCACTAATTTTTTTTTATCTGTGATAAACCGAAATAGAAACATATTTTAGGCCCACATTTAGTATGCTTTTGGATGAATTATCCCTTGATTTATGTAAAAAGGTGCTCTTAATCCTTTCTTTTCATGTCTTATACTCAGGAAAGCACAAGAGGATGAAAAGAACGCAAAATGGGCTTAAAACGGGACAAATGGGCCAAAGCATGAAATCGACACGGCCTGGACCAAAGATCACACGACCGTGCCTCCTTAAAGATCTTGAACACGGTCTAACCCCGATTTACACGGCCGTGTCTCATTAAAGAAATCTGAACACGGCCTGGCCACGATTTACATGGGCGTGCACCATGGCCGTGCCTCTGTCGTGGAGAAGAGCAATTTCATTCGAGAAAGGATACTTAGGGAGAAAGAAACGTATTTCAAAGGCCTATAAATACACCCTAAGTATGACTGAAAGGAGCCCAAAGCTATCGTCTAGGGGCGTCGTGCTAGGCAGAAGAAGAAGCGATTTGTGGGATTCACTCAGGGATAGCCAGTTGATCCATCTCGAGGAGCCGGAATTCTACTCAAGACGGAGGATCTCTCCTTCAATTCCTTCAGGGGGTTTTAGGGATTTCTTATGTTTTGTTTTATCTTTCCTCTTGAGATGTTCTTCTTTATTGTTATGAACTAAACCCTTCGGATACCCGAAGGGGATGAAACTATGATGAATCTTGTTATTTGATTATTTGAATTATATGATAAATACTTAGTTTGTTCTTAATTATGTGAGCTTAATCCAAATTTAATGTGCTTAGGTGGCGGAGGAATAGACCCTGCCTAAGAGTAGATCCAACGTAATTAAGCGAAGTTGATCGCACGCCTAGAGATAGGGTGACGAGATTTTGTCGGATTAGGGTGAAACCTAATATGGGAATCCACAGATCGATTTCTTTGCTATTCTAGGGGTTATTATAAGAGAACGAGAGTTCCACTAATTAACCTAGGGTTAGACGTTATTTGCCTCGAGAGAGGGTTTAATATATGTTAGGGAGTCTTACGGATCAAACTAAGTGAATAAATCGTATGTTTCAGTGTTAGATAACAAGTGAAGTCTAGGTGGATTCTTCCTAGGTATCGTCTAAATCATCCGAGTTTTTCCCAAGTTATTTTCCAAATTCATTCTTCTTTGTCTTAGAGTCTTTAGTTTAGTAGTTAATTAATTTGGATTAATAAACAATTTCACTTATTTTAGGCTAAATAATAAAAAGAAAGTTAGTATTAGTACTTTTAGTTCCTTTGGGTTCGATAATCCGGTCTTGCCTAAGCTATCCTACTGTTCGATAGGTGCACTTTCCTTTAATCGTTGTCGAGTTAGTTTCGAGTGTTCGATCATTCTTTTATAAATTTTAAAACTCGATTCTACAACATCAAGTTTTTGGCGCCGTTGCCGGGGAACTAAAATATTAAGAAAACTCTATTTTTATTACTTTAGCCATTATATTTTTTTTATTTTTTGCAATTTATTTTTATCTTTAGTTTTACTTTTAAAATTTGCTAAATTCTCTTTCTTTATTTTCCTAGCAGGTACCTATAGTTTATGACTAGAAAGAACCCGAGAGGACCCTTAGAATACGACAGTGATATTGAAGCTACTGCTCGAAGAAATCACAGAGAAATTAGGCGAGCCCTAAATTACCAAGGAGAGCGAGAAGATAGATCCAATCCTACTGAAGGGATGGACGAAAATAATCTTCCACCACAAGATGTGGGAGAAAATAATGCTCCTCGTACTATGTTTGATTATGCTAAACCTCATTTAACAGGAGCCGAATCTAGTATTATTAGGCTCATATAGTTTGCTAATAATTTTGAATTAAAGCCTAACACTATACAAATGATTCAACAGTTTGTTCAATTTGATGGTTTACTGAGCGAAGATCCAAACGCTCATATAGCTAATTTTTGGAGTTACGTGATACCTTCAAAATAAATGGCGTTTTCGATGATGCCATACGTCTTTGGTTATTTCCCTTTTCATTAAAGAATAAAGCTAAACATGGTTAAACTCGTTACCACGAGGGTCAATCACTACATGGGAACAAATGACCCGAAAAATTTCTATTAAAATATTTCCCACCGGCCAAAACAGCCAAATTATGTAATGATATCTCTTCTTTTGTGAAGATGGATTTAGAGACATTGTACGATGCATGGGAGAGATATAAGGATCTCTTGAGAAGGTGTTCGCACCATGGTTTACCCTTGTGGCTTCAAGTCCAGACTTTTTATAATGGTGTGAACCCCTCAACGAGACAACTAATTGATTCAGCCACCGGTGGAACCTTGAATAATAGAACTCTTGAGGCAGCCTACGAGTTTATTGAAGAGATGTCGCTGAATAACTATCAGTGGCAAGTTACAAGGACTAGGCCAACAAAATCACCGAGTCTACAACCTCGATGCAAGAAACCATGCTATCAAATCGTAGAGAGTTGATGAATAAGAAGATTGATAGTTTGTGTTCTTCGCAGTACATCTAGTCATGCGAGGCGACGCAAGTGGAACTGTGGCGAATCCTGAGTACCCACCCTACCAACCTAGCACAGAGCGAATGCATGAACTATATAGGTAACAATTTCGATCTAATAATAACCCATATAGTAATAATTATAATCCAGTTGGAGGAACCACCCAAATTTTTCGTGGGAGGACAAGGAAATCAAGGAAATCAAAGACAACAACCTTCTCAAAATTTTCAAAATCAGCCCTATCCGCAAGAGAAGAAGCCAAATCTTGAAGAGACGTTAAACAAATTCATAGCATCCACGAAGCCCGCTTACGAAAAGCGAAGCAACACTCGAAACCCAACAAACATCGATCAAAACGATCGAGAACCAAGTTGGAGGACTTACAAAGGCAATCGGGAAATTACCCGATCGATCGGAGAAATTGCAAAGCTATTATCCGAACGACCGCAAGGGCGTCTACCGAGTAATACCGAAATTAATCCAAAGGAGCAAATCCAAGCCATAACGACTTAAGAAAGCGAAGAAGTAGACGAACCCACCCAACACAAGGAAACGAGGTAGAAAAATGTAAAGTTGAGGTAACACAAGATAAGCCAAAACCGGTAATCAAGGAGTACCAACCTCGCGTACCTTAACTTTGAGGCATTAAGAAGAGACGACACGGAAGAAACGATTCGGTAAGTTTCTTAAACTCTTAAAGAAATGACATATTAACTTACCATTACTTGAAGCTCTTTCGCGGATGCGAGATTCTAGGAAATTTTTAAAAGAGCTTCGACAAACAAACGAAAGTTAGGCGAGTCGTCACATGTGGAACTTAACGCAAAGTGCTCAAGCAATTCTCCAAAATAGACTACCACAAAAGCTAAAAGACCTGAGAGAGTTTTACAATTCCATGTTTAATTGGTAGACTAACTGTTGATAATCGTTAGGCGATTTAGGGAGCAAGCATAAATGTCATGCCTTATAAATTGTTTAAACAATTAGGTCTAGGGAAACCCAAACAAACTAGGATGAGCATTCAATTAGGTGATAAAGCTGTTAGAATTCCTAGGGCTATTATCGAAGATGTTCTTGTAAAAATTGATGATTCGTTTTCCCGATAGACTTTGTTGTCTTAGACATGGATGAGGATAATTCGATCCCCTAATTTTAGGAAGACCCTTTTAGCAACCGCGAACTAAAATTGATGTTGATGCAGGAGAACTCATACTTTGCGTAGGTAATGAGACAAGTCACCATCACGGCTCTCGACTCGGCTAGAACATCGAGTAATCAAGGTGAGAACGTAAATTTTCATCGATAACCATTCGATTAACCCTTATTTTCGTGAAGCACCACCAAAGAATACAACCAACCCGATCCTAAACCCCATGCCAACAAAGAAATAACTCATAAAGATCAAGGGATTCAGTTCGATGATCTAGATGAGTGGAAGACACACTTCAAGGAGAAATTAGGGATACACGACGAAAAACCAAAACCACACAAGATAAAACCGAAGGAGCCCCCAAAAGAGCTAATAGGAACAACAAACCACTTCAAAATAGGGGACCAGGTGCTCGTTAGATCGCATGAGATCCTCAAATATCTCCTCCAGACCCTAGCACAAACGAAGAAATATTTTTTAGGGTAACCAGTGTTTTCCCACACGAAACAGTCAAGGTAAGTAATCCTATTTTTGGTACTTTTACTATAAACACATCTCGACTTAAATTTTTTCAAAAAGACACAATTGATAGCATGAGGAAGAACTTCCAACTCCTCAAACCACCCTGACAATGCAAATGAGAGGAGAGTCTAGCTTAAGACTATAAACTAGTGCTTCTCGGGAGGCAACCCGAGCACTAACATAATTTATTCTCACATTTTGCTTTAAATTTATTTTTCTTTTCTTCTTTTCTTTCTGAACCACTTAGTTATAAACTAACAAGGGGTGTAGAATTCAGGACACACGGCCTTACACACGGCTGTGGCCGTGGCCGTGTGGACCATAAGAATCCCCATACTGACATAGCAGAGGCCGTGTGAATCAATTCCAACCACTTTTCGACGTCACGGATCCAACCACTACACCACGGGCATCGAAAAAGGGGCACGCCCGTGCCCAATAACCGTGTAAAGCTACTGACTTTCCAACCACGGGAAGAACACGCCCGTGCCTTACGACTGTGCGAAGCTACTGACTTGCCACCACGGGCAGAACACACCCGTGTCTTCCAACCGTGGTCGACTCGAAAACAAACATAGAGAATCAACACACCCTGCGACACGACCGTGCGATGCGGCCGCGTGAATCAACACACCCTCAACCTACGGGCGTGGTAAATTGCCAGATTTGAGATTCTATTTAAATACCATGCCCCTCTCCTTTCTCTCCTTACCTACTCTTCTTCTTCTTCCTTTCTTTCTTTTCTCCCTTTTGTTTTTTTTTCTTCCTTTTCCCAATAAGACCTCAGACTCTTGAGCTACAACAAAATCATATTCATGGCAAAAAAGCGTAAAAGGCCAATCTTCTCAAAGGAGACTGATTCACCTGAGTTCATGCCAGCAGCTTCATCCAAACAACAAGCCAAGGGTCTTTGAGACCAATTATCTGTTCTTTTATTTTTATCTTCTCATTTATTTTCCTTCTCTTTAACACTCTTATGCTTAATTTAGTTTATTTTATCTTAGTTTCTTGATTTTAGGTTCTAAAGGCTGTTTGGGAATCATGCCACCACCACCACCATAACCTCAGCCTTAGAAATCACACCCAACAATAAGGACCTCCCAGTCCATTCATCTTTTCTTTTAATTTTAATTTTCTTCTTAGTCTCATTCTCTTTATCTTTCTTGTCTTTAATTACATTATTAGTTTAGTTTTAATATTACTCTAGATGTCCTGGATAATTCTCCACGAGCTTCACAATTTCTTCATCTAGCGCAGGTTCGTCATCCAGACGGCCTATCACCACCACCAAAGTCACAATTTTCTCTCAAGGAATCATCCGAAAATTCAGGAAGTTTTCACTTATCCCCATATCTGATGATTTTATTAAAAGGTTATTATATATTTTTGTACATTGAGGGCAATGTACATCTCAAGTGTGGGGGGTGAACAACCTAAAAAGATACCTAACTCAAAAGCCTGAATTTAGCCTTGTCTTAAAGTAAATTACTCATATTACTAATTAGGATGAAATTTCTGATGATTTATGATTTTTATTGATATGTTTTAGACTGATTTTTATTGATATGTTTTAGACTAAGTCATTGATAATTGTGCATTGATAATTAAATTCTAAGAATACTAGAGAATCAAGCATGACAAGTCTATTTTTCAGAAATTAAAAATTTGCTAGGTTGTCAAACTGAGTTTAAATATTATCTTGAAGTTTGAAATTTACGAGGTTGACATCAAAATACCCATAATTTTTGTGAGTTTTTGAGCCTTATAGAGCATATATTCTTTTTCTTGCTCACTTTATTGATTATGAGTATGTCAATACTGATTTGTTATTCTAGAACTTGCATCAATTATACATGTCGAGACCACATTTTTTTGATTTGATACACAGAGATGATAAAGGCACCTAGGATCTAACCCACTAACTCCATTAAAAAGCCTACCTTCACAATTAACCCCTAAAAAACCCCTTTTTAATCCTAACAACCTTATTTATTGACATAACCGCTAATATTAACCCAGAACCCCTTTGTTTTTGTTATCACCATTCCTTTTGACTACCCTTATATCAAGATTTGATTTGATTAGTTGCCTAATTATGAACTTTAGTAATGTAACAACCTGAATTTTGGGGGTTTTGCATTTAGTGTGTGTTGTGTGTGTATGCTGAGCTTTGTACATTATTTTGGTGTGTTTGGGGGTTCAGGGAAGGCTCAGAGTTAAGCCAAAGCCTTGGCCAAATTTCCTTTTGGGCACTTTTAGGGGAGAGCTGACTGGGGCAGGACTTAAGGGTTATTGCCTGTGTTTGTTGACACAAGAATTGAAGTGGCAAAGTGGCAAGGAGACGCCACTTAAGGTGTTGGTAGGTGACGCCATAGGGAAGCAGTGTGGGAGCAGGTTCGAGTCGCACAATTTACTTTTTGGGAATTCTTTTGGCGTCTGGAAGGGAAGAGGTGGAGTTCGGCCAGGACACTTCAAGGGGGGAGGGTTGATTGGGTCAAACAATTCAAATGTGTGGCCATGAGAGGAAGAGGGAGTTTGAATTATTTAAACTACTTTGAATGAGTGAACAAGAGTGAATTTAGGAGGAAAATATGAGATTGATGGTTGGTGAAGGTAGTGGCCGAATTTTTGGATGCTTGAGAAAGGGGGGAAGAAATCAGTTTTGGCTTGTAGTAGGTGTGCCAAAAATTTGAGCTGATTAGTAGCTAAATATTGAGAGTTCTTTTCCTTTCAGCATTTGGTGTTCTTCATATTGGCAGCTTGTGATTCTTTTCTTTGAATAACCAAAACCTTCTCCCCCTCTTTAGTATTTTTTGTCGTGTGTGCATTACTTCATCACCCAAAAGCCGAACCCTCTTACCATTTCTTTTTCATGATACCTCTTTTACTCAATTGCTTCTTCAAGAGCCGAACCCCAACTCTCTTTCTTGTTCTCTATTATTTTCTTTCTTTTGTTCATATTCGTGGCTCATCTCTTAATCATCATAAACTGAAACCTCTTACCACCTACACCATCTTATTATTTTCATCTCATTTGTTCTCCTTAGCTGAATCTTCATTTCTTACCCTGATAATTCACCTTTTGTTCTCTCATCTTCTCAAGCCGAAACCTATTCTCTTTTTCTTCTCCTTGCTTTGATTCTCATTTTTCTTTTGGCTGAATTTCCTTGGGTATTCATCTCATTCATTCGTTATTATCTCTGAAGATTGCCGTCACTCTGTTCCCTAACCTTCTCAATCAGATTCTCCTTAGTTGTGGTAAGTATCCTTTTTCCCCTTCAATTCTTTCTTCTCACTTTTTGGTTGCCGAAGCATTAATCTTGTTCTTTGGGTTTTGGCCGAATGAAGGAGGGGTCTTGTCTCCATATTATTCCTGCATCTATTCAGCAATTGAAGGGTTTAAGGGACATTCGGATTCGATCGATTTAGGTACTCAATCGGTGCCTTAATCCTAGCCTAATAGTCTTCAGGTTCTGTCGACCTAGGTAAGGGAATCTTTACATATCGAGCGTATATCCTTATTTCTTTTTCTCTCTACTTCAATGCCTTAATTTGGTCTATTCACCAAGATCTCTTTTATGGATTCAAATGCCAGCCAAATGAAGGAAGGCGTTGGACCCGTGGTCCCAGCCCCTAAGTACAAAAAGCGCGCGGTGTCTGCTTTTCAAGATTGGCCACCAGGTTGTGCACCGGCTTCAGAACAGAATAGTAGGCAAATAGCAATCATTCCTACTAGCGATAGTGTCAACGTAGATAGCATAATATTGCGTGTTATCAGGTGTGTAAAACTTCACACTCTATTATTTATCTGTATTATTGATTGTATGGGCTGAAAAGCCGAAAAGATTGTGTAGACAGTCGTAATACCCTTTTGGGTAAGGCTAGGGATGCCAGGTACGTGACTTTAACATTTTCTTTGTGAGTATTGATGTATGTGGTAACCTTTCACTTTGCTTGATAACATGTTGCATCCAGTATGACATGTATGTTATGCATGGGCTTGGATTATGATGTGAAAGGGGAAGAATTTGGGACTGTCACGGTGGTTTGGTACCACGAATGGGTTTGCCCCATGTATATCTGATTTAGTGCCCATGTCTCGGTGGCTTGGTGCCACGGTGGTTTAATACCACGTATATACGATCTAGTGACTCGTCCCAGTAGTTTGGTACCACAGTGGGTTGGCCCCACATATATTCATTAGGGATTGTCAGGGTGGTTTGATACCATGGTGGGTTGGCCCCACGTATGTTAATAGTGACTCTGTCACGGTGATCTAGTATCACGGTGGTCTAGAACCACGAGTGGTCTGGTGCCACGTATGAGGCGTGTAGCGGATGGAGGGTTGATTGTAGAAATCCCCACGGTATGATGGGCTGGTACGGGTGGTGTGTAGAGGATGGAAACTAGGTTGGGCTGGGACATATTGCATTCTATTCTTCTGTATGCCATCTTGAGTGGGCTAAGGCCCAATATGCGATTGTGGGTCATGGGCCGTTTATGTGATATAGGGGATTTACACACTGAGTCTTGGTGACTCACCCCTTTTGCTTAATATTGCAGGTAATCAGTAGATTGTGGATCTGGGAGCCGAGGCAGACTCGTGGAGGCCATAAAAAGTTTCTTTCGTGCACTCGTTTTCTTTTACAAATTTATTTTAATTGGGGATTTAATTATGTAATAAGGCCTTCTTAGTTTAATAATTGGTTTTCTTTATTTATTATCTAATTACAATATGACATCATTATATGTTAAAAACTGATAAGCAAGATAAAATTTTAATCACTTTAGTAACATAAAGAAATCGTTTTCTCTGAAATGCCAGCAATGACAACCAGTACTTGTTTAACTTAATCCAATATTTTGTTTATCTTATCCTTAAACCTCAAACAACTGTTCTCAAAACATCAACCAAACGAAAAGTTTTTTTTTATAGTATCTCTCCAAAGTTTCAAACCCTTTTTAAACAACTTTTACCTTGTAACATACCATATCTGGTCGTAACGTCTAGACCGGGTCTGGGGTGTTACAATTTTTGGTATCAGAGCCTAGGTTGCAAAATTCGGGCTGTGAAATGGGTTCAACAGTGTTTTATAAAGTTGATTTAAATGTTACTTGGAGGAAATGTTTTGATTGGGAATATGGCATCCTAGTCTACTGGCACCCGATCCACGCAGGTAAGTACTCTAATTGTTGGTGATGTATGTATGGAATGATTATTTGCATGAATGAATATGTTTGCTAGCACTAGGAGATCCAAACTTTAGAGACTGAAACCTCTAGGTCGAGATATGATTTGCGAGAATTACTCTCTAAAGCTACTTCTCATAAGACTGCTCGGTATTAAACAAGTGAAAGGAATACTAACTCATAAAACTTTTAATTAGATTAAGTCGTATCGAAAGCCACTAGTACTAGGGGACGTGAACGTGCTGTGCGCGGTCGTGGTAGAGGCCGAGGTGTTGGGTCTGAACCCTCAAATTCAGAACATGGGTCAGGAGATGAGATGCCAGTACCACTAGCTGTGGAAGCAGATTTTTAGGATCAAACGGGCAGAGATGATGCGATGTCTCAGGCGATGTTGCGAGTTTTGGAGAGGGTTGCTGGAGCGAGCACAGGATCAGGGGCTCGGAAATCTGTGTCTGAACGACTTCGAGCCAATAGAGCAGAAATGTTTAGGGGTGTGTCTAGTGTAGCTCCGAATGTAGCTGAGTATTGGCTAGAAGCAGTAGAACGCATTATGGATGATCTTAATTTTACGATGGAAGAGAAGTTGAAAGGGGTTGTGTCTCTTCTGCGGGACGAGGCGTACCAATGGTGGCTGACGGTCAGGGATGGTGCAGTGGCTGACCGTATTTCATGGGATTTCTTCAAATTGGCATTTCAAGGGAAGTACATTGGATCGAGTTATGTGGATGCGCAGCGTAGGGTATTTCTGAATTTGGTTCAGGGGAATAAATCGGTGGCTGAGTATGAGGCGAAATTCTTACGTCTAAATCGTTATGCCCGGGGTATTATTGCTACAGACCATGAGCGTTGTGTTCGGTTTGAGGATGGTCTGAGGGATGATTTACGAGTGCTGATAGCTCCACAATGAGAAAGAGAATTTGTTGTTTTAGTGGAAAAGGCTAAGATAGCAGAGGAAGTGAAGCGGTCCGAAAAGCAGAATCAGGATAGAGATAGAGGTAGAAATAAAAGGAATTTTGGACCGTCGGGGTCAGTTGGGCGTTTTCAGAAAAGACCTAGGTTGGATGGGCCGAGTCGGGTTGCGAGACCAGTTGTTGATAGTCAGCCTCAGAGGTGTACCTGATGTGGTAAATTACATTTGGGTGAATGTTGGACGAGTAACAGAGGATGTTTCAGGTGTGGGTCTACGGATCATCTGGTAAGAAACTGTCCACAGGAACTGGGCAGAGCGCAGCTAGTAGGTTAGGGTTACGCTCAGCTGAATAGAGGTGGTCAGCAACCGCAGAGGGGTCGTGGTCCAGCTGGAGGAGGTAATGGTTTCGGTCAGGGCCATGGAACATCAGCCAAAGGTGCAGGGAGTACTGATGTGAGACAGCCAGGGTTGGTCTATGCAGCTAGACGCCGAGAGGAGGGCGATGCACCGGATGTGATAACCGGTACGTTCTTAATTTTTGGATTGCCTTTTTCTGCATTGATTGATATTGGGTCAACACATTCCTATGCTGCTAGTGTGGTATCTGGAACTTTAAGCATAGACTCTGAGATTGCTTCTAGGGAGATGACTGTACTTAGCCCTTTAGGACAATCTGTAGTGGTGAACAAACTCTTTAGGGATGTACCTCTAGAAGTTCAGGGGATGGTTTTCCCGGCTGATCTGATGGAACTGCCGTTCGGGGAGTTCGATTTGATCTTAAGTATGGACTGGTTAGTGAAGTATAGAGCAAACCTGGATTGTGCTGCCAAGCGCATGTTGTTAAGGACTGTTGAGGATGATGAGGTGGTGGTAATAGGTGAGAGGAGGAACTACCTATCTAATGTAGTGTCCGCTCTAAAGGCTGAAAGACTGGTGAGGAAGGGATGTAGGGCATTCATAACTTTTGTTTGTGCTCTAGAGGCCAAGGAATCAACTTTGGGGGATGTCCAAACAGTGAAGGAATTTTCTGATGTTTTCCCAGAAGAGCTTCCGGGATTACCCCCGGAACGCGAGGTGGAGTTTGGTATTGAGCTTCTTCCGGGAACAGCGCCTGTGTCTATTGCACCATATAGGATGGCGCCAAAAGAGTTGATGGAATTGAAAGCCCAGATTTAGGAACTGCTAGATCGAGGTTTTATCTGACAAAGTATATCACCTTGGGGAGCGCCGGTGCTATTCGTTAAGAAGAAGGACAAATCAATGCGTATGTGCATTGACTATTTCCAGTTGAACAAGTTGACCATCAAGAATAAGTACCCGCTGTCGAGGATTGATGATTTGTTCGATCAACTTAGGGGAGCTTCAGTCTTCTCGAAGATAGATTTGAGGTCAGGATATCATCAGCTTAGAGTCAGTGAGGCGGATATTCATAAGACGGCGTTTCGTACTCGCTATGGCCACTACAAATTTTTGGTGATGTCGTTTGGGTTGACCAATGCACCAGCAGTGTTTATGGACATGATGAACCGAGTATTCCAACCCTTCCTGGACTGGTTTGTCGTGGTGTTTATAGACGATATCCTGGTTTATTCAAAATCGGAGGAGGAGCATGATTCGCATCTTCGAGTGGTTTTGCAAATCCTGAGGGAGAAACAGTTGTACGCCAAATTCAGTAAGTGTGAATTTTGGCTAAGGGAAGTTACCTTTTTGGGTCACGTGGTGTCTGCTGAGGGGATTAGGGTCGATCCTCGGAAAATTGAAGCTGTGTTGGATTTGAAGCCACCTAAGTTTGTGGCAGAGATCCGGAGTTTTCTTGGTCTGGTGGGGTATTATAGAAGGTTTGTTGAGGAGTTCTCGTTGATTGCGGCGCCATTAACCAAGTTGTTGCGAAAAGGGGTTCCGTTTGTCAGGTCTGATAAGCAGCAGGAGAGTTTTGAGAGGCTGAAAAGGATTTTGACAGAGGCTCCGGTGTTGATACAACCTGAGGCTGGGAAGGAGTTTGTCGTTATCACGATCGTCACACACAGGTTTGGGATGTGTGTTGATGCAAGAAGGGAAGGTGGTAGCATATGCGTCTCAGCAGTTAAGACCACATGAGGTGAATTATCCCACACATGATTTGGAATTGGTAGTAGTAGTATTTGCCTTGAAGATCTGGAGACATTATCTGTATGGGGAGAAGTCCGTCATTCATACAGATCACAAGAGCCTAAAATACCTTCTCACCCAGAAGGAGTTGAATTTAAGGCAGAGGAGGTGGATCGAATAGTTAAAGGATTATGATTGCTCAATTGAGTACCACCCGGGTAAAGCTAACGTGGTGGCGGATGCTTTAAGTCGTAGGGTGATCTCTGACTTGAGAGCAATGTTTGCTCACCTCAGTTTATACGATGATGGAATTCTATTAGCTGAGCTTCAAGTGAAACCTTCTTGGGTCAGTTAGATTAAAGAGAAGCAGTGGGATGATGAGTGGTTAAAGTCGAAGTTGCAGTTGGGAACAGATGGTGAGATAACGGATTTCAGTGTGAATAGTGATGGGGTATTATGTTTTCGAGGGAAGACTTGCATGCCAAAGGATCCTGAGTTAAGGTGTAAGATTTTACAGGAAGCGCATAGCAGCTCATACGCTATGCATCCTGGAGGAAGTAAGATGTATCGGGATTTGCGAGAACAGTTTTGGTGGCCAGGTCTGAAGCGAGAGGTAATCGAATTTATGAGTAAGTGCTTGACGTGTCAACAGGTGAAAGCGGAACATCAGTTGTCTTCGGGGTTATTACAGCCGATGAAGATTCCACAGTTGAAGTGGGAAAGGATCACAATGGACTTTGTTAGTGGGCTACCTCTCACGCCTACTAAGAAGGATTCAGTATGGGTAATTGTTGATCGTTTGACAAAGTCTGCCCATTTCATACTGATTGTGAGGTTGCATGGGGTACCAGTGTCTATCATATCAGACAGGGACCCTAGGTTTACGTCAAGGTTCGGAAGGCGTTGCACCAAGCGTTGGGTACAAAGTTAGATTTCAAGATGACGTTCCCATCCTCGATCGATGGTCATCGAGAGGGTAATTCGAGATCTTAGAAGATATGTTGAGAGGTCACGTCATAGACTTCTGTGGGTAGTTGGAAAGAGTTTCACTGTGTTGGCGGACCAGATACAACAACAACTACCAATCTAGTATTCAGATGGCACCGTATGAGGCATTGTATGGTCGGAAGTGTCGCACTCCTACTTTTTGGACAGAGTTGGGTGAGCGACAGTTATTGGGTCCGGAATTGATTTCTGAAACGGAGGACAAAGTTAAGTTGATTCGGACTCGGTTGAAAGAAGCTTCTGACAGGCAAAAATCTTATGCAGACTTGAAGCGTAAAGACATAGAATTTGTAGTGGGTGACCGGGTTTTCTTAAAGGTTTCACCGTGGAAGAAAGTCTTAAGGTTTGGACGGAAGGGCAAGCTGAGCCCCAGATTCATCGGACCGTATCGTGTGTTGAAGCGTGTGGGACCGGTAGCTTACCAGCTCGAGCTACCTTCGGAATTGAGTCAGATCCATGACGTATTCCATGTTTCAATGTTAAGACGCTATCATTCAGATCCATCCCATATAGTGCCAGTGGAAGAAATCGAAGTAAAGCCTGACTTATCTTTTGAGGAAGAACCGGTTCAAATCTTGGATCGTGATGTTAAGGTATTGCGGAGAAAGAGAGTTCCGTTGGTTAAAGTGTTGTGGCGGAATCACGGTTCAGAGGAAGCTACGTGGGAGCCAGAGGATGCGATGCGACAACAATACCCTCATCTCTTTTGATCAGGTAATTTCGAGGCCAAAATTTCTTTAAGGGGGTAGAACTGTAGCATCCTGAATTTTGGGGGTTTTGCATTTAGTGTGTGTTGTGTGTGTATACTGAGCTTTGTACATTATTTTGGTGTGTTTGGGGGTTCAGGAAAGGCTCGGGGTTAAGCCGAAGCCTTGTCCAAAATTTCCTTTTGGGTACTTTTAGGGGAGAGCTGACTGGGGCAGGACTTAAGGGTTATTGCCTGTGTTTGTTGACACAAGAATTGAAGTGGCAAAGTGGCAAGGAGACGACACTTAAGGTGTTGGTAGGTGACGCCACAGGGAAGTAGTGTGGGAGCAGGTTCGAGTCGCACAATTTGCTTTTTGGGAATTCTTTTGACGTCTGGAAGGGAAGAGGTGGAGTTCGGCTAGGACACTTCAAGGGGGCAGTGTTGATTGGGTCAAACAATTCAAATGTGTGGCCATGAGAGGAAGAGGGAGTTTGAATTTTTCAAACTACTTTGAATGAGTGAACAAGAGTGAATTTAGGAGGAAAATATGGGATTGATGGTTGGTGAAGGTAGTGGCTGAATTTTTGGATGCTTGAGGAAGGGGGGAAGAAATTGGTTTTGGCTTGTAGTAGGTGTGCCGAAATTTTGAGGTGATTAGTAGCTAAATATTGAGAGTTCTTTTCCTTTCCGCATTTGGTGTTCTTTATATTGGCAGCTTGTGATTCTTTTCTTTGAATAACCGAAACCTTCTCCCCCTCTTTAGTATTTTTAGTCGTGTGTGCATTGCTTCATCACCCAAAAGCCGAACCCTCTTACCATTTCTTTTTCATGATACCTCTTTTACTCAATTGCTTCTTCAAGAGCCGAACCCCAATTCTCTTTCTTGTTCTCTATTAGTTTCTTTCTTTTGTTCATATTCGTGGCTCATCTCTTAATCATCATAAACTGAAACCTCTTACCACCTACACCATCTCATTATTTTCATCTCATTTGTTCTCCATAGCCGAATCTTCATTTCTTACCCTGATAATTCACCTTTTGTTCTCTCATCTTCTCAAGCCGAAACCTATTCTCTTTTTCTTCTCCTTGCTTTGATTCTCATTTTTCTTTTGGCCGAATTTCCTTAGGTATTCATCTCATTCATTCGTTATTACCTCTCAAGATTGTCGCCACTGCTCCCTAACCTTCTCAATTGGATTCTCCTTAGTTGTGGTAAGTATTCTTTTTCCCCTCAATTCTTTCTTCTCTCTTTTTTGTTGCCAAGGCATTAATCTTGTTCTTTGGGTTTTGGCCAATGAAGGAGGGTCTTGTCTCCGTATTATTCCTGCATCTGTTCTGCGATTGAAGGGTTTAAGGGACATTCGGATTCGATCGATTTAGGTACTCAATCGGTGCCTTAATCCTAGCCTAATAGTCTTCAGGTTCTGTCGACCTAGGTAAGGGAATCTTTACATATCGAGCGTATATCCTTATTTCTTTTTCTCTATGCTTCAATGCCTTAATCTGGTCTATTGACCAAGATCTCTTTTATGGATTCAAATGCCAGCCAAACGAAGGAAGGGGTTGGACCCGTAGTCCCAGCCCCTAAGTACAAAAAGCGTGCGGTGTCTACTGTTCGAGATTGGCCACCGGGTTGTGGACCGGCTTCAGAACAGAATAGTAGGCAAATAGCATTCGTTCTTGCTAGCGATAGTGTCGACATAGATAGCGTAATATTACGTTTTATCAGGTGTGTAAAACTTCACACTCTATTATTTATCTGTATTATTGATTGTATGGGCTGAAAAGCCGAAAAGACTGTGTAGACAGTCGTAATACCCTTGTGGGTAAGGCTAGGGATGCCAGGTACATGACTTTAACATTTTGTTTGTGAGTATGGATGTATGTGGTAACCTTTCACTTTGCTTGATAACACGTTGCATCCATTATGACATGTATGTTATGCATGGGCTTGGATTATGATTTGAAAGGGGAAGAATTTGGGACTGTCACGGTGGTTTGGTACCACGAGTGGGTTGGCCCCACGTATATCTGATTTAGTGACCATGTCTCGGTGGCTTGGTGCCACGGTGGTTTAGTACCACGTATATACGATCTAGTGACTCGTCCTGGTGGTTTGGTACCACAGTGGGTTGGCCGCACATATATTCATTAGGGATTGTCACGGTGGTTTGATACCACGGTGGGTTGGCCCCACGTATGTTAATAGTGACTCTGTCACGGTGATCTAGTATCAAGGTGGTCTGGAACCACGAATGGCCTGGTGCCACGTATGAGGCGTGTAGTGGATGGAGGGTTGATTGTAGAAATCCCCACGGTGTGATGGGCTGGTACGGGTGGCGTGTAGAGGATGGAAACTAGGTTGGGCTGGGACATATTGCATTCTATTCTTCCTCAGATGCCATCTTGAGTGGGCTAAGGCCCAATATGCGGTTGTGGGCCATGGGTCATTTATGTGATATAGGGGATTTACACACCGAGTCTTGGTGACTCACCCTTTGCTTAATATTGCAGTGTCGATAGATTGTGGATCCGGGAGCCGAGGCGCACTCGTGGAGGCCATAAAAGTTTCTTTCAGACACTCGTTTTTCTTTTACAAATTTATTTTAATTGGGGATTTAATTATGTAATAAGGCCTTCTTAGTTTAATAATTGGTTTTCTTTATTTATTATCTAATTGCAATATGACATCATTATATGTTAAAAACTGATAAACAAGATAAAATTTTAATCACTTAAGCAACATAAAGAATTCGTTTTCTCTGAAATGCCAACAATGACAACCAGTAATTGTTTAACTTAATCCAATATTTTTTTTCTCTTATCCTTAAACCTCAAACAACTGTTTTCAAAACATCAACCAAACGAAAAGTTTTTTTTTTACAGTATCTCTCCAAAGTTTCAAACCCTTTTTAAACAACTTTTACCCTGTAACATACCAGATCTGGTCGTAACGTCTAGACCGGGTTTAGGGTGTTACAAGTAATTTATCCCTTATTATGTACTTAGTTTTTTCTTAAAAAAAACAAAGTATATTCATTATTAGTTATGTGATTAAACGAGCTTATACATTTAAAATTCGAAGATCGAAAAAAGAAGCTCGTATTATTAGTATTATTAGTTTTCAATTGATGTAATTATTATTATTAGTTCAGTAGTTCTTAGTTAGGTAATTTGTCAATTCAATCTCGATTTTAACCCTCCAATTCACTGCTCCACACCTTAACCCTAGCCCCAAGCACAACCCTAACAAAGACCTTTTGATTTGTGTTTCATCTCATATTTCGATGGTGGAGATTTGATTTTCATGCAAGCATATGGGATTAACTCTTCATGTTCGACTTTTGAGTGCCTAAATTTTGAACCTTAAACACTTTGAGTGATTTGAGTGGATCTTTTGTGAGGATGTCAATCCTTGTCGGTTTCAAATTAAAGGTAATTATTTAGATGAAGGGAAACACCTATGTTTTGTGCTACAAAATATAAGGCTTATATTGTTTGAATTTTTAGGACACTTTGAGTTGAATTATCCATGTATAAATTATCTCTGAATTATGATGAGACACTATCAATGACTGTTATGAATTATAGAAAGTTCGTTGTAATTGTAAGTTGAGAATTTTGCTTGAGGACAAGCAAAAGCTTAAGTGTGGGGGTATTTGATAAACCGAAATAGTAACATATTTTAGGCCCACATTTAGTATGCTTTTGGATGAATTATCCCTTGATTTATGTAAAAATGTGCTATTAATCCTTTCTTTTCATGTCTTATACTCAGGAAAGCACCAGAGGTTGAAAAGAACGCAAAACGGGTTTAAAACGGGACAAATGGGCCAAAGCATGAAATCGACACGGCCTGGACCAAAGATCACACGGCCGTGCCTCCTTAAAGATCTCGAACACAGTCTAACCCCGATTTACACGGCCGTGTCTCATTAAAGAAATCCGAACACGGCCTGGCCACGATTTATACGGGCGTGCGCCATGGCCGTGCCTCTGCCGTGGAGAAGAGCAATTTCATTCGGGAAAGGATACTTAGGGAGAAAGAAACGTATTTCAAAAGCCTATAAATACACCCTAAGTATGACTCGAAGGGGGAGCCCAAAGCTATCGCTCTAGGGGCATCGTGCTAGGCCAGAGAAGACAGATTTGTGGGGATTCACTCAGGGATAGCCAGTTGATCCATCTCGAGAAGCCGAAATTCTACTCAAGACGGAGGATCTCTCCTTCAATTCCTTCAGGGGGTTTTAGGGGTTTCTTATGTTTTGTTTTATCTTTCCTCTTGAGATGTTTTTCTTTATTGTTATGAACTAAACCCTTCGGATACCCGAAGGGGATGAAACCTATGATGAATCTTGTTATTTGATTATTTGAATTATATGATAAATACTTAGTTTGTTCTTAATTATGTGAGCTTAATCCAAATTTAATGTGCTTAGGTGGAGGAGGAATAGACCCTGCCTAAGAGTAGATCCAACATAATTAAGCGGAGTTGGTCGCACGCCTAGAGATAGGGTGACGAGATTTTGCCGGATTAGGGTGAAACCTAATATGGGAATCCACAGATCGATTTCTTCGCTATTCTAGGGGTTATTATAAGAGAACGAGAGTTCCACTAATTAACCTAGGGTTAGACGTTATTCGCCTCGAGAGAGGGTTTAATATACGTTAGGGAGTCTTACGGATCAAACTAAATGAATAAATCGTATGTTTCAGTGTTAGATAACAAGTGAAGTCTAGGTGGATTCTTCCTAGGGTATCGTCTAAATCAACTGAGTTTTTCCCAAGTTATTTTCCAAATTCATTCTTCTTTGTCTTAGAGTCTTTAGTTTAGTAGTTAATTAATTTGGATTAATAAACAATTTCACTTATTTTAGGCTAAATAATAAAAAGAAAGTTAGTATTAGTACTTTTAGTTCCTTTGGGTTCGATAATCTGGTCTTGCCTAAGCTATACTCTCGCTTCGATACGCACTTGCCTTTAATCGTTATCGAGTTAGTTTCGTGTTCGATCATTCTTTTATAAATTTTAAAACTCTGATTTACAGCGATCAATCCGGAGCTACGGAACTGCAAATTAAGATCCGCTAATTTTCAGTGAAACTAGACTCACATATCTTTTTACCATAATATTTCCAGAATTTTTGGTTTAGCCAATCAGTACAGTTTAATCTTTAAAGTTTCCCCTGTTTCCCTGTCCGACAATTTTGACCCCTCTTCACTAAAAATTTATTTTCTCATTGCAAATAACTCGAAAGACATTCCCGTTTGATTCTCTTGAAAATAGACTCATTAAAAAAATTCAATCATATAAATTTTATCCCTTGATTATTTTTGTACAATATTTAATGAATTTCCAAAGTCAGAACAGGGTATTCCAAAATCATTCTGACCCTGTCTTATAAAAATTCAAATATATCATAATCTGAAATTCTTTTGCTTACACCGTCTCTTTTATGCGAAAGTAGACTCAATAAGATTTAATTTCATATCTTATTAAACTTCTAATTCAATTTACACCATTTTTGGTGAATTTTCAAAGTGATTCAACTGCTGCTGTCCAAACTGTTTTATTGCTAATTTTACTCTATCATGTTTTCTTTGTATTAATTCTCATTTACACACTTATAACACTAAAGCATATCCATAGTTAGCCATGACAATAGCTAGTCATCATCAAATATTTACAAGCCATTCTTTGGCCAATTTAACTTATACATCAACAACAAAAACTTGAACATTTTATTTCTCAATTTAATTTGGCTTAAAAGCCTCACACATGATCACAATCCACATTTCCCATATATTCTTACATCATACGCATGGACTTAGCTCTTTGTCATTGATGCATAAACTTAGCTCTTTGCCCGTCGAACTACTCGGAATATCGAAGGATACTCAATCTCATCGTACATGTATCACGATGCCAATGCTATATCCCAGATATGGTCTTACATGGGATCTCAGCTCGATGCCGACGCCATATCCCAGATATGGTCTTACACGGGATCTCATATCGCGATGTCGATGCCATGTCCCAGACATGATCTTATACGAGATCGTATATATATGTCAATGCCATGTCCCAGACATGGTCTTACACGAGATCTTTCTTTGGTGCCGAGGCCATGTCCCAGACATGGTCTTATACGGGACCTCCTTCATTTGGTGCGGATGCCATGTTCCAGACATGGTCTTATACGGGACCTTCCTTATCTCATGTTGTGACATTAGTATCCTTGCTATTCCGAATGTTCAACAGGGACTTCAACTTAACATATTTTCATCATACTCTCATCGAGGCATCATTAGTCAATTTCATAGAAATAATATTCATTTCACATAATATCTAGAAATTAAAAATATAAAAACATTATGTAGCTTTAATTTCACACAAACTTACCTCGATACCAAAATGGCAAGAAGGGACCTAACCGTCAGTTACTCGTTTTTCCCCCTGTTCTAAATTTGAACCTCGTTTTCTTTGATCTATAACATCACGTTTAGCTTACTTATTAGTCACATTATTCATTGTGACCCAAAAATCATACTATGGTAAAATTACATTTTTGCCCCTAAACTTTGTCATATTTACACTTTTGCCCCTAGGCTCGTAAAATGATTTTTATTCGATTTCCTTGTATTTTAGGCCTAGCGAACCATTTTCATAACTATATCAGTCCACAATTTGCATTCATTCACACATTTTTCATACATTTTCAACTTTTTACAAATTAGTCCTTTTATGCGATTTCATCGAAAATCACTTAGTAAAAGTCGTTTACTACACACCGAGCATTCATATTCTACCATTAGACATCAAAGCACATGCATGTCATCCATCGGTAAATTTTTAAACACAAACCCTAGCTCAAAATAATGGTAGAAATAGCTAAACTGAGTTACGGGGATCTAAAAAATGTAAAGAACATTAAAAACGGGGCTTGGATGCACTTACTATTGAGATTAAAAGCTTGAAAACCCTAGCCATGGCTTCCCCCATGCTAAATTCGGCCAAGGAAGAAGATGGAAAAAGGTTTTTGGCTTTTATTTTGTCTTTTAGTCCATTTAATTACCAAATTACCAAAATGCCCCTAACTTAAAAATATCCTATTTCACTTATCTTATGTCCATTTTTGTCCAACAATTTAACCAATGGTCTAATTGCCATTTAAGGACCTCCAATTTAAAATTTCATAGAAATTGGACACTTCTAACATGTGGAACTCAACTTTTGCACTTTTTACAATTTAGCCCTTTTGACTAAATTGAGTGCCCAAACGTCGAAATTTTCGAACAAAATTTTCACGGAATCTTTCCGTAAAATTGTAGACCATAAAAATATAATAAAAATAAGATTTTTTCTCGTCGGATTTGTGGCCCCAAAACCACTGTTCCGACTAGGCCCAAAATCGAGCTGTTACAATGACATTACAAATATATCAAAACAAAACATTACTAGCCATTCCAATGGCTAGATTACAAGCATCATTTACATTTACATGCCAATATGACCAATATATCCTATACATGCCATTACAACCATAATTGATTTACCATTTTGTACCGACATGGGCCGATGGATAGTGTGAGTGATCTCCACCGAGCTTCCAATTTACAATAAAACAGGGAAATAAAACTAAGTAAGCATAAATGCTTAGTAAGTTCGTATAACATGGTACTTAATTTACCATTCATCCTATTTTGAGGTAACTATGTAAGGCATATTCAATCAATTTGACCTCAAGCCCTACACACATCCTCATTGCCCTTGTTAGTCATATAATCCATAGTAACATCAAGACATGTATGAGCTCAACAACAATTAAGTTTCCATGCACATATGCTTTCCACAACATGTATTCATTTAACATGTATAAGTCATCTCTTATTATTACAAATATAGTTTCATAGTAGTTCGTTTTGAGTTCAGCTTATTTCATGTCAGGACCTTACTCATATTTTTCGAATATTAAGGTCACACAAGTAGTAGTACACTCAAGGTGTACAAGTCTATAATCAAGGATGAACTTATATGCATCAACCAAATTCGAAGTACAAATATCATCGTCTCATATTTCCATGTATCAATTATCACATATCATCATTTTCGTGTATTTCTAGTAGATACATGTAATAACTCATTTCTTATTCATATCTTCTCATGTCAAGAGTTTTACCCGTTGAATTTATTCGGGATATCGATGGATACACAAGTAGTACACCCGAGGTGTACAAATCAGGTTCCATCAATTCATATTCAACGGTATCCATAAGGTACTATTTCAGAGAGTAAAGTCTCGAGCCACACATGTATACAACAGTATTACCAGTCCAGGCTAAATCCTTTTTATGGCATATGCTCTAAGGAGCTTGATCTGGATTACCCGTCCGGGCTAAATCGAATTCATAACATATGCTCGAGAGGACTCACATCAGGATTACCCGTCCGGGCTAAATCCTTTCAGAAATGAGGTCTGTAACACCCCAAACCCGGCCTAGACGTTACGACCAGATCTGGTATGCTCTAGGGTAAAAGTTATTCAAAAAGGGTTTCGAAACTTTGAAGAGATACTATAAGTTTAAAAACTTTTCATTTGGTTGATGTTTTGGAAACAGTTGTTTGAGTTTTAAGGAAAAGGCAAACAAAATGTTGAATTAAGTTAATCACGTACTGGTTGTCATTATTGGCATTTGAGAGAAAACGAATGCTTTATGTTGCTTAAGTTTTGAAAACTCCACCTTAATTATCAGGTTTTTAAACACACAATGATGTCATATCGTAATTAGATAATAAATAAGGAAAACCAATTATTAAACTAAGAAGGCCTTATTACATAATAAAATCCCCAATTAAAAATAATTTGTAAAAGAAAACGAGTTTACAAAAGAAACGTTTTATGGTCTCCACGAGTCTGCCTCGGCTCCCAGATCCACAATCTACTGATTACCTGCAACATTAAGCAAAAGGGGTGAGTCACCAAGACTCAGTGTGTAAATCCCCCATATCACATAAACGGCCCATGGCCCACAACCGCATATTGGGCCTTAGCCCACTCAAGATGGCATACGAAAGAATTGAATGCAATATGTCCCAGCCCACCCTAATTTTTCCATCCTCTACACGCCACCCGTACCAGCCCATCACACCGTGGGGATTTCTACAATCAACCCTCCATCTGCTACACGCCTCATACGTGGCAACAGGCCACTCGTGGCACCAGACCACCATGATACCAAATCACCGTGACAGAGTCACTATTAACATACGTGGGGCCAACCCACCGTGGTATCAAACCACCGTGACAATCCCTGATGAATATATATATGTGGGGCCAACCCACTGTGGTACCAACCCACTGGGACGAGTCACTAAATCGTATATACGTGGTGTTAAACCACCGTGGCATCAAGCCACCGAGACATGGTCACCAAATCAGATATACGTGGGGCCAACCCACTCGTGGTACCAAACCACCGTGACAGTCTCCAATTCTTCCCCTTTCACATCATAATCCAAGCCCATGCATAACATACATATCAAAATGAATGCAACATGTTATCAAGCAAAGTAATAGATTACCACATACATCCATACTTCTAAAGAGAACGTTAAAGTCATGTACCTAGCATCCCTAGCCTTACCCACAAAGGGTATTACGATTGTCTCTACACAGTCTTTTCCGCTTTTCAAATTTCAAACAATTAGTAGTACAAATAAATAATAGAGTGTGAAGTTTTACACACCTGATAACACGCAATACTATGCTTTCTATGTTGACACTATTGTTAGCAGGAACGACTGCTATTTGCCTACTATTCTGTTCTAAAGCCGGTCCACAACCCGGTGGCCAATCTCGAACAGCAGACACCGCGCGTTTTTTGAACTTACGGGCTGGGACTACGGGTCCAACCCCTTCCTTCATTTGGCTTGAGATCCCGAATAGAGAGATAGGATTCAAAGATTGACTGGTTCTCAGGCTTGGTATTCAAATGATTCAGCATAAGAACCCAAATCGATGAGAGGTCTGAAGCAGATTCCTATCACCTTGTTCCACAGTACTCGGCTTAACACAAAGGACCCGAATACCACACAAGAAGATTCGGCTCAAAGATGGTATCTCTCCAAGAGAAGAAGAACAATTAAGAGAAATATGGAATATGAAAAAGAGAAAAGAGAGACTAATGGATGTTTCGGCTTTTAGTGGAAAGAAGAATGGATGAGAGAATGAATGATTGCCGAAAAGGTGAGAGTCCCAAAGTGATTTCGGTCAAGAGAAAAGAAGTGGAAGAAACCTCGAATGGTAGAAAAGAGAGACGATATGGGGAAGAAGGTTTAGCTAGGTGATTCGGCAATGACCCAAAGAAAATGGAAAAGCAATCTAAAACCAACCTAAAAGAAGAAAACTCAGGCACCTATTTGGAAACAAAAATTCGACATCTACAATCCCCAAAACCAAAATGCACTTACAAGAGAACCGAAATGCCTTATGACCCTTATAGATTTTCGGCACACCCACTACAAACCAAAACCGAATCCTTTCGCCTCCCTCAAGCATCCAAAATTCGGCCACTACCTTCACCAACCCTCAATCCCATACTTTCCTCCTAAAATCACTCTTGTTTACTCATTCAAAGTAGTTTGAATAATTCAAACTCCCTCTTCCTCTCCTGGCCACATATTCAAATCGTTTGACCCAATCAACACTCCCCCCTTGAAGTGTCCTAGCCGAACTCCACCTCCTCCGTTCCAGACGCCAAAAGAATTCCCAAAAAGCAAATTGTGCAACTCGAACCTGCTCCCACACTGCTTCCCTGTGGCGTCACCTACCAACACTTTAAGTAGCGTCTCCTTGCCACTTTGCCACTTCAATTCTTGTGTAAACAAACACAAGCAATAACCCTTAAGTCCTACCCCAGTCAGCCTTCCCTGGACCCCCAAACACACCAAATTAACAAACAGAGATAGCATATACACACAACACACATTGAATGTAAAAACCCCCAAAATTCAGGATGTTACAAGGTCAATAGGATTACTCGTCCGAGCTAAATCCCACCAGCAACAAATGCAGGACCTCATTCATTTCAGGAAATCACGTATCCATCAATCTTCCATTTATTCAACCGGGACTTAAACATTTTTCAGACATTATCGGGCATGTGATTATTTCATACATCTATAATCATCCATATAATTCAAATTATCACAATTCACATTCATTCCAAGCATAAAAGTAACATTTTCATCGTTTGTCATTTATCCTCTATCGGGCATTACCATTTAAATTAGACATTTTTATTTATCGGGCTTGATCGGATATATAATCATTTCACATATTTATGGCATTCATACAATTTACATAAACACAATCAATGCAAGCATATAAGTAAACACAATTTAGTTACACGAACTTACCTCGACAAATGTTCGTGTACATAACATCTACTAATCTGGCATTTCCTCTTTTCCTTGTTCTAGCTCTGAATTTGGTCTATCCGGATCTATACGAGTAAATTTTACATCAATTTATCATATTTCACATTCAAGTGGACTCAATTTTCATTCTAGGAAAAATTACTATTTTGCCCCTAACTTTTCCATAAATTCCCATTTCGTCCCTAGGCTCGGAAAATAAAATTTGTACAATTCACTCTCTATTCCAAGCCTAACCAAAATTCAATCTCAAAATTTACAGCACATGTATTCATAAAAATTCATAATTTTTCATCAAATTTCACAACTTTGCATTTTAGTCCCTAAATCATGTTTTCATCAAAAATCACTTTGTAAAAGTTGTTTATCTATCAACAACCTTTCATTTTCTACCATAAATTTCTAGTTTTCAGCATATACATCCATGACCCATTTTCCATACTTTGATAACTTTTCAAATTAATCCCCCAAATAGATATATTAGACTATCCCAGTTTCAAAAATATAAAAATTACTAAAAACGAGGCTTGAATACTTACCCAAATTGGCCAAGAAAGCTTGCTTTCTCTTTCCTAGGGTTTTTGTGGAATATTTTGGGGAAGAAGATGATAAAAATGATTTTTATTTCTATTTAATAATTTATTATCTTTTAATAATTTTGATTTCAAATTTATTCCTTAGCCTTTTTCTCATTTTCCATGGATGAATCATCCAAAAATATCTACTAACTTTTTATTAATGGTCTAATTACCATATAAGGACCTCAAGTTTTGAATTCCATAGCTATTTAATCCTTATAGCTACTAGAATTCAACTTTTGCATTTTATGCGATTTAGTCCTTTCCCTAATTAAACACATAATCGATAAAATTTTTGTATCAAAATTTCCACATGACTTTTCTAACATAATACAGACCATAAAATAAAATGAAAATAAATTTTATTTTCGGACCAGATTTGTGGTCCCGAAACCACTATTCCGATTTCACCGAAAAATGGGTTGTTACAGTTCTCCCCCTTAAAGAATTTTCGTCCTCGAAAATTTTACCAGTAAAGAAATTCAGACATTACCCTCTCTCATAGTTTCCTCCAGTTCCTAGGTAGCTCCCTCTATATCATGTCACTTTCAGAAACTTTTACTAAAGCTACCTTTTTATTTCCTAGCTTTTCTCTCCAAGTACCAGAATTTCAATCAATCTCTTACTGTAAATCGTGTCAGGCTGAATTTAACATTTATCAAAGTAATAACAGATGATGGGTTTGATCGATACTGTCATAACGCATATACTCATAAAAACATTGTGAATTCTGTAGAACTCTGATAATAATACCAATCAATACGAAACAGGTCCAATTCTTTTCAATAATCTTTATGACCCGATAAACCTCAGACTTAATTTGTCTTTATGGCCAATCCAGGAAACTTTCTTCCATGGTTAAACTTTCATAAATATTTTGTTGCCAATCTGAAACTCTATTTCTTTTCATTTTAGATTCGCATCGGGTTTCTGACGATCAAATACTACTTTCAAACTGTTTCAGATCACTTTCATTTTTCTTCAGTTTCAAAGAATTGAACTAACTACATGTATCTTTACTTATTGAACTCAGTCTAAAACACTGGAGTTCTCGTGACCATATAAAACCTTGTACGGTACAATTTTATACTTGACTGTTAACTTTTATATTAAGCAAATTCAACACAAGGTAAATACTTTTCCAAGTTACCTTCAAATTCAAGTACACAACATCGAAGCATATCTTCTAAAATATGAATCATATGCTCAGATTGATCATCCATCTGAAAATGAGATACGGTACTAAAATGTAACTGTATACCCAGAGTTTCTTGTAACTTGTTTCAGAATCAAAATATAAACCGTAGATCTCTATTAGAAATAACAGAAACTAGCACATCATATAATCTGACAATCTCAAAAACAGATAATTCAAGCAATCAATCAAGTGAGAAATCCATTCATGCTAGAATAGAATGTACAGACTTCGTCAAACAATTAACAATTACTCAAATAGTATCTTTCTTTTTCATAGACAAGGAGAATCCTGATATAAAATTCATAGTAACTTTGTCCCATTTCCATTTCGGTATTTTCACTGACTATAATCATCTTGAAAGTATCATCTCTATCTTGCTGATACATCCAGCATTTAAATATAGATTCAGAAATACCACATTTCATTCCGAGCTACTAATACATCCTTTTCAAATCATTATGCATTTTATCATTCTTCAGATAATAGACATAGTACCACTGTGATCATTCATGTAAAATTTTCTATATAAACTCTAAATTCTTCAGTACAAAAAATCTATTTCTGAATAACAGGAATTTATCAGTTCTACTCTGAAATTCTGAATCAGAAATTATTTCACACTGTATTCATTTAACTTACAATTCATTATCACTTTTCTGTGTTTCACTGGTCTGTTGTAGAAACATCGGTTTAGCTCTATGCTCAGCTAAAATTGAGCTATTATCAGGCAATCATAATCGGTATCCATAGCTTGCAAAGTATACAGAGATTTTCTACTTAGAATATCTGTAACCACATTCACTCTTTCTGAGTGACATTCAATTATCAAATCATAATCTTTCAACAATTCAAGTGATATACGCTATCTCAAATTCAAATCTTTTAGCAACATCATATACCTCAACTTTTTATAATCGGTGAATATATGACATATTTTTTTCACCAAACAAGTAATGTTGTCAGATTTAAATACAAAAACAATAGCTGTCAATTCTAGATCATGTATCGGGTAATTCTTTCCATGTGGTTTTTAACTGTCTAAAAGTACAGGCTATTACTTTGTCTTACTGCATCAAAACACAGTCTAATTCTGTTCAATAGTACAGTACTGTAATAACGAATTCATTATCCGATTCAGGCTAAATCAGTATTAATACTTTGATCAACAGAGCTTCCAACTGGTCAAAACTTTACTAACATTTGTCATTCCATTCAAATCTTACATCTTTCCGTAATAACTATGTCATCAATGTAGCTATTTCAATTATTAACATTGAACCTTTGAGTTTTTTTTCCAAAGCCACAACCATCAGATAGATTTAAAACCATAGTGCATTAATATGACTGACATTTCAGCCGTACAGATAAAGCAACACTTCAATATCAATAGTGTACCTCAATTTATAAGAGGGAGAACCGAAGGTGGCCCCTATAATAACCAATGTAGTAATTCAGTTTCTATAATCTGTAATCTTTGTCACAAAATTTCATGATCGAGTCAATATTTATAATGGTAATAAATGTAATTTACCTCCAACCGATGAATATCTTTCACAGATAGACCATGTTTGAATAATAAAGAGATTGATGATATCTCAGAAAAAATTCAGAAAGGTAATATCACGCATACTCAGTAGAAACAACTGTAACAAAGACAATATAATTTACACATTCGCAATTCAGGGCTTCAAATAGTAGAAGTAGAAAATAACATCACATGAACCTTATCATCAAATCTTATATCAGTCATGATGAATTAGAAAGCCCAAGTATGATAGAGCAATACCACTCATGAATTAACCAGACTTACAGTAATTCCATCTATCATGATTTACTATCCTTTCAATACGAAAAATATTACATTTGGACATGAACAATTTCATATGCCTCTGAGAATAACAGAACTTATAGAGTACCTAGGAAATGTTGCTATAATATACTCAATTATAACAGTTGTATTCAAATATCTTTTCAGTTTTATCACTATTCTATTGACCAATAAATTCATCAATAATCTTACATTATTCAGTTCACTGAAAGAGTTAATTCAAAAGAATTTTCGGCTAATCCGTTCTGTAATTATCATATCTGGATAAGTCAATTACTCATGAATAACTTCTTCCTTAACAATGACATCACATATTCAGAATAATCTTCGAAAAAATCTGATATCTCTTTTAATACCGTCTTTACTTACTAACCCATTTTCATTCTGACTACATCATTAGTCATTCAGCCTTTGATGTAACATCCCGAAATTGGGCCTAGTAGGATTGGGCCCAATGGGCCTTGGGCGTAGGAATGTTTAAAATTTTTGAGAACAAGAGAACGATATTATTTCAAGTTGGACTTATTAAGAAGGTAATTTTGGAAAGTTACGAGGTTTCTGTGAAGTTCCGGGTTCAAGTTAGGCCTTAGTAAAATTTTGTGTTTAAGCCTATTAAGGAGAGATAGTAAGTGGCATCAAGGCTTATGGAAATAAAAGAGTAAATTGCTAGCATAAATGAGCAATTGGTAAAAGGGTTATGGCGCCACATGTAGTACCTTGAGGGAAGAGGTTCAAATCCCATTGTGTGCAAACTTTAACTATTATTTTTGCACTCTTTCCTTAAGTGTCGGCCAAGAGGCATTCATGGCAAGGTTGACTTCATTATTTTGGTAAGGTGGCTATATGAATAAGGCAAGGTTGAAGTTGGGGAAAGGAATCAAGGGAAATAGGAAAGAAAGGGGGACATGAGGCTTATTTTGTGGGTGATGTTTTGGAAAGCTTGGGTGGCCAAACTCTTATCCTAGGGGGGATGCATGTGGACGGTTTTGAGTGTTAGGGGGGGAAGCTGAATTCTTCACTTGTCCTTTTGGCAAACTTTGCACATGTGAAGCTTATTTTCTTTTAGCAAATTAGTGCTTTCTCTCTTCTCAACTCTCTTCTTTTGGTAGTGGCCAAAAAAAATCCTCATTTTGCATTTTGTTCCTTCTTGTGCCGAAACTATCAACCCATCTACACTCATTCCTCCCTTGTTGCCAAAACACCCATTTTCATATTGATCCTTTTGACCATTTCGAACAATTTTATGTTTGTGTCAATCGAAACTCTCTAACACTTTTCATATCTTATTTTTGTTCTCTTTTCTCTTCACTAGCCGAAACTATCAACATCTAAACTCTTCTTCTTTGAACTCTTTTCTTTTGTGTTGGGCACCTATTGATCGATTTGGTAAGGAACTACCTTTCTCACTCTTTTCGTTTTATTTTCTTTTTCAATCTAGCCGATTATGTATGGCCATCACTAATCGGTATTTCACTTTGTTTCTTTTTCAAGATATACCTCTCCTACTCTCTTATATATATATATATTATGTTCTTCATCTAGTGTAGAGTTATAGAAGGAAGCCGAATCTACTACCCTTGAATCATCTGTGGCCATAAGTAATCATTGGGAATCGGTTTTATAACCACAAAGGTAAGGGATTCGTTATGGTTTACTTCGATCTTCTTTTTGTTGGCCGGTTAGTTTGTTAAACAGAATAGTGGTTGTGACTAATCGATTATGTTTTAGTGATGAAATCACTCGATATATTCTATTTGCTGATCCTTCGGATATAGTGGTAAGTGATTCAAGTGTAAGTAATACGTTGAGTATGAAATCTTTTGGAAATCCGAGGCTAACTTTTGGTTGGTATTGTTCTAGGATCAACGGAGAGTGGTTCTTTAGGAAATCAAAATCAGGTGTGTAATCCCGTACCTTTCGTATACATATCTGAAATGATGTGTAATCCCACACTTCTCTGAAAGTTTGTATGAAATATTCTGTGAATCGGTCAAAATACCGAAGAACACTGAAAAACGGCATCCGTGATCACTCGGGCGTGCGTATGATCGTAATGGTAATCGTATTTCGTAATAAAATAGTTTCGGTTATAAACAGTGATGTGTATTTGAAAAATCACGAAAAATATAAGAAAATGAATTACAAAGTGAATAAGATATTGAATTAAAGCTTACTGTGTCTATTTTGTTAAGAAAGAAACGGAGAAGGAAAAAGAATTCTATATTCTGAGATATCTTAATTTTAGTGAGACTGGTTCTGAATGACTTTGTGGTTCCCTGATCTGTCTTGGAAAAATCGTATAAAATTGTACAAAGTGAACTATGAGTTATAGTTTATATTTAAAGATTCCTTAGTGAGTCTATTTTCAATAGAAACAAGTGGGAGCAACTTATGAAAACTGTACAGTGAGATATTTGAATTTTGGGTAAGAGAGGTCAGAATCGTTAGTCAGTGAAACAAGGGAATATTTAAGGAATAAACTGTACTAAATGGCTAAGTCAAAAATTCTGGAAAACTTATAGTAAGAATATATATGAGTCTAGTCTCAAGGAAAATTTACGGAGTTAGATTTCAAGATTCCTAACTCAAGTTATAGTCAATTTAGTTAGTACGACGCAGATGGACAGTTTCAAATTTTTATGCTCCACATTAGTAGTTAAGTCTAGGTTGCAAATTTCTAAAATACCCTTAGGTTGCGAAATTACCGAATTACCCTTAGTGGGTAAATTATCGAAATTACGAAAATGCCCCTATGGGTCGAAATTACGAAAATGCCCCTAAAGGGCCGAATTAAAAAAAGGTTTTATGGGCCAATCTGATATTTTGATAAATGGGCCAATCTGATATTTTGCTATATGGGCCAATCTGATATTTTGCTAAATGGGCCAATCTGATATTTTGATAAATGGGCCAATCTGATATTTTGATAAATGGGTCAATCTGATATTTTGATAAATGGGTCGATCTGATATTTTGCTAAATGGGCCAAATCTGATATTTTGCTATATGGGCCAATCTGATATTTTGCTAAATGGGCCAATCTGATATTTTGATAAATGGGCCATATGTGATATTTGATAAATGGGCCATATGTGATATTTGATAAATGGGCCATATGTGATAATTGTTAAATGGGCCAAATGTGATATGAGATTATGTGGGCCAAAATGTGAAATGGGCCAGTTTGTGATAACTTTTATAATGAGCCTTATGTTGGAATTATTATATATGAATGAATTGTCATGCATTTTATATACATGATTGCATGGGTTGGGATAATTGACGAAGAGAAGATGGCTTCGTGCCCAGTTAATGGCTTCGTGCCCGATTAATAACCGCGCCCGATTAATGGCTTCATGCCCGCTAATGGCTTGCCCAGTTGATGGCTTCATGCCCGCTTTAATATATGGCTTAATGCCCGGTTGGTGTGTTGGCGGGGTGGGTGACTAAAGCTCTCCCACAAAGTCTTTGGTTGGTACGCGGGTGGTGTGTAGCGGATGGAAAACTAGGTTTGGATTGGGAATTGCATATCATATGCATATTATATTTGATACATTATTGTTGTTGTAAATGGGCTTAGGCCCAAAATATTGCTAATTGGGTTCCTACCCAATGAATAACTGTGAGGGATTTCACACCGAGTTCTTGTAACTCACCCCCTTTCTCTTAACCCTTGTAGGTAATGCTTGATGATATGGACTTGGGCTATGGATGACTCGAGGAGGCCATACTTCGGAAATGGTTTATTTGGACTTTAGACTTCTTTCTCGTTTATTTTATTACTTTACTATTTTAGGTTAAATGTTGTAATAAGGCCTCTGGACTATTTTTATTTTTGCTTTTTGGTTAGGATGTTTTTATTATTTTTCTTAAATTGTTTAAAAAGGGGAATTTTCTAAAAACTTAAACAATGGTTTCCAAAATGGATTTCAAAATAAACTTTTACAAATATTTTTAACACAGATATTTTCTCTCGAACTATTAACGATATTTTCAAAAGACTTGAATTCTCTTTCGAATTTTCAACGTCGTTTTCAAAAGTCACGGTTTTGTAAGATCATTAGTTCAAATTTATCGATTTATCAATCAAATCTTTGAGGTTTGTAGTATTTTATCAAATCAAACTTGTTTTCTTGATTTTTTTAACAAAGCAATATTTTAGTACGAACAAAAAGGGTTTAACATGTTTTGCTCGTGTGACATACCAAATCCGCTCATAACGTATGGGCCTGGTTTGGGGTGTTACATTTGAACTCTTTAGTTCCACATTCCTGAGCTTAATCCATATAAATCATGTGAATTTCATTGTATAACACTATACTTGTAAAGGGGGTGGAGCTCGTAAGCCTCAAAAATTAACTTTCATAAATACACACATATCACTTAACGTGTACCATTAACATGTTCACTATAAAACATTTATTTCATACCTTTACAAGTCTTATTTCATCATAAGTAACATTTTTACTCAGGCACGTGAGTATCACTTTCAGCAGTATCGGAATCAACTCTGTTGGAAAGCATCTCTGTCTATTTGTAAAACAATTTTCATCAGAGTCGGGAGATATCACACTATCACAAGTTATATAATGACATGTATTTCTAGACTCCACATATGCCACGTTCAGTCCGAGAACCGACTAAATCGTAGCTTTGATACCACTAAATATAACACCCCTAACCCGTATCCGTTGCCGAAATAGGGTTACGGAGCGTTACCAAAACTTTTCAAAACATTTTCAGATAAATCATGTCAACCGCTACTCATTAATTGAGATTATTCATAACATCCCTTAGATGGACCCTCGAGGCCCAATATGAGCATTGGAATCGAGTCGGGACTTAATCAGAAACTCTAAGAATTTTTCGTGACATTTCAAAAAAATTTCAAGGTGCAGGGCTCAGACGTCCGTGTGGTCCAAGGGACACTCCCGTGTGACCCTGGGACACGCCCGTGCTACAGGCTGTGTTCTACCCCGTGTAACTCTCTGACTTGTGCACACGGCCATGCCATACGCCCGTGTGCTAGGCCGTGTGGTTAATTAAATTCTTCCGAAATTAGGTGTAGGTTTCACACGGCTAAGACACACTCTCGTGTTCAAGACCGTGTCTCCCACATTGCTAAAACACACACCCATGTCTCTGCCCGTCTGCTCAATTCTGAGCATTTTTTTCTTGAATTTAAGGTGCAGGGGACACACGGCCTAACCACACGCCCATGTATCAGGCCGTGTGTCACACACGGTCTAGACACACGCCCGTGTGTCTACCCGTGTGGAAAAAATAAAGCTATTTCAAGCTTCATTTCTCACCCAAAATCACACCAATGTCCTTCACTTAAACTCACAACCACATGCCAACCATTTCAAACATTCAAGTTAAGTAAACTCTATCATTCAACATAGCATACCATTACATGCATACATGTTCATGATCTTGCCTTGGTTTAGTCCATATGTTAGGCATAATTTGATCAACTACTTAACACATATGTAGCTACCATAGTATGACATTACAAATAAATCAAAACAAACCATTATTGGCCATTCCAATGGCTAGATTACAAGCATCATTTACATTTACATGCCAATATGGCCAATATATCCTATACATGCCATTACAACCATAATTGATTTACCATTTTGTACTGACATGGGCCGATGGATAGTGTGAGTGATCTCCGCCGAGCTTCCAATCCAACGAGCTTCTGATTTACAATAAAACAGGGAAATAAAACTAAGTAAGCATAAAATGCTTAGTAAGTTCGTATAACATGGTACTTAACTTACCATTCATCCTATTTTGAGGTAACTATGTAAGGCATATTCAATTAATTTGACCTCAAGCCCTACACACATCTTCATTGCCCTTGTTAGTCATATAATCCATAGTAACATCAAGACATGTATGAGCTCAACAACAATTAAGTTTCCATGCACATATGCTTTCCACAACATGTATTCATTTAACATGTATAAGTCATCTCTTATTATTACAAGTATAGTTTCATAGTAGTTTGTTTTGAGTTCAGCTTATTTCAAGTCAGGACCTTACTCATATTTTTCGAATATTAAGGTCACACAAGTAGTAGTACACTCAAGGTGTACAAGTCTATAATCAAGGATGAACTTATATTCATCAACCAAATTCCAAGTAAAAATATCATCGTCTCATATTTCCATGTATCAATTATCACATATCATCATTTTCGTGTATTTCAGGTAGATACATGTAATAACTCATTTCTTATTCATATCTTCTCATGTCAAGAGTTTTACCCATTGAATTTATTCGGGATATCGATGGATACACAGGTAGTACACCTGAGGTGTACAAATCAGGTTCCATCAATTCATATTCAATGGTATCCATAAGGTACTATTTCAGAGAGTACACTCTCGAGCCACACATGTATAGTCCAGGCTAAATCCTTTTTATGACATATGCTCTAAGGAGCTTGATCTGGATTACTCGTCCGGGCTAAATCCAATTCATAATGTAACAGTCTGGTTTAGACCCTAATCGGAATAGTGGTTTCGAGACCACAAATCTGAGTTAGAAAAATATTTTAATATTATTTTTTGTGCTTACAGTATGTGATTAAGCATGTGTGAAAGTTTCGTGAATTAATTTTGTTGTTTGTGTGTTTAATTTGAGAAAAGGACTTAATTGCAGAAAATGTAAAAGTGGCCTTTTAATTGAATAAGTGTCGAATTGTTATTGTCTTTTACATGTGAAGTCCTTAAGAGGTTATTATGCCATTGTTAATAGTAGTGGACAATTATGGACAATGTTAGGTGGGATTTTAATGATATTAGTAAGGTTAATTTTGTAAATGGTTAAATAAAGATTAAATAAGTAAAATAAAACCATAATTTTAGTCCATCTTCTCCACCTAGCCGAAAATTAGAAGAAGAAAACCCCATTGTTGTGTTTGAAGCATTCAATATAGTGTTCTTTGATTAAGGTACATTTTTACTCGCTTTTTGATAATTTCTATGTTTCATGTCGTTGCTTGAATACTTCAAAACCCATGTCTTAATTTTGTGAATTGATGATGATTTTGAAATGTTCGATCGATGAATTCATGAGTTTTGTGATGTTTGAGGATGAAATATGAAAGATATGTGATAGATTAACATAGTTTGTCTTTGAATTTTTGGTGAATTTGAGTAATTAGGATTAAATTGAGAAAATAATATTTTGAGGACTAAAATGTGAAATAAATGAAAAATATGGGTTGCTAGGTGCCTATAGAGAATTCGGCTAAGCATGGGTTATATTGAATTATGCGTATTTTGTGATTTTATGAAATAGGGACTAAAATGTCAAAATGTGAAAATGTAAGGGCTAAATCGTAAAATGCCCTAAATATGTGTTTTTGGATTGAATTGAATGATTTGGTGAATAAATGGGTTAAATTTGAATATGTATAGATCAAGAACCAAAGAAAACAAATTTAGACCGAGGAAAGTTGAAAGTGATCGAGTAGTCAAATTAAATCTGCATTTATCCGAATCCGAGGTAAGTCTATATAAAAATAAATGTATTTGAATTGGTTTAATTATGTACCTATGAAATTTAATTGTGATGAATGTGTACGAGATGATATATACATGAAATCTGAGAAAGTATCGACAAAGTGTCAATATCCGAAAAGACTCGTACGAACCTAAGAATAGATAGGATTTTATATGTCATGAAGTAGGTTTTCGATATGTGATATCGTGTAAGACCACGTTTGGGACGTTGGCATCGGTATGAGATTTACGTGTAAGACCATGTCTGGGACATTGGCATTGTATTTGATTCGTGTAAGACTATGTCTGGGACAGTGGCATCGATATTTGGTTACATGTAAGACCACGTCCGAGACGTTGGCATTGTACAAGAATTTTGAGTTATTTGAGTATCCTATTTGATTTTGAATGGTTTAACGGGCAATTCCGAGAAATAAAAGACTATGTGAAATGTGTAACTGGTTCAGGTACGTTTGAGATGTACTCATGGTTTGAGTATGAAAGGTAAGTATATGTGAACTTGCTAAAGTGAAATATGTGCATAAAATTGTTGAGACAAAATGTGATATATGTATGAATTTGCTATGATCTATTGAGATGCAATGGAAATGTAATTTGTTGACAAGCAAATGAATAGATACATTTGAACTAAAGAAGAAATATGAACATACTAATGAGATATGTTTAAGTCCTTGTACTAGAAATGGTTATAAATGTTTTATATGTTAAGTTTATTTGTATATGGCTTACTAAGCTTTTGAAAGCTTACTCTGTGTGTGTTTGCATTGTTTTATAGATCATTAAAGCTACGGAAGGCTCGGGGATATTCGAGGATCATCACCACACTATCAACTCTATTTTGGTACCTTTTGAATGTGTACATAGTTAAATATGGCATGTATAGGCTAGTTAATTTGACTTATGTTTGAAATGTGAACATAGCCATGTGGTATGGCTAGATAATGATATGATGTGAATGAGTAGTTATATTATATAATGCATAGTTTGATATGTTTGGTGCTAATGGTTGGACTAATGAGTTAGTTAAATTTATGGTAAGAATTATGATGCAAAATTTGTATATTATATGTGAAAAGATGTCATTGTGAATTGATAAGTTTGTGGATGGAATAAGTTTAGAAATGCTTGTGAATAAATTGAACTAAATGATACACAAGATGGTGTGTTAGAAATGTTATTGAATGGGTAGAAAAGATGGTCAATTTGGTATGTTTTAGTTGCTAATGATGCTTGGATGGATGCTTGTATGTGCTTGTTGGGATAGCCCAAAGTGTGGGTGGCAATTTAGCCTTGCAAATGGCCTATAATTGCCCACACAGTTGAGCACACGGGCATGTGGCTCGACCGTGTCCCTTATGGTTGCCTTTCAAAACAAGTCGAGACTCAAACACGGGCCGACACACAGGCGTGTGATGTGGCCGTGTGGTGCAAGTCGATGTCAACCACGGGTGAGGCACACGCGGGCATGTCTCAGTCAGTGTGGACAAGTCGATTATGTATGCCTGTTTTAGTACGGCTCGGACACATGGGCGTGTCTCGAGGTCAGTGTGAGGCACACGGTCTACCCACATAGGCGTGTGACCTTTGTAACTTTGAAAAATTTTTAATTTGTGAAAAAATTTGTATGATCCCGTTTAGTCCCGACCCTTTCTAATGTATGATTAAGGTCTTGTGGACCTCATTAAGGACTATATGCTTGTATTCTGCTATGATTTGAAGATGCTATACTTTATGATGCGAAATGTTTGTAAAAGTTTCTGATTGTTCGGTAATGCCTCTTAACCCTAGATCGGCGATGGTTATGGGTTAGGGGTGTTACAATTTGATTGGTATCAGAGCTATGGTTTAGTCGATTCTAGGACTAACGTAGCGTGTGAGAGTCTAGCTATACATGCCATATATACGAACTGTGATAGTGTGATGAATCCTGACATACAAAATGTGTTTTCGTATAGTAAATGAATCCCGAAAGAGATGTAGCTGGCAGTGTTGAAAGCAATGCACCTACTCCCGCTCAAGGGACAGTGCCATCTGAGTCGAGATCGGCTACTAGTGGTCAAGAAGGAGAGGCTAAACAAGCCTTCTTCCAAATGATGAATGAGTGGTTCACTCAATACGATAGAACGAATCCGGCTGTTTTACAACCTCCACCCCCACCCAATCCTCCTTAGACTTACGCTATACCTCTGGTTATGAATTTGAATTTGATGAATAGGCCTCCAGCTGATAAAATTCTCAAATATTGGGCTTTGAAGAGTTCGGGGCCACTAGTGATGATGATGTTTGGGAGAGCTGAGTTTTGGCTCGAGAACACAATCGATGTTTGATGAAATGTCATTGACTCGATCATTGTATTTGAGTTTTAAATTTATAATGATCGATCCTGGAATTAACTATAACAACGATTGAGACAAGTGCACCTATCGAACAAGAGTATAGCTTAGGCAAGACCGGATTGTCGAACCCAAAGGAACTAAAAGTACTAATACTAACTTTCTTTCTATTATTTAGCCTAAAATAAGTGGAGTTGTTTATTAATCTAAATTAACTAATTACTAAGCTAAAGACGCAAAGACAAAAAGAATGAATTGGGGAAATACTTGGGAAAAACTCAGTTGATTAAGACGATACCCTTAGGAAGAATCCACCTAGACTTCACTTGTTATCTAACACTGAACTAGACGATTTATTCACTTGACTTAATCCGTAGGACTCCCTAATTTATATTAAACCCTCTCTTGAGGCGAATAACGTCAAACCCTAGGTTGATTAATTGAAATCTCTTTCTAATTAAAACCCCTAGAATAGCGATGAATCGATCTATGGACTCCCATATTAGGTTTCACCCTAATCCGGCAAAATCTCGTCACCCTATCTCTAGGCGCGCGATCAACTCTTCTTAATTATGCTAGATCTACTCTTAAGCAGGGACTTTTGCTCCTCCACCTAAGCACATCAAACTTGAATTAATATCCATGAAATATCAACACAAGAATTAAGCATACATAATCAAGAACAAATCAAGTATTTATCATATAGTTAAGAAAACAATAACAAGATTCATCTAGGTTTCATCCCCTTCTTGATTGTCCGAACAGTTTAGTTCATAACAATAAAGAAAAACATCTCGGAAGAAAAGATAAAACAAAACATAAGAAATCCCTAAAACCCCCGAAGGAATTGAAGAGGAGATCCTCCGTCTTGAGTAGAATTCGCTTCTTGAGATGGATCAACTGGCTATCCCTTGAGAGTTTCCCCACCAATCTAACCTTTTCGGCTGGCCTTGGCCTAGCTAACCGCCCGACAGATGCTTCGCCAAACTCCCCGAATAAGTTGCCCCATAGGGTGTTTATATAGGCTTTGAGATGCCTTACTTGGCCTCCAAGTATCCAAATCTGAGTGGAGTTCCTACTTGGGTGTTTAAACAGACTTTGGATTATGTTTCTTTGCCTCCAAGTATCCAAATCCGAGCAAAACTTCTCTTGGCTACGGCAGGGACACGGCATGGCACACGCCCGTGTGAATCGTGGCCAGGCCGTGTGGACTCCATTAATGAGGCACGGTAGTGTGGTCTTGGGCCCAGGCCGTGTCGATTTCGTGATCTGGCCCATTTGGCCCATTTTAAGCCTGTTTCTTGTTCTTTTCATCCTTCGGTGTCTCCCTGAGTATATAACATGAAAAGAAAGGATTAAGAGCACCAAATTATACCAAATAAGGGATATATCATCCAAAAACATGCTAAATGTGGGACTAAAATATGTTACTTTTACGGTTTATCAAATACCCCCACACTTAAGCTTTTGCTTGTCCTCAAGCAAAATTCTCAACTCATAATTAAAACAAACTTCCCTCAATTCATAATAGTCTTTGATAGTGTTTCTTCATAATTCGAAGATAAATTATACATGGATAATTCAACTCAAAGGGTTCTAAAGATTCAAACAATCTAAGTCATACATTTGTAGCACAAAACATAGGTGTTTCCCTTCATCTAAATAATTACCTTTGATTCAAAACCGAAAAGGATTGACATCCTCACTAAAGATTCACTCAAATCACTCGAAGTGTTTAAGGTTCAGAATTAAGCACTCAAAAGTCAAACATGAAAAGTTAATCCCATAGGCTTGCATGAAAATCAAATCTCCACCACTATAATATGAGATGATACACAAATCAAAAGGTCTTTACCGGGTTGTAATCTGGGCTTGGGTTAAAGGTGTGGATAAAGGCTGAATTAGAAGGTTAGAATTGAGATTGAATTGACAAATTACCTAACTAGAACTAATGAATTAAATAATTACATAATGGATTGAAACTTTAAACTAATAATACGAGCTTCTTCTTCAATAAATAGACTTTAAGCTGCATGCTTGCCTTTCATAGTACTAATATCGAATATACTTTGATTTTTTTTACATCATTAATACATAATAAGGAATAAATTACTGAAATAAAGATCATAGTTAGGCAACTGATCAAATCAAATCTCGATATAAGGGTAGTTAAAATGATGGTGATAACAAATAAAAAGGGTTTTGGGTTAATATTAGTGGGTAAGTCAATAAAAAGGTTGTTAGGATTAACCGGGGTTTTCTAGGGGTTAGTTATGAAGGTAGGTTTTTATTTAGTGGAGTAAGTGGGTTAAATCCTAGGTGCCTTCATCATCTCTATATATCAAATCAAAGGTGTGGTCTCGACATGTATATTCGATGCAAGTTCTAGAATAACAAATCAATGTTGACACACTCATAATCAATGAAGTGAGCAAGAAAAAAAAATTATGCTCTATAAGGCTCAAAATCTCGCAAAAATTATGGGTGTTTTGATATCAACCTTGTAAATTTCAAACTTCAAAGTAACATTCAAACTCAGGTGGACAACCTAGAAAATTTTTAATTTCTGAAAAATAGACTTATCATGCTTGATTCTCTAGTATTCTTAGAATTTAATTATCAATGCACAATTATCAATGACTTAATTTAAAACATATCAATAAAAATCATAAATCATAGGAATTTCATTCTAATGATAATATGAGAAACTTACTTAAGAAACAAGACATAATTCAGATTTTGAGAATAATGCAAAAAGTTTGGCACCCAATTTCAGAATTTGAGAATAATGAAAAAATTAGGCACCTTTTTAGGTTGTTCACCCCCACACTTAAGATGTACATTGACCTCAATGTACAAAGATAGATAATAGCAAAATAAAATCATGAAATCATAAAATATGGAGAGAAGTGAAACTTCCTGAATTTTGGATGAAGTTAATGAAAAGAAATCGGATAGGATTGGAGGTGAACGTGGGGAAGCGCTCAAACCGCTTGAACTTGAATCCTCAAGGTAGCCGGTCCGATTTTATTGTATCCTAAGCTAAATCTAAATGGTATGAAGAATAAGAAGAAAATAATAAAGAAAATAAAAATAAAAATAAAAATAAAAATAAAAATAAAAATAAAAATAAAAATAGAAGTAAATAAAAATAAGAATAAAAGTAAATAATGGAAAATGAAAGAAGAAAGACAACCGAACAAGAAAAAGGAAGAAGATGGGGTCTAAATAGAGATTATGGATCCGTGGTTGCCCCCGCCTTGTACCTTCATGTGATGGTTACATGGCCACGCCACTACCACGTGTGGTATGGAAATCAGTACCTTGGTTAGCTTATGGTTAGGTGCTAAAAGGAAAATAAAAGTAAAAATAAAAAAATGTAAAAATTAATGGGGTTAGTGCTCTGGTTGCCTCCCTCGGCGCTGCTTATAGTCTTAAGCTAGACTTTACCTCTCATTCGTATGGTCATGATGGTTTGAGGAGGTGAAAATCCTTTCTCATGCGATCAATTCGGTTGTGGATATAAAGTTTCAATCGAGTAGTGTTTACCTTAAAGGTGCTGATTTTAGGACTAGTTACCTCGATTGCTCCATCCGGGAGATTTTGAGTACCGATCTCCTATCTTAAGTCAGTGTCCCATCGTTAAGTTTCTCGTGGAGTTGCCTCGTTTTTTCTTTGTGTATTTTTAGTTTCTCTTTTTGAAGTGTATCTTTCATTCGTCCTAGTTCATCGATCCAAAGCCTTCTGCCCTCATGAATTTCTTCTTTATCGATACGAGGTCTAGGATTTGGCATCCATGAAAGAGCTTCAAGAAACGACAAGTTAATATGAAATTTCTTTGGAAGTTTAAGAGACTTACCAAATTCTTCCTTTGTGTGGTCTTTCTTTGTCGCATTGGGGTATGGCGCACGAGCTTGGTACTCTGTAATTACCGGGTTTGGTAAATCTGGTTTACCTCAACCTTACCTCCACTCACCATGTGCTCTTGCCTTGGGTCGATTCCACTAACCTTTCACCACATGAGTCATTACGGCTTGAATTTGCTCTTTTGGGTTAGATTTAGTATTGCTTGGCAAGCTTCCTTGTGGTAGTTCTGAGATCAGCTTCGCAAGTTGCCCAACTGACTTAGTAATTTCCCCAACTGACTTAGTAAGTTCCCCAACTTGGTTCTTGATCCCTTCAATCGATGTTTGTTGGTTTTTAAGTGTTGTCTCAGTGTCTTAGAGACGGGTATCTGTGGCTGCCATGAATTTTGTCAGCATCTCTTCAATGTTCGACTCCTCTTCCTGTTGGTGAGGTGGTTGTTGAAAATCTGGAGGAAGTTTCGGTCTTTGGCTATTTTGATCATCTCACGAGAAATTGGGATGGTACCTTCAACCTACATTATAAGTGTCATCATAAAAATTATTTTGTGGTCTAGAATAGTAACCCATATAGTGGACTTGTTCGTTCTCCATGCCATATCCATAGGGTGGGTACTCAGGATTCGCCACGCCTCTGCTTGTTTTGTACTGCATAACTGGATGTATGTCGAGGTTGAAGAAACTGGCTGCTTTAGTAGGAATTATCCTCATCGCTTGCCACTGATAATTATTCAGTGCCATCATCTCTATAGACTAAAATTTTCTGCCAAAAGCAAAATAGAGGAAAAATAATAATAAAAATAAAAATAAATTGCAGAAGATAAAAAAAATGGCTAAAGTAATAAAAATAGAGCTTTCTTAATATTTTAGTTCCCCGGCAACGGCGCCAAAAAATTGATCGTTGTATTTCAGAGTTTTAAATTTATAATGATCGATCCTGGAATTAACTATAATAATGATTGAGGCAAGTGCACCTATCGAACAGTAGTATAGCTTAGGCAAGACCGGATTGTCGAACCCAAAGGAACTAAAAGTACTAATACTAACTTTCTTTCTATTATTTAGACTAAAATAAGTGGAGTTGTTTATTAATCTAAATTAACTAATTACTAAGCTAAAGACGCAAAGACAAAAAGAATGAATTGGGGAAATACTTGGGAAAAACTCAGTTGATTAAGACGATACCCTTAGGAAGAATCCACCTAGACTTCACTTGTTATCTAACACTGAACCAGACGATTTATTCACTTGACTTGATTCGTAGGACTCCCTAATTTATATTAAATCCTCTTTCGAGGCGAATAACGTCTAACCCTAGGTTGATTAATTGAAATCTCTTTCTAATTAAAACCCCTAGAATAGCAGTAAATCGATCTATAGACTCCCATATTAGGTTTCACCCTAATCCGGCAAAATCTCGTCACCCTATCTCTACGTGCGCGATCAACTCCGCTTAATTATGCTAGATCTACTCTTAAGCAGGGACTTTTGCTCCTCCACCTAAGCACATCAAACTTGAATTAATATTCGCGAAATATCAACACAAGAATTAAGCACACATAATCAAGAACAAATCAAGTATTTATCATATAGTTCAGAAAACAATAACAAGATTCATCTAGGTTTCATCCTTCTCGTATATGAAGGGTTTAGTTTATAACAATAAAGAAAAACATCTCAGAAGAAAAGATAAAACAAAACATAAGAAATCCCTAAAACCCCCTGAAGGAATTGAAGAGGAGATCCTCCGTCTTGAGTAGAATTACGGCTTCTTGAGATGGATCAACTGGTTATCCCTTGAGAGTTTCCCACAAATCTGACCTTTTTGGCTCGGCTCCTTGGCCTAGCTAACCGCCCTGCCAAAAGCCTTGGCAGAAGGCTTCTTCCAAAACTCCTCGAATAAGTTTCCCCCTAGGGTGTTTATATAGGCTTTGAGATGCCTTACTTGGCCTCCAAGCATCCAAATCTGAGTGGAGTTCCTACTTGGGTGTTTAAATAGACTTTGGATTGTGTTTCTTTGCCTCCAAGTATCCAAATCTGAACAAAACTTCTCTTGGCCGCGGCAGGGACACGGCCATGGCACACGCCCGTGTGAATCGTGGCCAGGCCGTGTGGACTCCATTAATGAGGCACGGCCGTGTGGTCTTGGGCCCAGGCCGTGTCGATTTCGTGATCTGGCCCATTTGACCCGTTTTAAGCCCGTTTCTTGTTCTTTTCATCCTCCGGTGCTTCCCTAAGTATATAACATGAAAAGAAAGGATTAAGAGCACCAAATTATACCAAATAGGGGATAAATCATCCAAAAACATGCTAAATGTGGGACTAAAATATGTTAGTTTTACGGTTTATCAACTCTTGATGAAAGCATAAAATCTGTCGTTTCCTTGTTACGAGATGCAGCTTATCAGTGGTGGAAGACTTTGATCTCTGTTGTTCCAAAAAAACGGATTACATGGGATTTCTTTCAGTCTGAGTTCCGGAAGAAATATATCAGCTAGAGATTTATAGATCAAAAACGAAAAGAATTTCTGGAATTGAAACAGGGTCGTATGTCTGTCACTGAATACGAACGAGAATTCGTGAGATTAAATCAATATGCTAGGGAATGTGTTTCAACCGAAGCGATAATGTGTAAAAGGTTTGAAGACGGCCTAAATGAAGACATCCGTTTGCTAGTTGGGATTCTGGAAATAAAAGAATTTGTTGTGCTTGTTGATCGAGCATGTAAAGCTGTGGCACTCGGGAAAGATAAAAGAAAAGCTAAGTCTAAAGCTAGAGATGTGAGAAAGAGATTCTCAAGCAAATCATTTCAGTCTGCATTGAAGAAATTCAGAGATGAGCATAGCCGTTCAAAGGCTAATGTGGGACATTCAAATCGAGATCGAGCTAGATCGCAGTCGAACTTCAAAGCTCTAGCAACTTCGGTGGCTAGTGTGGGAAATGTCCGATCTGTGCTACATGAATGTAAGCATTGTGGTAAAAGACATTCGGGTAGTTGTAGATTGAATGATTGAGCCTGTTTCAGATGTGGATCAGTAGATCATTTCATCCAAGACTGTCCTGAGTCTGTTGAACAAGAGATCGTTCAGAATCTGAGGTCAGATAATGTTTCAGTTAGAGGTAGACCTTCTCGAAATACAAGAAATGTCAGTGGTGGCAAAAGAACTAAAAAAGATACAGTTGCGAGGTCTGAAGCTAGAGCACTTGCCAGAGCTTACGCCATTCGAGCCCGTGAGGAAGCTTCGTCTCCAGATGTTATTACGGGTACATTTACTCTTTATGACACTTCTGTGATTGCATTGATAGACCCAGGATCTACTTATTCGTATGTATGCATGAACTTGGTATCCAGTAAGACTTTGCCTATAGAGTCTACTGAATTTGTTATTAGAGTATCGAACCCCTTAGGTAAAAGTGTCTTGGTTGATAAAGTGTGTAAGAACTATCCGTTGAAGTTTCGAGATGTTTGTTTTTCGGCTGATCTGATGCTATCACCTTTTGATGAGTTTGATATAATTTTGGGTATGGATTGGTTAACATTGCATGATGTCACAGGAATCAGTAAACAAAAGACTATTGATTTGAGATGTCAAAATGATGAAATAGTTCGAATTGAATCTAATGATTTGAATGGGTTACCGGCTGTGACATCTATGATGAAAGCTCAGAGTTATGTGAAAAAGGGTTATGAAGCTTATTTTGCTTATGTAATTGATTCGATAGTGACTAAAAAGAAAGTTGAATATGTCCCAGTTGTTTGTGAGTTCTCTGATGTATTTCTTGAAGAATTACCGAGATTGCCTCCGATACGAGAAGTTGAGTTTGGTATTGATTTAGTATCGGGGACGACTCCTATTTCGATAGCTTCGTATAGAATGGCACCAACAGAATTGAAAGAGTTGAAGACACAGTTGCAAGAGTTGACCGATAGAGGATTTGCACGACCAAGTTTCTCACCTTGGGATACTCCTGTTCTATTTGTGAAAAAGAAAGATGGCACGATGAGAATGTGTATTGATTACCGCCAGTTGAACAAAGTGACTATTAAGAACAAATATCCTCTACCCAGGATCGATGATTTGTTTGATCAGCTGAAATGAGTCACCGTATTTTTAAAGATAGATTTGAGATCGGGGTATTATCAGTTGCGAGTAAAAGATTCAGACATTTCGAAAACTACTTTTAGAACGAGGTACGGGCATTATGAATTTTTAGTTATGCCTTTCGGACTAACGAATGCTCCTGCTGTTTTTATGGATCTGATGAACAGAATTTTTAGACCGTATTTAGATCAATTTTTTGTTGTATTCATTGACGACATTTTGATTTATTCGCGTGACGAAAGTGAGCATGTTGAACATTTGAGAATCGTGCTACAAACTCTGCGAGATAAGCAATTGTATGCGAAGTTCAGTAAATGTGAGTTCTGGTTGCGTGAAGTTAGTTTTCTGGGGCACATTGTGTCAGCCTATGGTATACGAGTTGATCCGAGCAAGATTTCAGCTATTTTGGAGTGGAAGCCTCTGAAAAATGTGTCTGAAGTTCGTAATTTTCTGGGACTTGCCGGTTATTATCGAAGGTTCGTAAAAGGCTTTTCGATGATTGCTACTCTGTTGACTAGATTGCTTTAGAAAGATGTGAAGTTTGAATGGTCCGATAAATGTCAGAAAAGTTTTGATCATTTGAAAGCCCTTTTGACTGAAGCTCCAGTTTTGGTATAGCCAGAACCGGGTAAAAAGTTTGTATTTTGATGCAGGAAGGCAAAGTTATAGCTTATGCCTCGAGACAATTGAAACCGCATGAAAAGAATTATCCGACACACGACTTAGAGCTAGCTGTGATTGTGTTTGCTTTAAAGATTTGGCGTCACTATCTTTTCAGTGAAAAATGCCATGTGTTTTCGGATCACAAAAGTTTGAAATACTTGATGACTCAGAAAGATTTGAATTTGCGACAAAGACGATGGTTAGAGCTGTTGAAAGATTACGAGCTTGTGATAGATTATCATCCGGGTAAAGCAAATGTTGTTACTGATGCATTGAGTCGAAAATCGCTATTTGCATTGCGTGTGATGAATGCTTATTTAGACTTGTCTGATGATGGTTCAGTTCTGGCTGAGTTGAAAGCGAAACCGTTGTTCTTATAGAAAATATGTGATGCTCAGAAGGTTGATAATGAAATGTTAGCAAAACGAGCTCAGTGTGATTCGAACTCTGATTCTGAATTTCAAGTTGATGTTGATGATTGCTTGAGATTTCGAGATCGGATTTGTGTTCCGAGGAATCTAGAGTTGATTCAATCGATATTGAAAGAAGCACATAACAGTCGCCTATCTGTTCATCTGGGAAGTTCAAAGATGTACCATGATTTGAAGCAACATTATTGGTGGCCTGGTATAAAATGAGACATTTCTGACTTTGTGTCAAAATGTTTAGTCTGTCAGCAAGTTAAAGCTGAACATCAAGTGCCATCTGGTTTGTTACAACCGATAATGATTCCTGAGTGGAAATGGGATAGAGTGACAATGGATTTTGTTTCAGGGTTGCCACTGACTTTGAGAAAGAAAGATGCAATTTGGGTCGTAGTTGACAGATTGACGAAATCAACTCATTTTATTACGGTGAGAACGGATTATTAAACTTGATAAGTTAGCTGAGTTATACATTTATGATATTGTGAGATTGCACGGGGTGCCATTATCTATTGTGTCCGCGAGAGATCCGAGGTTTACTTCACGATTCTAGAAGAAACTGCAAGAGGCTTTAGGTACTAAATTGCATTTTAGTACAGCTTTTCACCCACAGACGGATGGTCAATCTGAACGGATCATTCAGATACTCGAGGATATGTTGAGATGTTGCATACTTAAGTTTGATGGTTCGTGGGAATAATATTTGCCACTGATTGAATTTGCGTATAATAATAGTTTTCAGTCGAGCATTAAAATGGCGCCTTATGAGGCTTTGTTCGGACGCAAATGTCGAACACCTTTATATTAGACTGAGCTCAGTGAAAATAAGATACACGGGGTCGATTTGATAAAAGAAACAGAACAGAAAGTGAAAGTGATTCGTGATAGTCTGAAAGCCGCGTCAGATCGTCAGAAATCCTATGCAGACTTGAAAGGAAAAGATATCGAGTTTGAGATAGGTGATAAAGTATTCTTGAAAGTGTCTCCGTGGAAGAAAATACTTCATTTTTGTAGGAAAGGAAAATTGAGTCCGAGGTTCATCGGGTCGTATGAAATTATTGAGCGTATTGGACCTGTTGCATACAGATTGTTGTTGCCACCGAAACTAGAAAAGATTCATAATGTATTTCACGTATCAATGCTTCGTCGATACAGATCTGATCCATCACATGTGATTTCTCCGTCTAAGATTGAAATCCGATCCGATATGACTTACGAGGAAGAACCGATCCAAGTTTTAGATCGTGAGGTGAAAGAATTGTGAAATAAGAAAATCTCATTACTAAAAGTACTGTGGCATCGACACGGAGTGGAAGAGGCTACGTGGGAGCCTGAAGATACTATGAGACAACTGTAACACCCCAAACCCGGCCCTAACAATATGACCGAATTTGGTTTGCTACAGAGAAAAGATTTTGAAAAAATCATTTTAAAACCGATTTTGAAATTAGTCAAATGCCTTTCAATTTAAATTTTCTTTGTTAAAAACCAAACTTAAAATATTTGCTGAGTCGAGTTGTTTACAAATTTGAATGTACCGATGGTACTTTAAAACATTTTATGCGTTTAATTTGAGAAAACATGTGCAACCGTTTAACATCATCAAGTAGTTTAAACCAAACATTCAAACACGCAATAATGAAATCATACTAGGAGGCCTTATTACAAATAAGCAACATAAACCTAAAAGAAAGATAAATAAAATCCAAAATTCATTTATTAAAAGTCTCCCTTGCATGGCCACCTCGAGTCCATCCTACTCCTCACCCACGATCTACGAATCACCTGAAAAATTAAAGGAGAAGGTGAGTCACCAAGACTCAATGTGTAACCCTTCCCGGTTTAGTGCAACAACATTCACAAATTATAACCAATTAACATGCATAAGTTTAAAATGCACCCAACCTAACCATCCATACGCCTTTTCTACCGTGTGGTACCAAACCACTGGTGGTGCCAAACCACTGGTGTCCAAAGACACAATTGTGTTACCAAAACACTGGTGACATATAGTCACATTTGTGATACCAAATCACTGGTGTCCGAAGACACTATTGTGTTACCAAAACACTGGTGACCGAAGTCACAAAATAGATGATGGGGCCAACCCATCGTGTGATACCAAATCAGCGCGACAATCCCATATCTCAAAGTGGGGCCAACCCACGGTGGAATTAACCACAGGGACAAGTCGCTATGAGGTGCCAAACCTCTGGAGGTACCAAACCTCTGGTGACCGTAGTCACGATGTGTTACCAAAACACTGGTGTCCGCTCGACACGAATATCACTGCCCCCTCCTCTCATCAACCCATAACAATCATTTATATGCATGTACCACAAATCATGTTGATAGATTTATTTAACAACATCCAATCGATTTATCATAAGCCATATATCAAATAATACACATACCAAATGTGTCATGCTTCCCAAAAGCATCAAATAATAATCACATAGTAATAAGAACTTACCCAAATCCTTGTTAATACCATGAAGGTATTACATCCATGTCTACACAAAACGTTTAGGCATAAAATAACACTTAGCATATTTAAAAGTTATAAGATGTGTATGTATACACACCTGGCACCAAAAAGAGTTCTAAATCCCGAATAGACAAATCGGCCACACAAGTATTCTTGCCCCTATATTCGGCCAAAAATGAATATTAGAACCATGGCCTATTCGGCCAAACCAAAATAATTGAGAAGGGTTCCTTGTGAACCTAAAATCTTACCCAAAGCCTTCGAACACTTATCCAACACACTCCTAAAAGAATCGGCCTCACTTCCCTACAATCAACCATCATCAATAAGGTTTATTAGCCTTCGGCTTAAACGAAACTTAAAATAATAATCCTTCGAAATAAACCTTACCACCTTACCAAAACCAATTTCTAGAGAAGTCCCGATGATAACTATCTTACCTTCAATATTCGGCCAAAGTTGATCAAGATAGGAGAAGAATATTTTCGGCACAACAAAGAGGTATATTCGGCTTTATGACAAAAAGAAAAGAATAGGAAAAAGAAATAGAGTTTCGGCAAGAAGTAAGTATAGGAGGTTTTTGATGTTTAATCAAAACAAATGGGAGAACAAAAGGTTGATGAAGGTTTCGGTTTTGAGAGATTGAGATGAAGAAAATAGAAATTGAGCATAAAATGACCAAATGGTCAAAAGTATTTAGCTTAGCAAATGGTAAAATTCGGCTAGAAAGAAAAGAGTTTGAGAGAGAATTGTTTTGCAATTTTTTGCACCAAATGAAAGAAATGACCAAAAATCTTCCTAAGCCTTACCAACACTAGCATATTCGGCCAAAACTCCCCTCCTTAGCCACAATGCCGTCCAAGTTCATGGCATAAAGGCATAGGATTTCTTTCAAAAACGTTTTCCTTGATACTAGCCCCATGTCTCCATATTTTCCTTAATTACTTGATTCCCTTCCATAAGTTAATACTTGCCTTAAACCTATAGTCTACTAACCAAAAATAACATGGTCAACCTTTACCTTAATTATCCTTGGCCGACACTTACCATACCAAAGCAAAAATAAAAGTTGTCCCAATGCTATTTAAGGGATTCGAACCTCTCCCCTCAAGCTAAATTCCATGCGCCATTACCAACTTGCCATGCACTCATCTTGTCACTTATTGCTACTTAAATTAACTTAAGTGCTAAGCTCATTTAATCCTCTTCTTTAAATAAGCCCTACTAAGAATTATTCTACTAAACCGAGCTTACTCAAGACCCCTAATTAAGCCTTATATCATCACGAATAATATCACGAAATTCAAATACAAGAAAAATAATTCAATCACAAATAACCCCTATTTTGGGATGTTACGCTTCTACCCCCTTAAAATAATTTCGACCTCGAAATTACCTGATCGTAAAAGGTGAGGGTATTGCTGCGCATCACCTCCTCGAGTTCCCACGCCGCTTCCTCCGTACTCATGGTTTCGCCATAGCACTTTCACTAAGTGTACGACTTTCTCACGCAGAACCTTGACATCACGATCTAAGATCTGAATCGTTCCTCCTCGAACGATAAGTCGGAGTTAACCTCAATCTGCGCTCTCGCACGACGCGTGCGATGGATCCGACCTATACCGTCTAAGCATCGACACATGGAAGACATCGTGAATCGACTCAACTCTGCTGCGCGATTCGGTGATAAGCTACCGGTCCTACTCGCTTCAACACGATATACGGGCGATGAACCTTGGACTTAATTTCCCTTTTTGCCCAAAGCGCAACACCTTTTTCCAAGGCGACACCTTCGAAAGACTTTATCTCCTACCTCGTATTCCATCTCCTTGCGTTTGAGATCGGCGTAAGACTTTTGCCTATCCGATGCTTCCTTGAGACGAGCCCTAATTACCTTAACTTTGTCCTCGGTTTCTGGTCACCAGTTTCGGACCCAAGACATGTCGTTCACCTAGTTCCGTCCAATACGTAGGAGTACGGCATTTTCGGCCCATACAATTGCTTCATATGGAGCCATTTGGATACTCGCTTGATAACTATTGTTATAAGCGAATTCCGCCAACGGTAGATACTCCTCCCAACTGCCACTGAAGTCCAGAACACAACCTCTGAGCATATCTTCTAAGATCTGAATCACTCTCTCCGATTGTCCGTCGGATTGCGGATGAAAAGCTGTGCTGAAGTCCAATCTCGTACCCAAAGCTTGATGCAACGCTCTCCAAAACCTCGATGTAAACCTCGGATCCCTATCCGAGATAATCGATACTGGCACACCATGCAATCTCACTATCTCGGCTACATATAACTTAGCTAACCTCTGAAGCGAATAATCTACCCTTACAGGTATGAAATGCGCTGATTTAGTCAGACGATCCACAATCACCCAAACCGAATTCTTCTTGCTAGGCGTAAGAGGTAATCCACTGACAAAGTCCATGGTGATCCTCTCCCACTTCCACTGAGGAATCTTCACCGGCTGAAGTAAACCAGATGGCAACTGATGTTCAGCCTTGACTTGTTGACACGTCAGACACTTACCCACGAACTCAGTTACTTCCCGTTTCAGACCTGGCCACCAAAATTGCTCTCTCAAATCCCGATACATCTTGCTACCTCCAGGATGCATAGCATATGGGCTGCTATGTGCGTCCCGAAGAATCCTTTGTCTCAACTCCACATCCTTCGGCATACAAGCTCTTCCTTTAAAGCACAAAACTCCATCACTGGACAGACTAAAATCCTCTAATCCACCATTCTGGACTTGCAACCTCCGATCATTCAAACCATCATCCTCTAACTGCTTCTCCTTAATCTGATCTAACCAAGTCGGCTTGACTTGCAATTCTGCCAAAAGACTCCCATCATCGAACAGACTAAGTCGAGCAAACATCGATCTTAAATCCGATACAACCTTACGACTCAACGCATCTGCCACCACGTTAGCCTTACCAGGATGATACTCGATCGAACAGTCGTAGTCCTTCAACAGCTCAATCCATCTACGCTGCCTCAAATTCAAATCCTTCTGAGTCAAGAGATACTTAAGACTCTTGTGATCCGTATAAACTATCGACTTCTCTCCGTACAAATAGTGCCTCCATATCTTCAAAGCGAAGACTACAGCTGCTAACTCCAAGTCATGAGTCGGATAATTAGCCTCATGTGGTCTCAACTGCCGAGATGCATAAGCCACTACCTTCCCTTCTTGCATCAAAGACGCATCCCAAACCAATATGTGATGCATCGCAATAAACCGTGAATTCCTTGCACTCACTCAGGTTGAATCAAAACCGAGCTTCATCGAGAATCTTCTTCAATTTGTCGAAACTTTCTTGCTTTGCTCTCGGTCCACACAAATGGAACTCCTTTCCTCAACAACTTGGTCATCGGTGCGGCAATCAAAGAAAATCCTTCCACAAATCTTCGGTAATACCCCGCTGACCTAGAAAACTCCGAATTTCAGCCACGATTTAGGCGGCTTCCAATCTAACACTGCCTCAATCTTTCGAGGATCCACTCTAATCCTCTGGTTGAAACAACGTGACCCAAGAAAGTCACCTCCTTAAGCCAGTGCGCTTACTAAATTTCATACAAATTGTTTTTCCTCGAGAATCGCAACACCACTCGCAAATGCGCATCATGCTCCTCTTCCGACTTCGAATACACCAAAATATCATCTATAAAGACCACAACAAACCGATCCAAAAAGCTGTTGAAATACCCTATTCATCATGTCCATGAAAATTTCTTTGGTGCATTAGTCAAACCAAACGGCATCACCAGGAACTCGTGGTGTCCATACCGAGTGCGAAATGCCGTCTTATGGATATCACCTCTTTCACCTTCGGTTGATGATATCCGCATCCTTAAATCAATCTTAGAGAAACCGCGGCCCCTTTTCAAATGATCAAACAAGTCATCTATCCTCGGCAAAGGATACTTGTTTTTAATCGTCGACTTATTCAATCTGGCGGTAGTCTATACACATCCGCATCGTACCATCCTTCTTCTTGACAAAAAGTACCGCGCTCCCAAGGTGAAACACTTGGTCGAATGAAACCTCGATCCAACAACTCTTGTATCCGAGCCTTCAATTCCATCAATTCCTTGGTGCCATCCTATATGGAGCTATAGACACTGGCGCGCCTGTGCAACATGATCTATACCAAATTCGACTTCACGATCCGGAGGCAATCCTTAAGTTCTTCAGAAATACGTCAAGAAATTCCTTTTACAGCTTTGAACATTTCCCACGAAGACTCCTTAGCTTCCAAAGCACACACATGAACTACGAACGCCTCACGGCCCTTCCCGACCATCGTTCTCGCTTTCAACGCAGATACCACGTTGGATAGATAATCTCTCCTATTACCTATCATGACCACTTCTTCACCTTCAACCGTCTTCAAAACCATGCGCTTAGCGGCACAATCCAAACTTGCTTGGTACTTGACCAACCAAATTATCCCAAGAATCGATCGAACTCCTCAAACGGCGGTTCCATCGGATCGGCTACAAACACTACCCCTTGGAGTTCTAGGGGTATATCTCTATCTGACTTATCTACTTCTACAGAGTGACCTAAAGGACTAAGTACACCATCCTCTTAGAAGCGGTCTCGGGAACTAAACTCATGGTCTCAACTATACTACTAGCAACGTAAGAGTGCGTCGAACCCACATCTATCAAGGCAAGATATGGAACACCAAAATTAAAAACGTCTCGGTTATGACGCCCGGTCGCCTCCTTCCTCACGACGCCTCGCAAAGATACACCAAACCAGCCGTCTAGCCTCCGTGTTGCCAATACCTCTGCCACCGTGCTCTGCGACCTCCACTAGAGCCATAACCACCTCTACCATAACCACGACTCTCTGCGGTGCTGGTCCCTCCTTTCTGAATCCCAGGGCACGACCTTGACCTTGGATCGATTCCTAGCTTGCTTACGGGACCAGTCCTCACACGATGTTCTAGCGAACCACACTCGAAACATCCTTTCCCTCTGGTCCAACATTCACCCCAATGAAACTTTCCACAACGGTTACACTGGGCCGGTCTTTGATTAGCAGCTGTGGACCTCCCTGCCTGATTTGACCCACTCTGCCTAAATCTTTTCTGAACATTACCACCTGACCCAGACAATCCAAAGCCTCTCTTCAGCTTGCTCCTATCATAACTTTGCTTCGCGGACTCCTTGATTCCTTCGGCTACCTTGGCCTTCTCCACCAAGACAGCAAACTCACGTTCTTGCTGTGGAGCAATCAGCAGCCTTAACTCGTCTCTAAGTCCGTCTTCAAAACGAACACAACGATCATGTTCCGATGCCACTATTCCCTGAGCATAACGACTCAGCCTTAGGAATTCCGCTTCATACTCCGAGACAGACTTATTCCCTTGCACTAACCCCAGAAAAGCTTTCCTTTGAGCGTCAATGTAGCTTGAGCCAACATACTTCTTCTGGTATGCAGCTTTGAAGTACTCCCAAGTGAGATCATCTGCCGTAGCACCATCTCGGACCGTGAGCCACCATCGATATGACTCATCCTTGAGAAGCGACACCGCTCCTTTCAGTTTCTCCTCATTTGTCAAATCTATCTCATCCATGATTCTTTCTGTCGATTCCAAACAATACTCACCGTGATTGGGCGCTACACACGCACACACCTCGGAAAAATTCAGCTCGTTAGCTCAAGTCTCTCAGGAACCGACTTCCGAGCTCCTCCACCTCCACCAATTCCAGCTACCCTTTCCAGAACCCGTAGCATCGCTTGTGACACAGCGTCGTCACCCGTCTGATCCTGCTCTTCAGCTCCAAAGGTTGGGGGTGGTGGTGGCGGTATCTCATTCTCGTGATCCTTGACCCGACCCGACGGGTTCCTGATCGGCCATCCTACCCCTTCCGCGTCCACGACGGCCACGTCCTCTAAAGCTCATTCTAACTATCGCGCTTTAATCTGATTAGGAAATTTTTATGAATTAGTACATGTTTCACTTGATTATCCGCGAAGAAATTTTATGAAAAGAGTTTAATAGAGATTCTTTCGATCAAACAAGGTTTTAAGTCTTCTATCTTGGTTTACACAGAATAATACATCCATTCCCTATACCTTTCATACCTATGCACTCTTCGGGCATTATTGTCCGTTTCTAACCTGTGGTATTTTTGGTAATTTTGTCAATCAAGAATATTTTTGAAAATTTTCAAGATAAATTTGTCCTACCATCTAAAAAATAATTTAATGATTTTAAAACCAAGTTTTCCTTAAAACATGGTTAATCCCTTTCTGTGTTTTATTTAGGATTTTGCCTATGACCAGTCCTCTTGGTTAGGGTGAACCGAAGCTACGCACTGTAGGAATCCCGCGAAGAGGAGGTGAGTCACAAGGACTGCTTAAATACCAAGCTCTTTTCCTGATCCAATCCTAGACATGCGCACTGCTGGTTACCACACCCTAACTCGGCGACTTGGTCGAAGGTTGGTTTAATTAGGCTTTTAAAGTCTTATGTCTTTATTTGGGAGTAAACTAGTCCTAAAGTTTAAAATACTATCACTATCTACGTCCCATGCTTCCTACCCTCTCTACAATATAATTCATACAAAAATCGAGATACTTACTTGGGCAAGTGTTGGTGCTGAGACTCGGTGCCATGCTTATTAAAAACCAAAATTTTAAAAAAAAAAAAAAGGCCTACCAAAACATTTTTGGGCCTTGGGCCCCACAAAGAGCTTTGAACTGGGCTCGATACCAATTTTGTAACACCCCAAACCCGGCCCAAACAATATGACCGAATTTGGTTTGCTACAGAGAAAAGAGATTTTTGAAAAATCATTTTAAAACCGATTTTGAAATTAGTCGAAATGCCTTTCAATTTAAATTTTCTTTGTTAAAAACCAAACTTAAAATATTTGCTGAGTCGAGTTGTTTACAAATTTCGAATGTACCCGATGGTACTTTAAAACATTTTGCGTTTAATTTGAGAAAACATGTGCAACCGTTTAACATCATCAAGTAGTTTAAACCAAACATTCAAACACGCAAAGCAATAATGAAACCATACTAGGAGGCCTTATTACAAATAAGCAACATAAACCTAAAAGAAAGATAAATAAAATCCAAATTCATTTATTAAAAGTCTCCACTTGCATGGCCACCTCGAGTCCATCCGGCTCCTCACCCGCGATCTACGAATCACTGAAAAATTAAAGGAGAAGGTGAGTCACCAAGACTCAATGTGTAACCCTTCCCAGGTTTAGTGCAACAACATACACAAATTATAACCAATTAACATGCATAAGTTTAAAATGCACCCAACCTAACCATCCATACGCCTTTTTCTACCCCGTGTGGTACCAAACCACCGGTGGTGCCAAACCACTGTGTCCAAAGACACAATTGTGTTACCAAAACACTGGTGACATATAGTCACATTTGTGATACCAAATCACCGGTGTCCAAGACACTATTGTGTTACCAAAACACTCGTGACCGAAGTCACAAAATAGATGATGGGGCCAACCCATCGTGTGATACCAAATCACCGCGCACAATCCCATATCTCAAAGTGGGGCCAACCCGCGGTGGAATTAACCACGGGGACAAGTCGCTATGAGGTGCCAAACCTCCGAGGTACTAAACCTCCGGTGACCGTAGTCACGATGTGTTACCAAAACACCGTGTCCGTCGACACGAATATCACTTGCTTCTCCTCTCATCAACCCATAACAATCATTTATATGCATGTACCACAAATCATGTTGATAGATTTATTTAACAACATCCAATCGATTTATCATAAGCCATATATCAAATAATACACATACCAAATGTGTCATGCTTCCCAAAAGCATCAAATAATAATCACATAGTAATAAGAACTTACCCAAATCCTTGTTAATACCATGAAGGTATTACATCCATGTCTACACAAAACGTTTAGGCATAAAATAACACTTAGCATATTTAAAAGTTATAAGATGTGTATGTATACACACCTGGCACCAAAAAGAGTTCTAAATCCCGAATAGACAAATCGGCCACACAAGTATTCTTGCCCCTATATTCGGCCAAAAATGAATATTAGAACCATGGCCTATTCGGCCAAACCAAAATAATTGAGAAGGGTTCCTTGTGAACCTAAAATCTTACCCAAAGCCTTCGAACACTTATCCAACACACTCCTAAAAGAATCGGCCTCACTTCCCTACAATCAACCATCATCAATAAGGTTTATTAGCCTTCGGCTTAAACGAAACTTAAAATAATAATCCTTGAAATAAACCTTACCACCTTACCAAAACCAATTTCTAGAGAAGTCCCGATGATAACTATCTTACCTTCAATATTCGGCCAAAGTTGATCAAGATAGGAGAAGAATATTTTCGGCACAACAAAGAGGTATATTCGGCTTTATGACAAAAAGAAAAGAATAGGAAAAAGAAATAGAGTTTCTGGCAAGAAGTAAGTATAGGAGGTTTTGATGTTTAATCAAAACAAATGGGAGAACAAAAGGTTGATGAAGGTTTCGGTTTTGAGAGATTGAGATGAAGAAAATAGAAATTGAGCATAAAATGACCAAATGGTCAAAAAGTATTTAGCTTAGCAAATGGTAAAATTCGGCTAGAAAGAAAAGAGTTTGAGAGAGAATTGTTTTGCAATTTTTTGCACCAAATGAAAGAAATGACCAAAAATCTTCCTAAGCCTTACCAACACTAGCATATTCGGCCAAAACTCCCCTCCTTAGCCACAATGCCGTCCAAGTTCATGGCATAAAGGCATAGGATTTCTTTCCAAAACGTTTTCCTTGATACTAGCCCCATGTCTCCATATTTTCCTTAATTACTTGATTCCTTCCATAAGTTAATACTTGCCTTAAACCTATAGTCTACTAACCAAAAATAACATGGTCAACCCTTACCTTAATTATCCTTGGCCGACACTTACCATACCAAAGCAAAAATAAAAGTTGTCCCAATGCTATTTAAGGGATTGAACCTCTCCCCTCAAGCTAAATTCCATGCGCCATTACCAACTTGCCATGCACTCATCTTGTCACTTATTGCTACTTAAATTAACTTAAGTGCTAAGCTCATTTAATCCTCTTCTTTAAATAAGCCCTACTAAGAATTATTCTACTAAACCGAGCTTACTCAAGACCCCTAATTAAGCCTTATATCATCACGAATAATATCACAGAAATTCAAATACAAGAAAAATAATTCAATCACAAATAACCCCTATTTTGGGATGTTACAACAACAATATCTGAGCTTGTTTAACAGTAAGATTTTCGGGGACGAAAATCCCTAAGGGGGGAATTGTAACAGTCCAGTTTAGACCCTAGTCAGAATAGTGGTTTCGAGACCACAAATCCGAGTCAGAAAAATATTTTAATACTATTTTCTATGCTTACTATATGTGATTAAGCATGTTTGAAAGTTTCGTGAATTAATTTTGTTGTTTGTGTGTTTAATTTGAGAAAAGGACTTAAATGTAGAAAATGTAAAAGTGGCCTTTTAATTGAATAAATGTCGAATTGTTATTGTCTTTTACATGTGAAGTTCTTAAGAGGTTATTATGCCATTGTTAATAGTAGTGGACAATTATGGACAATGTTAGGTGGGATTTTAATGATATTAGTAAGGTTAATTTTGTAAATGGTTAAATAAAGATTAAATAAGTAAAATAAAACCATAATTTTAGTCCATCTTCTCCACCTAGCCGAAAATTAGAAGAAGAAAACCCCATTGTTGTGTTTGAAGCATTCAGCCATAGTGTTCTTTGATTAAGGTACATTTTTTACTCAGTTTTTGATAATTTCTATGTTTCTGTAATCGTTGCTTCGAATACTTCAAAACCCATGTCTTAATTTTGTGAATTGATGATGATTTTGAAATGTTCGATCGATGAATTCATGAGTTTTGTGATGTTTGAGGATGAAATATGAAAGATATGTGATAGATTAACATAGTTTGTCTTTGAATTTTTGGTGAATTTGAGTAATTAGGATTAAATTGAGAAAATAATATTTTGAGGGACTAAAATGTGAAATAAATGAAAAATATGGGTTGCTAGGTGCCTATAGAGAATTCGGCTAAGCATGGGTTATATTGAATTATGCGTATTTTGTGATTTTATGAAATAGGGACTAAAATGTCAAAATGTGAAAATGTAAGGGCTAAATCGTAAAATGCCCTAAATATGTGTTTTTGGATTGAATTGAATGATTTGGTGAATAAATGGGTTAAATTTGAATATGTATAGATCAAGAACCAAAGAAAACAAATTTAGACCGAGGAAAGTTGAAAGTGATCGAGTAGTCAAATTCGTCTGTTTATCCGAATCCGAGGTAAGTCTATATAAAAATAAATGTATTTGAATTGGTTTAATTATGTACCTATGAAATTTAATTGTGATGAATGTGTACGAGATGATATATACATGAAATCTGAGAAAGTATCGACAAAGTGTCAATATCCGAAAAGACTCGTACGAACCTAAGAATAGATAGGATTTTATATGTCATGAAGTAGGTTTTCGATATGTGATATCGTGTAAGACCACGTTTGGGACGTTGGCATCGGTATGAGATTTACGTGTAAGACCATGTCTGGGACATTGGCATTGTATTTGATTCGTGTAAGACTATGTCTGGGACAGTGGCATCGATATTTGGTTACATGTAAGACCACGTCCGAGACGTTGGCATTGTACAAGAATTTTGAGTTATTTGAGTATCCTATTTGATTTTGAATGGTTTAACGGGCAATTCCAAGAAATAAAAGACTATGTGAAATGTGTAACTGGTTCAGGTACGTTTGAGATGTACTCATGGTTTGAGTATGAAAGGTAAGTATATGTGAACTTGCTAAAGTGAAATATGTGCATAAAATTGTTGAGACAAAATGTGATATATGTATGAATTTGCTATGATCTATTGAGATGCAATGGAAATGTAATTTGTTGACAAGCAAATGAATAGATACATTTGAACTAAAGAAGAAATATGAACATACTAATGAGATATGTTTAAGTCCTTGTACTAGAAATGGTTATAAATGTTTTATATGTTAAGTTTATTTGTATATGGCTTACTAAGCTTTTGAAAGCTTACTCTGTGTGTGTTTGCATTGTTTTATAGATCATTAAAGCTACTAAGGCTCGGGGATATTCGAGGATCATCACCACACTATCAACTCTATTTTGGTACCTTTTGAATGTGTACATAGTTAAATATGGCATGTATAGGCTAGTTAATTTGACTTATGTTTGAAATGTGAACATAGCCATGTGGTATGGCTAGATAATGATATGATGTGAATGAGTAGTTATATTATATAATGCATAGTTTGATATGTTTGGTGCTAATGGTTGGACTAATGAGTTAGTTAAATTTATGGTAAGAATTATGATGCAAAATTTGTATATTATATGTGAAAAGATGTCATTGTGAATTGATAAGTTTGTGGATGGAATAAGTTTAGAAATGCTTGTGAATAAATTGAACTAAATGATACACAAGATGGTGTGTTAGAAATGTTATTGAATGGGTAGAAAAGATGGTCAATTTGGTATGTTTTAGTTGCTAATGATGCTTGGATGGATGCTTGTATGTGCTTGTTGGGATAGCCCAAAGTGTGGGTGGCAATTTAGCCTTGCAAATGGCCTATAATTGCCCACACAGTTGAGCACACGGGCATGTGGCTCGACCGTGTCCCTTATGGTTGCCTTTCAAAACAAGTCAGACTCAAACACGGGCTGGACACACGGGCGTGTGACTGGCCGTGTGGTGCAAGTCAGTGTCAACCACGGGTGAGGCACACGGGCATGTCTCAGGCTGTGTGGACAAGTCAGTATGTATGCCCTGTTTTGGTACGGCTCAGACACATGGGCGTGTCTGAGGCCGTGTGAGGCACACGGTCTACCCACATAGGCGTGTGACCTTTGTAACTTTGAAAAATTTTTAATTTGTGAAAAAAATTTGTATGATCCCGGTTTAGTCCCGACCCCTTTCTAATGTATGATTAAGGTCTTGTGGACCTCATTAAGGGACTATATGCTTGTATTCTGCTATGATTTGAAGATGCTATACTTTATGATGCGAAATGTTTGTAAAAGTTTCTGATTGTTCGGTAATGCCTCTTAACCCTAGATCGGCGATGGTTATGGGTTAGGGGTGTTACAATTTGATTGGTATCAGAGCTATGGTTTAGTCGATTCTAGGACTAACGTAGCGTGTGAGAGTCTAGCTATACATGCCATATATACGAACTGTGATAGTGTGATGAATCCTGACATACAAAATGTGTTTTCGTATAGTAAATGAATCCCGAAAGAGATGTAGCTGGCAGTGTTGAAAGCAATGCACCTACTCCCGCTCAAGGGACAGTGCCATCTGAGTCGAGATCGGCTACTAGTGGTCAAGAAGGAGAGGCTAAACAAGCCTTCTTCCAAATGATGAATGAGTGGTTCACTCAATACGATAGAACGAATCCGGCTGTTTTACAACCTCCACCCCCACCCAATCCTCCTTAGACTTCTGCTATACCTCTGGTTATGAATTTGAATTTGATGAATAGGCCTCCAGTTGATAAAATTCTCAAATATTGGGCTGAAGAGTTCAGGGCCACTAGTGATGATGATGCTGGGAGAGCTGAGTTTTGGCTCGAGAACACAATCTGAATGTTTGATGAAATGTCATTGACTCCTGATCATTGTATTTCAGAGTTTTAAATTTATAATGATCGATCCTGGAATTAACTATAACAACGATTGAGACAAGTGCACCTATCGAACAGTAGTATAGCTTAGGCAAGACCGGATTGTCGAACCCAAAGGAACTAAAAGTACTAATACTAACTTTCTTTCTATTATTTAGCCTAAAATAAGTGGAGTTGTTTATTAATCTAAATTAACTAATTACTAAGCTAAAGACGCAAAGACAAAAAGAATGAATTGGGGAAATACTTGGGAAAAACTCAGTTGATTAAGACGATACCCTTAGGAAGAATCCACCTAGACTTCACTTGTTATCTAACACTGAACTAGACGATTTATTCACTTGACTTAATCCGTAGGACTCCCTAATTTATATTAAACCCTCTCTTGAGGCGAATAACGTCAAACCCTAGGTTGATTAATTGAAATCTCTTTCTAATTAAAACCCCTAGAATAGCAGTAAATCGATCTATGGACTCCCATATTAGGTTTCACCCTAATCCGGCAAAATCTCGTCACCCTATCTCTAGGCGCGCGATCAACTCTTCTTAATTATGCTAGATCTACTCTTAAGCAGGGACTTTTGCTCCTCCACCTAAGCACATCAAACTTGAATTAATATCCACGAAATATCAACACAAGAATTAAGCATACATAATCAAGAACAAATCAAGTATTTATCATATAGTTAAGAAAACAATAACAAGATTCATCTAGGTTTCATCCCCCTTCAGGTGTCTGAACAGTTTAGTTCATAACAATAAAGAAAAACATCTCAGAAGAAAAGATAAAACAAAACATAAGAAATCCCTAAAACCCCCTGAAGGAATTGAAGAGGAGATCCTCCGTCTTGAGTAGAATTTTGGCTTCTTGAGATGGATCAACTGGCTATCCCTTGAGAGTTTCCCACCAATCTAACCTTTTCGGCTCGGCTCCTTGGCCTAGCTAACCGCCCTGACAGAAGGCTTCTGCCAAACTCCCCGAATAAGTTGCCCCATAGGGTGTTTATATAGGCTTTGAGATGCCTTACTTGGCCTCCAAGTATCCAAATCTGAGTGGAGTTCCTACTTGGGTGTTTAAACAGACTTTGGATTATGTTTCTTTGCCTCCAAGTATCCAAATCCGAGCAAAACTTCTCTTGGCTACGGCAGGGACACGGCCATGGCACACGCCCGTGTGAATCGTGGCCAGGCCGTGTGGACTCCATTAATGAGGCACGGTAGTGTGGTCTTGGGCCCAGGCCGTGTCGATTTCGTGATCTGGCCCATTTGGCCCATTTTAAGCCTGTTTCTTGTTCTTTTCATCCTTCGGTGTCTCCCTGAGTATATAACATGAAAAGAAAGGATTAAGAGCACCAAATTATACCAAATAAGGGATATATCATCCAAAAACATGCTAAATGTGGGACTAAAATATGTTACTTTTACGGTTTATCAAATACCCCCACACTTAAGCTTTTGCTTGTCCTCAAGCAAAATTCTCAACTCATAATTAAAACAAACTTCCTCAATTCATAATAGTCTTTGATAGTGTTTCTTCATAATTCAAGATAAATTATACATGGATAATTCAACTCAAAGGGTTCTAAAGATTCAAACAATCTAAGTCATACATTTGTAGCACAAAACATAGGTGTTTCCCTTCATCTAAATAATTACCTTTGATTCAAAACCGAAAAGGATTGACATCCTCACTAAAGATTCACTCAAATCACTCGAAGTGTTTAAGGTTCAGAATTAAGCACTCAAAAGTCAAACATGAAAAGTTAATCCCATAGGCTTGCATGAAAATCAAATCTCCACCACTATAATATGAGATGATACACAAATCAAAAGGTCTTTACCGGGTTGTAACGGGGCTTGGGTTAAAGGTGTGGATAAAGGCTGAATTAGAAGGTTAGAATTGAGATTGAATTGACAAATTACCTAACTAGAACTAATGAATTAAATAATTACATAATGGATTGAAACTTTAAACTAATAATACGAGCTTCTTCTTCAATAAATAGACTTTAACTGTACAAGCTTGCCTTTCATCGTACTAATACTGAATATACTTTGATTTTTTTTTTACATCATTAATACATAATAAGGAATAAATTACTGAAATAAAGATCATAGTTAGGCAACTGATCAAATCAAATCTCGATATAAGGGTAGTTAAAATGATGGTGATAACAAATAAAAAGGGTTTTGGGTTAATATTAGTGGGTAAGTCAATAAAAAGGTTGTTAGGATTAACCGGGGTTTTCTAGGGGTTAGTTATGAAGGTAGGTTTTTTTTTAGTGGAGTAAGTGGGTTAAATCCTAGGTGCCTTCATCATCTCTATATATCAAATCAAAGGTGTGGTCTCGACATGTATATTCGATGCAAGTTCTAGAATAACAAATCAATGTTGACACACTCATAATCAATGAAGTGAGCAAGAAAAAAAAATTATGCTCTATAAGGCTCAAAATCTCGCAAAAATTATGGGTGTTTTGATATCAACCTTGTAAATTTCAAACTTCAAAGTAACATTCAAACTCAGGTGGACAACCTAGAAAATTTTTAATTTCTGAAAAATAGACTTATCATGCTTGATTCTCTAGTATTCTTAGAATTTAATTATCAATGCACAATTATCAATGACTTAATTTAAAACATATCAATAAAAATCATAAATCATAGGAATTTCATTCTAATGATAATATGAGAAACTTACTGTAAGAAACAAGACATAATTCAGGATTTTGAGAATAATGCAAAAAGTTTGGCACCCAATTTCAGGAATTTGAGAATAATGAAAAAAATTAGGCACCTTTTTAGGTTGTTCACCCCCCCACACTTAAGATGTACATTGACCTCAATGTACAAAGATAGATAATAGCAAAATAAAATCATGAAATCATAAAATATGGAGAGAAGTGAAACTTCCTGAATTTTGGATGAAGTTAATGAAAAGAAATCGGATAGGATTGGAGGTGAACGTGGGGAAGCGCCTCAAACCGTTTGAACTTGAATCCTCAAGGTAGCCGGTCTGATTTTATTGTATCCTAAGCTAAATCTAAATGGTATGAAGAATAAGAAGAAAATAATAAAGAAAATAAAAATAAAAATAAAAATAAAAATAAAAATAAAAATAAAAATAAAAATAAAAATAAAAATAAAAATAAAAATAGAAGTAAATAAAAATAAGAATAAAAGTAAATAATGGAAAATGAAAGAAGAAAGACAACTGAACAAGAAAAAGGAAGAAGATGGGGTCTAAATAGAGATTATGGATCTGGTGGTTGCCCCCGCCCTTGTACCTTCATGTGATGGCCACATGGCCACGGCCACGGCCGTGTGGTATGGAAATCTGTACCTTGGTTAGCTTATGGTTAGGTGCTAAAAGGAAAAATAAAAGTAAAAATAAAAAAATGTAAAAATTAATGGGGTTAGTGCTCGGGTTGCCTCCCGAGAAGCGCTCGTTTATAGTCTTAAGCTAGACTTTACCTCTCATTCGTATGGTCATGATGGTTTGAGGAGGTGAAAATCCTTTCTCATGCGATCAATTCGGTTGTGGATATAAAGTTTCAGTCGAGTAGTGTTTACCTTAAAGGTGCTGATTTTAGGACTAGTTACCTCGACTGTTCCATCTGGGGAGATTTTGAGTACCTGATCTCCTATCTTAAGCTGGGTTGTCCCATCGTTAAGTTTCTCGTGGAGTTGCCTCGTTTTTTCTTTGTGTATTTTTAGTTTCTCTTTGAAGTGTATCTTTCATTCGTCTAGTTCATCGATCCAAAGCCTTCGTTCCTCATGAATTTCTTCTTTATCGATACGAGGTCTAGGATTTGGCATCTGCGAAAGAGCTTCAAGAAACGACAAGTTAATATGAAATTTCTTTGGAAGTTTAAGAGACTTACCAAATTCTTCCTTTGTGTGGTCTTTCTTTGTCGCATTGGGGTATGGCGCACGAGCTTGGTACTCTGTAATTACCGGGTTTGGTAAATCCTGGTTTACCTCAACCTTACCTCCACTCACCACAGGCTCTTGCCTTGGGTCAGATTCCACTAACCTTTCACTGTCATGAGCTGTTACGGCTTGAATTTGCTCTTTTGGGTTAGATTTAGTATTGCTTGGCAAGCTTCCTTGTGGTAGTTCTGAGATCAGCTTCGCAAGTTGCCCAACCCGACTTAGTAATTTCCCCAACCGACTTAGTAAGTTCCCCAACTTGGTTCTTGATCCTTCAATCGATGTTTGTTGGTTTTAAGTGTTGTCTCGGTGTCTTAGAGACGGGTATCTGTGGTCGCCATGAATTTTGTCAAGATCTCTTCAATGTTCGACTCCTCTTCCTGTTGGTGAGGTGGTTGTTGAAAATCTGGAGGAAGTTTCGGTCTTTGGCTATTTTGATCATCTCACGAGAAATTGGGATGGTACCTTCAACCTACATTATAAGTGTCATCATAAAAATTATTTTGTGGTCTAGAATAGTAACCCATATAGTGGACTTGTTCGTTCTCCATGCCATATCCATAGGGTGGGTACTGTGGATTCGCCACGCCTCCGCTTGTTTTGTCTTGCATAACTGGATGTATGTCGAGGTTGAAGAAAGCTCGTCGCTTTAGTAGGAATTATCCTCATCGCTTGCCACTGATAATTATTCAGTGCCATCATCTCTATAGACTAAAATTTTCTGCCAAAAGCAAAATAGAGGAAAAATAATAATAAAAATAAAAATAAATTGCAGAAGATAAAAAAAATGGCTAAAGTAATAAAAATAGAGCTTTCTTAATATTTTAGTTCATCAAACAACGGCGCAAAAAATTGATCGTTGTATTTCAGTTTTAAATTTATAATGATCGATCCTGGAATTAACTATAATAATGATTGAGGCAAGTGCACCTATCAACAAATGAGTATAGCTTAGGCAAGACCGGATTGTCGAACCCAAAGGAACTAAAAGTACTAATACTAACTTTCTTTCTATTATTTAGACTAAAATAAGTGGAGTTGTTTATTAATCTAAATTAACTAATTACTAAGCTAAAGACGCAAAGACAAAAGAATGAATTGGGGAAATACTTGGGAAAAACTCGGTTGATTAAGACGATACCCTTAGGAAGAATCCACCTAGACTTCACTTGTTATCTAACACCGAACCGAGACGATTTATTCACTTGACTTGATTCGTAGGACTCCCTAATTTATATTAAATCCTCTTTCGAGGCTTGAATAACGCCTAACCCTAGGTTGATTAATTGAAATCTCTTTCTAATTAAAACCCCTAGAATAGCGATGAAATCGATCTATAGACTCCCATATTAGGTTTCACCCTAATCCGCAAAAATCTCGTCACCCCTATCTCTACGCATGCGCGATCAACTCCGCTTAATTATGCTAGATCTACTCTTAAGCAGGGACTTTTGCTCCTCCACCTAAGCACATCAAACTTGAATTAATATTCGCGAAATATCAACACAAGAATTAAGCACACATAATCAAGAACAAATCAAGTATTTATCATATAGTTCAGAAAACAATAACAAGATTCATCTAGGTTTCATCCCCTTTCAGGTATATGAAGGGTTTAGTTTATAACAATAAAGAAAAACATCTCAGAAGAAAAGATAAAACAAAACATAAGAAATCCCTAAAACCCCCTGAAGGAATTGAAGAGGAGATCCTCCGTCTTGAGTAGAATTACGGCTTCTTGAGATGGATCAACTGGTTATCCCTTGAGAGTTTCCCACAAATCGACCTTTTGGCTCGGCTCCTTGGCCTAGCTAGCTAACCATACCGCCAAAAGCCTTGGCAGAAGGCTTCTTCCAAAACTCCTCGAATAAGTTTCCCCCTAGGGTGTTTATATAGGCTTTGAGATGCCTTACTTGGCCTCCAAGCATCCAAATCTGAGTGGAGTTCCTACTTGGGTGTTTAAATAGACTTTGGATTGTGTTTCTTTGCCTCCAAGTATCCAAATCGAACAAAACTTCTCTTGGCATGCGGCAGGACATCGCCATGGCACACGCCGTGTGAATCGTGGCCAGCCGTGTGGACTCCATTAATGAGGCACGGCCGGTGTGTCTTGGGCCCGGCCGTGTCGATTTCGTGATCCGCCCATTTGACCCGTTTTAAGCCCGTTTCTTGTTCTTTTCATCCTCCGGTGCTTCCCTAAGTATATAACATGAAAAGAAAGGATTAAGAGCACCAAATTATACCAAATAGGGGATAAATCATCCAAAAACATGCTAAATGTGGGACTAAAATATGTTAGTTTTACGGTTTATCAACTCTTGATGAAAGCATAAAATCTGTCGTTTCCTTGTTACGAGATGCAGCTTATCAGTGGTGGAAGACTTTGATCTCTGTTGTTCCAAAAAAACGGATTACATGGGATTTCTTTCAGTCTGAGTTCCGGAAGAAATATATCAGCTAGAGATTTATAGATCAAAAACGAAAAGAATTTTTGGAATTGAAACAGGGTCGTATGTATGTCACTGAATACGAACGAGAATTCTTGAGATTAAATCAATATGCTAGGGAATGTGTTTCAACCGAAGCGATAATGTGTAAAAGGTTTGAAGACGGCCTAAATGAAGACATCCGTTTGCTAGTTGGGATTCTGGAAATAAAAGAATTTGTTGTGCTTGTTGATCGAGCATGTAAAGCTGTGGCACTCGGGAAAGATAAAAGAAAAGCTAAGTCTAAAGCTAGAGATGTGAGAAAGAGATTCTCAAGCAAATCATTTCAGTCTGCATTGAAGAAATTCAGAGATGAGCATAGCCGTTCAAAGGCTAATGTGGGACATTCAAATCGAGATCGAGCTAGATCGCAGTCGAACTTCAAAGCTCTAGCAACTTCGGTGGCTAGTGTGGGAAATGTCCGATCTGTGCTACATGAATGTAAGCATTGTGGTAAAAGACATTCGGGTAGTTGTAGATTGAATGATTGAGCCTGTTTCAGATGTGGATCAGTAGATCATTTCATCCAAGACTGTCCTGAGTCTGTTGAACAAGAGATCGTTCAGAATCTGAGGTCAGATAATGTTTCAGTTAGAGGTAGACCTTCTCGAAATACAAGAAATGTCAGTGGTGGCAAAAGAACTAAAAAAGATACAGCTTCTAGCGAGGTCTGAAGCTAGAGCACTTGCCAGAGCTTACGCCATTCGAGCCCGTGAGGAAGCTTCGTCTCCAGATGTTATTACGGGTACATTTACTCTTTATGACACTTCTGTGATTGCATTGATAGACCCAGGATCTACTTATTCGTATGTATGCATGAACTTGGTATCCAGTAAGACTTTGCCTATAGAGTCTACTGAATTTGTTATTAGAGTATCGAACCCCTTAGGTAAAAGTGTCTTGGTTGATAAAGTGTGTAAGAACTATCCGTTGAAGTTCCGAGATGTTTATTTTTCGGCTGATCTGATGCTATCACCTTTTGATGAGTTTGATATAATTTTGGGTATGGATTGGTTAACATTGCATGATGCTGTTGTGAACTGTAAACAAAAGACTATTGATTTGAGATGTCAAAATGATGAAATAGTTCGAATTGAATCTAATGATTTGAATGGGTTACCGGCTGTGACATCTATGATGAAAGCTCAGAGTTATGTGAAAAAGGGTTATGAAGCTTATTTTGCTTATGTAATTGATTCGATAGTGACTAAAAAGAAAGTTGAATATGTCCCAGTTGTTTGTGAGTTCTCTGATGTATTTCTTGAAGAATTACCGAGATTGCCTCCGATACGAGAAGTTGAGTTTGGTATTGATTTAGTATCGGGGACGACTCCTATTTCGATAGCTTCGTATAGAATGGCACCAACAGAATTGAAAGAGTTGAAGACACAGTTGCAAGAGTTGACCGATAGAGGATTTGCACGACCAAGTTTCTCACCTTGGGATACTCCTGTTCTATTTGTGAAAAAGAAAGATGGCACGATGAGAATGTGTATTGATTACCGCCAGTTGAACAAAGTGACTATTAAGAACAAATATCCTCTACCCAGGATCGATGATTTGTTTGATCAGCTGAAATGAGTCACCGTATTTTTAAAGATAGATTTGAGATCGGGGTATTATCAGTTGCGAGTAAAAGATTCAGACATTTCGAAAACTACTTTTAGAACGAGGTACGGGCATTATGAATTTTTAGTTATGCCTTTCGGACTAACGAATGCTCCTGCTGCTTTTATGGATCCGATGAAATGCAATTTTTAGACCGTATTTAGATCAATTTTTTGTTGTATTCATTGACGACATTTTGATTTATTCGCGTGATTTAAAGTGAGCATGCTGAACATTTGAGAATCGTGCTACAAACTCACGAGATAAGCAATTGTATGCAAGTTTAGTAAATGTGAGTTCAGTTTGCGTGAAGTTAGTTTTCTCAAAGCACATTGTGTCACCTTATGGTATACGAGTTGATCCGAGCAAGATTTCACTATTTTGGAGTGGAAGCCTCTCAAAAATGTGTCCAAGTTCGTAATTTTCTCGGACTTGCCGGTTATTATCGAAGGTTCGTAAAAGGCTTTTCGATGATTGCTACTCTGTTGACTAGATTGCTTCGTAAAGATGTGAAGTTTGAATGGTCCGATAAATGTCGAGAAAAGTTTTGATCATTTGAAAGCCCTTTTGATCAAGCTCCAGCTTTTGGTATAGCTGTAACCGGTAAAAGTTTGTATTTTTGATGCGGGAAGGCAAAGTTATAGCTTATGCCTCGAGACAATTGAAACCGCATGAAAAGAATTATCCGACACACGACTTAGAGCTAGTTGTGATTGTGTTTGCTTTAAAGATTTGGCGCTACTATCTTTTCAAAGAAAAAATGCCATGTGTTTTCGGATCACAAAAGTTTGAAATACTTGATGACTCGAAAAGATTTGAATTTGCGACAAAGACGATGGTTAGAGCCGTTGAAAGATTACGAGCTTGTGATAGATTATCATCCGGTAAAGCAAATGTTGTTACTTGATGCATTGAGTCAAAATCGCTATTTGCATTGCGTGTGATGAATGCTTATTTAGACTTGTCCGATGATGGTTCATTCTGCCGAGTTGAAAGCGAAACCGTTGTTCTTATAGAAAATATGTGATGCTCGTAAGGTTGATAATGAAATGTTAGCAAAACGAGCTCGGTGTGATTCGAACTCGATTCGAATTTCGTTGATGTTGATGATTGCTTGAGATTTCGAGATCGGATTTGTGTTCCGAGGAATCTAGAGTTGATTCAATCGATATTGAAAGAAGCACATAACGATTACTATCTGTTCATCTGGGAAGTTCAAAGATGTACCATGATTTGAAGCAACATTATTGGTGGCCTGGTATGAAATGAGACATTTCTGACTTTGTGTCAAAATGTTTAGTCTATCAGCAAGTTAAAGCTGAACATCAAGTGCCATCTGGTTTGTTACAACCGATAATGATTCCTGAGTGGAAATGGGATAGAGTGACAATGGATTTTGTTTCAGGGTTGCCACTGACTTTGAGAAAGAAAGATGCAATTTGGGTCGTAGTTGACAGATTGACGAAATCAACTCATTTTATTCTGGTGAGAACGGATTATTCGCTTGATAAGTTAGCTGAGTTATACATTTATGATATTGTGAGATTGCACGGGGTGCCATTATCTATTGTGTCTGACAGAGATCCGAGGTTTACTTCACGATTCTAGAAGAAACTGCAAGAGGCTTTAGGTACTAAATTGCATTTTAGTACAGCTTTTCACCCACAGACGGATGGTCAATCTGAACGGATCATTCAGATACTCGAGGATATGTTGAGATGTTGCATACTTAAGTTTGATGGTTCGTGGGAATAATATTTGCCACTGATTGAATTTGCGTATAATAATAGTTTTCAGTCGAGCATTAAAATGGCGCCTTATGAGGCTTTGTTCGGACGCAAATGTCGAACACCTTTATATTAGACTGAGCTCAGTGAAAATAAGATACACGGGGTCGATTTGATAAAAGAAACAGAACAGAAAGTGAAAGTGATTCGTGATAGTCTGAAAGCCGCGTCAGATCGTCAGAAATCCTATGCAGACTTGAAAGGAAAAGATATCGAGTTTGAGATAGGTGATAAAGTATTCTTGAAAGTGTCTCCGTGGAAGAAAATACTTCATTTTTGTAGGAAAGGAAAATTGAGTCCGAGGTTCATCGGGTCGTATGAAATTATTGAGCGTATTGGACCTGTTGCATACAGATTGTTGTTGCCACCGAAACTAGAAAAGATTCATAACGTATTTCACGTATCAATGCTTCATCGATACAGATCTGATCCATCACATGTGATTTCTCCGTCTAAGATTGAAATCCGATCCGATATGACTTACGAGGAAGAACCGATCCAAGTTTTAGATCGTGAGGTGAAAGAATTGTGAAATAAGAAAATCTCATTACTAAAAGTACTGTGGCATCGACACGGAGTGGAAGAGGCTACGTGGGAGCCTGAAGATACTATGAGACAACAATATCTGAGCTTGTTTAACAGTAAGATTTTCGGGGACGAAAATCCCTAAGGGGGGAATTGTAACAGTCCAGTTTAGACCCTAGTCAGAATAGTGGTTTCGAGACCACAAATCCGAGTCAGAAAAATATTTTAATATTATTTTCTATGCTTACTATATGTGATTAAGCATGTTTGAAAGTTTCGTGAATTAATTTTGTTGTTTGTGTGTTTAATTTGAGAAAAGGACTTAAATGTAGAAAATGTAAAAGTGGCCTTTTAATTGAATAAATGTCGAATTGTTATTGTCTTTTACATGTGAAGTTCTTAAGAGGTTATTATGCCATTGTTAATAGTAGTGGACAATTATGGACAATGTTAGGTGGGATTTTAATGATATTAGTAAGGTTAATTTTGTAAATGGTTAAATAAAGATTAAATAAGTAAAATAAAACCATAATCTTAGTCCATCTTCTCCACCTAGTCGAAAATTAGAAGAAGAAAAACCCATTGTTGTGTTTGAAGCATTTGGCAATAGTGTTCTTTGATTAAGGTACATTTTTTACTCAGTTTTTGATAATTTCTACGTTTTTGTAATCGTTGCTTCGAATACTTCAAAACCCATGTCTTAATTTTGTAAATTGATGATGATTTTGAAATGTGCCATTGATGAATTCATGAGTTTTGTGATGTTTGAGGATGAAATATGAAAGATATGTGATAGATTAACATAGTTTGTCTTTGAATTTTCGGTGAATTTGAGTAATTAGGATTAAATTGAGAAAATAATATTTTGAGGGACTAAAATGTGAAATAAATGAAAAATATGGGCTGCTAGGGGCCTATAGAGAATTCGGCTACGCATGGGTTATATTGAATTATGTGTATTTTGTGATTTTATGAAATAGGGACTAAAATGTCAAAATGTGAAAATGTAAGGGCTAAATTATAAAATACCCTAAATATGTGTTTTTGGATTGAATTGAATGATTTGGTGAATAAATGGGTTAAATTTGAATATGTATAGATCAAGAACCAAAGAAAAAAGATTTAGACCGAGGAAAGTCGAAAGTGATCGAGTAGTCGAATTCGTCTATTTATCCAAATCCGAGGTAAGTCTATATACAAATAAATGTATTTGAATTGGTTTAATTATGTACCTATGAAATTTAATTGTGATGAATGTGTACGAGATGATATATACATGAAATCCGAGAAAGTATCGACAAAGTGTCAATATCCGAAAAGTCCCGTACGAACCTAGGAATAGATAGGATTTTATATGTCATGACATAGGTTTCCGATATGTGATATCGTGTAAGACCACATCTGGGACGTTGGCATCGATATGAGATTTACGTGTAAGACCATGTCTGGGACATTGACATCATATTTGATTCGTGTAAGACCCTGTCTGGGACAGTGGCATCGATATTTGGTTACATGTAAGACCACGACTGGTTCATGTACGTTTGAGATGTACTCATGGTTTGAGTATGAAAGGCAAGTATATGTGAACTTGCTAAAGTGAAATATGTGCATAAAATTGTTGAGACAAAATGTGATATATGTATGAATTTGCTATGATCTATTGAGATGCAATGGAAATGTAATTTGTTGACAAGCAAATGAATAGATACATTTGAACTAAAGAAGAAATATGAACATACTAATGAGATATGTTTAAGTCCATGTACTAGAAATGGTTATAAATGTTTTATATCTTAAGTTATTTATATATGGCTTACTAAGCTTTTGAAAGCTTGCTCTGTGTGTGTTTGCATTGTTTTATAGATCGTTAAAGCTACGGAAGGCTCGGGGATAATCGAGGATCATCACCACACTATCAACTCTATTTTGGTACCTTTTGAATGTGTACATAGTTAAATATGGCATGTATAGGCTAGTTAATTTGACTTAAGTTTGAAATGTGAACATAGCCATGTGGTATGGCTAGATAATGATATGATGTGAATGAGTAGTTATACTATATGATGCATAGTTTGATATGTTTGGTGCTAATGGTTGGACTAATGAGTTAGTTAAATTTATGGTAAGAATTATGATGTAAAATTTGTATATTATAGGTGAAAAGATGTTATTGTGAATTGATAAGTTTGTGGATGGAATAAGTTTAGAAATGCTTGTGAATAAATTGAACTAAATGATACACAAGATGGTGTGTTAGAACTGTTATTGAATGGGTAGAAAAGATGGTCAATTTGGTATGTTTTAGTTGCTAATGATGCTTGGTGGATGCTTGTATGTGCTTGTTGGGATAGCCCAAAGTGTGGGTGGCAATTTGGCCTTGCAAATGGCCTATAATTGCCCACACGGTTGAGCACACGGGCGTGTTGCTCGAACGTGTCCCTCGTTGTTGCATTTCAAAACAAGTCAGACTCGACCACGGGCTGGACACACGGGCATGTGACTGGCCATGTGGTGCAAGTCAGTGTCGACCACGGGTGGGGCACACGGGCGTGTCTCAGGCCGTGTGGACAAGTCAGTATGTATGCCCTGTTTTGGCACGGCTTGGACACATTGGCGTGTCTGAGGCAGTGTGAGGCACACGGTCTACCCACACGGGCGTGTGACCTCTATAACTTTGAAAAATGTTTAATTTTTGGAAAAAATTTGTATGATCCCGGTTTGGTCCTGACCCCTTTCTAATGCATGATTAAGGTCTTGTGGACCTCATTAAGGGACTACATACTTGTATTCTGCTATGATTTGAAGATGTTATACTTTTTGATGGGAAATGTTCGTAAAAGTTTCTGATTGTCCGGTACTGCCTCTTAACCCTAGATCGGCGATGGTTACGGCTTAGGGGTGTTACACATAACATATGCTCGAGAGGACTCACATCAAGATTACCCGTCCGGGCTAAATCCTTTCAGAAATGAGGTCAATAGGATTACTCGTCCAAGCTAAATCCCACCAGCAACAAATGCAGGACCTCATTCATTTCGGGAAATCACATATCCATCGATCTTCCATTTATTCAACCGGGATATAAACATTTTTCAAATATTATCGGGCATGTGATTATTTCATACATATATAATCATCCATATAATTCAAATTATCAGACTTCACATTCATTCCAAGCATAAAAGTAACATTTTCATCGTTTGTCATTTATCATCTATCGGGCATTACCATTTAAATTAGACATTTTTATTTATAGGGCTTGATCGGATATATAATCATTTCACATATTTATGACATTCATACAGTTTACATAAACACAATCAATGCAAGCATATAAGTAAACACAATTTAGTTACACGAACTTACCTCGACAAATGTTCGTGTACATAACATCTACTAATCCGACATTTTCTCTTTTCCTCGTTCTAGCTTCGAATTTGGTCTATCTGGATCTATACTAGTAAATTTTACATCAATTTATCATATTTCACATTCAAGTGGACTCAATTTTCATTCTAGGCAAAATTACTATTTTGCCCCTAACTTTTCCATAAATTTCCATTTCGTCCCTAGGATCGGAAAATAAAATTTGTACAATTTTCTCTCTATTCCAAGCCTAACCAAAATTCCATCTCAAAATTTACAGAAAATGTATTCATAAAAATTCATAATTTTTCATCAAATTTCACAACTTTGCATTTTAGTCCCTAAATCATGTTTTCATCAAAAATCGCTTTGTAAAAGTTGTTTATCTATCAACAACCTTTCATTTTCTACCATAAATTTCTAATTTTCAGCATATACATCCATGACCCATTTTCCATACTTTGATAACTTTTCAAATTAATCACCCAAATAGATAGATTAAACTATCCTGGTTTCAAAAATATAAAAATTACTAAAAACGGGGCTTGAATACTTACCCAATTTGGCCAAGAAAGCTTGCTTTCTCTTTCCTAGGGTTTCCATGGAATATTTTGGGGAAGAAGGTCATAAAAATGATTTTTATTTCTATTTAATAATTTATCATCTTTTAAAAATTTTGATTTCCAATTTAGTCCTTAGCCTTTTTCTCATTTTCCATGGATGAATCATCCAAAAATATCTACCAACTTTTCATTAATGGTCTAATTACCATATAAGGATCTCAAGTTTTGAATTCCATAGCTATTTAATCCTTATAGCTACTAGAATTCAACTTTTGCATTTTATGCGATTTAGTCCTTTCCCTAATTAAACACATAATCGATAAAATTTTCGTATTAAAATTTCCACATGACTTTTCTAACATAATACAGACCATAAAATTAAATAAAAATAAATTTTATTTTCGGGCCGGATTTGTGGTCCCGAAACCACTGTTCCGATTTCACCGAAAAATGGGTTGTTACGGATTGTGTTTGGAGAGCTTGAAAACCAAAGAAAATGAATTAATTTTGGGAAAAAAAGTTTTGATTTCATATTTGGCAAAAGTTTGAAAAGGATGATGAATGGGAGGGAAGAAAAAGACGTGGGTTGTTAAATATGCAACCATTTTTTTAAAAAAATTGGGCCATTACCCATTTAAACACCTCCGATTTTCTCCATTTTCCAAGTTGGTCATTGTTTTCAATTAAAGCCAATTTCAAAATAATTTTCAAATCCAATCTCGTTTTTAAAATTTTTTTAACCAAATTAATTCCCGAACACTTAATTTTAATTTCTTAACCTAATTTTTTTAATTTTAATTATTTTAATATTTTATTTAATTATTCCTATTTAATTTAATTATCTAACCTAATTATGGTTTCTAATTCACTACCCCTTGATTTACTAACCCGATTCAACTAACCCAGTTTTTGGGATGTGACACCCCTTACTCCATCAGCTCTCTCACCCACTATCCCTTAGATAAAAAATAATTTTGTGTTCACTTTTTTCTTGAGTGTTAAAATTTTGTGAGGGAAAGTTTGTTTGTGTTGGATTTTTAGGAATAAAGTGTGATAGTTTTAAGATATGTTTGAGGTCACGGTGATGCGGTGGTGCTTAAAGACCCACACATTTCATTTCTCGTGTGGGAGTGCAATATCAACTTAGAAGATGCCACATTGTTACTCAGGATCCCAGTTCACCATGGTTATACAGTAACAGGTTCAAGTATAACTAAGGCTCCCAGTTGACAGTGGTTATCCGGTCACTTGTTCAAATATAACTCGCACCCCAGTTGACGGTGGTTATGCAGTCACGGGTTCAAGTTTCATGTCACCAGAAGAAGATGTTTTATAAACCTCATAAATAAGTTTGAAATCATAATCATAGGAACAAAAAGGGTCACTAGTATAATAAACTTATTCTGATTCTCCATCAAAGTAGTATTCTTAACCTTAATTTCCAAAACTTGTGTTAAAGGTGGAGGCAAGAAGACTTTCAGGAAGAGTGCCAATGATGGTGGAAACAAGTTGAAACGCGACTTAGGGCGACAATGATTGTAATTATTAATGAGTTATTTAATCAAAGCAACTGCTACCGCCCCGAGTCACATTTTAGTTTTTCTTCACCGTCACTATCACTTCCCCTTTCAAAGTCTTCTTGCCCCCACCTCTAACTCAGGTTTTTTGTTGGTAAAAATCTATTTGAAAATGATTTTCTTGTACAGCAAAAAATAAAAATTTTGACAATAGACCCTGTTTGAGATCTCTATAATAATAATACTTGGACTAATTTGTACCTTTATTTTCAAATAGGCAGATCCTAATCGATCCCGACTTTTGACCAACCGATCTTCTCCACTAATCTCGTACCATGAATTGCTTCGAGTCTGGGCTCGAACAAATCGAACCAATTTTTGGTCAATTTCCTCACCTTTGTTGCTGTTATTTTTTGTCAATTTTCCATCTTTAGATCTGTAACATCCCGAAATTGGGCCTAGTAGGATTGGGCCCAATGGGCCTTGTTTTTAAAATTTTTGAGAACGACATTAATGCAAGTTAGACTTATTAGGTAAGTTATTTTGGAAGGTTAGAGGGCTTCTATGAAGTCCCGGGATCAAATATTAGCTTTGGGGAAATTTTGGTTTTAGGTGGAAAAAACCACGAAGTTGGCGTAGGCCTTAAGAATAAAATGTAGAGGAAAATGACACAAGTGGAGTGTGTGGTGGAGTGGCAAAGTGACGCCACATAAGAGACAAGGGGGTGACGCCATAAGGAAGGAAAGAGGTCTAAGGTTCAAGTCTTGGCTTTTGCATTTTGGTTTTCTTTTTACTTGGACCTCGTATTTGGCTATAGATTTATATTTAGTTGCGCATGGTTTAAGACACAAGAGGAGCTTGTGGCTAAGTGGCCGCAGCGTGGATTATGTTGCAAGGGAGCCCGGGTTCGAATCTCATGAGAAGCAAGTGAGTATTTATTTTGCAGGATCTGACGGGAAGAGTTTCATTGAATTTAAACTCTCGACGTAAGGATCCCACATCGGAAAGATACAAAGAAGGAAGGTGAAGAGCTAGCTATATAAAGAGCTTTCCAGAGGAGGAGGTTGACACACCTTGGAAGGCGTTTGGGCACAAGAGTGGTCTGAGCGCGGATTAGCACCAGAGTCCTATCGTGTGTGTAACTCTCTCTACTCTAGTCAGTAGGCGGCAATGCCGGCGCCGATCACGGCAATAGTAGTTACACGAGCGCAGGCGTCGGCGCGCGTGTGGGGCTTCGGCGCGATAGTTGAGGCCATCGATGGTATTCTTGTGGGTTGGGGCCGCCCAGGCGCGATGGGCCGAAGGGGCCCAATGGCCCGTGGGGCCAATATAGTAAAATGTATGATGGTGGAGTATATAGTGAACTAGACTAGGTGAATCTCATAAACGTGGCTAGATTTGTGTTAGGTGGGCCACACGAGTGTGTGGGCCCGAATGGGCTTGAGAAATTGGGCTTTAGGCCCAATAGTCCATTTCGACCGTGAATGGTAGTTGGGTCGCCGGGCGACATCGGGCCTTTGGAAAGGCCATTCCAGGTACGAAATTACTGAAATACCCTTAGTGGGTAAATTACTGAAATACCACTGAAGGGTAAATTATGAAAATGCCCTTGGTGGGTAAATTATCGATATACCCTTGGTGGGTAAATTACTGAAAATGCCCTTTGGTAGGTAAAATTACTGTTATACCCTTAGAGGTTGATTAGGGTGATTATGTTGTTTTATGTCTATCTCGATTATGATGGTAATTCATGTTATACTTATATTTGATATATGTCTAGCATACATGACATAATGCATACACGAATTATTATGTCATATTGCATGGGTATGATGAGAGGAGGGGGAATATGATATCCGTGTCTTTGGGACACCAGTGGTTTGGCACCACCAATGGTTTGGTACCACAGTTGATTATTGTGACTTTGGGTCACCAGAGGTTTGGCACCTCGCCTCGTCCCGGTGGCTTAGCACCACGATGGGTTGGCCCCACAGCCATGATTATACGGATTGACGCCCGGTGATTTGGTATCACACGATGGGTTGGCCCCATCATTGGATTCGTGACTTCGGTCACCAAAGTGATTTGGTATCACATTTGTGTCTTTGGGACACCGAGGTTTGGCACCTCATAGCGTCTCGTCCCAAGTGGCTTAGCACCAGAGTGGGTTGGCCCCACACCGATTATACGGGATTGACGCCGCGTGATTTGGTATCACACGATGGGTTGGCCCCATCATTGGATTATTCGTGACTTTGGGTCACCAAAGGGTTTGGCACCACAATTATGGATATCGTGACTTTGGGTCACCAGTGGTTTACACCACCAAAGGTTTGGTACCACATGGGGTAGAAATGGAGTGCGGATGGTTAGGTTTGGGTGCATGATATGCATATTTCCATATGAAATTGTGTAAGGGCACATTGGATGGGGATTTACACACCGAGTCTCGATGACTCACCCCTTAGTTAAATTTGCGCAGTAATCATTAGATCGCGGATTTGGGAGCTGAGGTGGACTCGTGGAGGCCATACATATGTTTACTCGTAAATTCGTTTCTTTTATTTGGACTTATTTTTATTTGAGTTTTTGTTATGTAATAAGGCCTTGGGTATTTTATTTGGTTTCAACTTTCAATTTGCTTATTGCTTATTATTAAATGATCAATATGGGATTTTCCTAAAATGATAATAAACCATTTCTTATTCAAAATTACTTAAACTCGATTTCTCACCACAACTATAAAGAATATGAGCTTTTTAACGAATGCACAGTTTTTAGACATTCCTTTCATGTGACATGCCAGATTCGGTCGTAAGGTTTAGGCCGGGTTTGGGGTGTTACAATTATGGTATCAGAGCCTAGGTTCAAAAACTCGGCTGTGGGTTTGGGTTCAAAAAATGTTTTCAAAAGATGGTTTGGAAAATGGTTTAGAAAAATATATATCTGTTCTTTTTGTTGAAATATGGCACCCGAGTCTCCTAGCACCAATCCGCACCGTAAGTTTCTGATACTTTTCTTTGTTATATCTGTATTTTGAATATCTATTCTGTGTGTTTGGGTTGGATGTGATGTTCGGATATAGAGTTGATTGCGTACGATGTAATATCCCGGGTTAGGGGGCTGTTTTGTGGCTGCATGTTATTGCATGTTTGTAGTGTGCTGTGTTGCTATTTTTATGTCTTAGGGGCTTAATTATAGCCTAGGTGTATGCCTGAGTGAGTAAGAAAATTTTGATTTTTGGGCATAGGTGAGAGGAGTTGGAAGAGCTGGGGTTTAAGAATTTTAATTGGAGTTTTAAAGCATAAATAAGGAGCTGGCAAAGTGGCAAGGCATGGGACACTTGGGAGCTAGGTGTGGCGTCATCTTCAAGGGGTGGAGGTCCAGGTGTTCGAGCAAAGCAGATTCCCCATTTTGGTTGCTTTTGGGACGGCATGGTGGAGTGGTAGAAGCCAAATCAAACACTACCTTGGACCAAGTCTTACCTTTCAAATGAAAGGTAGGGAGTGAATTTAGGAGTGGGACTTGGTCCACTCATTTCAAATGAGTGAATGGGAGTGAGTGGGGGGATTCTTGGCCGAATTTGTGGGGTATGGAGTGGGGGAAGTGGACGGTTTGGTAGGGAGAGTTGGTGGCAGAAATTCACATAGGCAACCTTGCATTTTCGGTCACTTGGAGGCAAGCCAAATTCTCCTTTTTGTCTTACCAAAATCGAATTCCTAAAGAATTCTCTTTCACTTTCTTTTTGAAACCGAATGTGCAAACACCTAGTTGCCGAAATTATTTTTGTTTCAACTTTTCTTAATAGCCGAAATCCTATTCTTTCAACCCTTTTTCTATTTCAATTGTTTGAGCCGAAAGTAAAAAAGTCTCTTCTTCTCATATTTTCTTCTTGGTTGAGCCTAGATAGCCAGAAACTCTCATCTTCCAAACACCTCCACCGTTTCTCTTATTTTTGACTCATCTTTTATTTCCTTCTTTTCTAAATATTAGTGCCGTTTCTCTATCCCTTCTCACCCTTGTTTTCACTCTTTTCTCACTAAGCCGGAACTAAGGGTGTTGAACACCTAAAGACCGAATCCTTTTCTTTTGAAGCCTTGGCCGAATCTCCTCTCTTCCCACTGGTGTGGGGTTGGCCAATTTTTGGTGTTGGGTGTTGGTAAGTGCAAAGGTCGAATGGCCATATCTCCCTCTTTTGGTTCTTTATTTGGTTGTGTTTTGGTTAAGGGTCGATTATGGTCGGTTTGGAAGGGTGTTAACCTTTTGGGATTATCATCTTGTGTTAGGGTCTTGAATATCGAAAAGTAGTCGTGGAGCCTTCTCTCTTTGTGAACCCGATTAGGTAAGTGATGGTAAGATATCATTCGCAGTTATTCGTTTAAATCTGATTAAGTCAAGGTGACAAAGGATTAACCACTCTCTCTTAAGGTGTAGCCGATTGGTGATCAAAGAAGGGCCATCATTGGTTCGGTTTTGGTAGGAAACCAAACCAATAGCAAGGTAAGGGTCCAACGCTAACCCTTGTGGTTCATTTGGTTATGGTAAAATGGTCTTAGTGCCTAACCCCTATGTTGGCCGAATATTGTGGTTGCCTAATGGTTTACTTTTGGCCCGATTCTAGGAGCCGGATAGTCAAGGGACTCGGAGTGATTCGTAGGGATCTTTAGACTCGTAGCTATCAGGTGTGTATACTAACACACTTATATTTAGTAATATCGTTAATAACCTGTGCAATGACTAATGAAACAGTGGTGACTATTATGATACCCTCATGGGTACGAGTTTGGACTCGGGTAAGTCGAGTCTATTATTATGAGTTATTGATGATCTGTATGATATCATGGTTATGGATATGTGACATGGGGTATGAGATTAGACATATTGGCATGATATGCATGATAGTATGATATGCATGATAGCATGATATTCATGATTACATGAGTTTGGCATGTTGATGGGTGATACGAGAGGAGGGGAGCGGTGATGTATTGTCTTGGCGAGCACCGGTGCTTTGGTAGCACACTTTGTGACTTTGGGTCACCAGAGGTTTGGCACCTCCAGAGGTTTGGTACCTCGTCGTCTCGTCCCAGTGGCTCGGTACCACACGTGGGTTGGCCCCACAGATGATTATACGGGATTGACGCCAAATGTTTTGGTAACACACGATGGGTTGGCCCCATCACCGAATTTGTGACTACGGTCACCAGCTGCTTTGGTAGCACATTGTGTCTTTGGGACACGTGAGGTTTGGCACCTCATTGCGACTTGTCCTGTGGTTTAACCACCGTGGGTTGGCCCCACTTGAGATATGGGATCGTCTGCTGCTAGTGTTTTGGTAACACACGATGGGTTGGCCCCATCATCATTGGATTCGTGACCCGGTCACGGTGCTTTAGTAGCACAAAACCGTGTCTTTGGGACACCAAAGGCTTTGGTAGCACATTGACGGATATTGTGTCTTTGGGACACCAGTGCTTTGGTAGCACATTGTGACTATATGTCACCAATGGTTTGGCACCACCAGGTGGTTTGGTACCACACGGTAGAAAAGGCGATATGGATGGTTAGGTTCGGGTTGCATTAATCATGTTGCTATGTATGATGTGTGTTAGCATGTTGATTCTTTGGGAGCGGGATTTACACATCGAGTCACTCGACTCACCCTCTCCTTTGACATTTCGGTGACTCGTGAGACGCGGACTTGGGCCTGGGATGGACTCGAGGTGCTTATGCCATCTTGAATAAAGTCTTTACTCGGACTCTATATTTTGGGTACTTTAGTTATTTACTTTTATTTGGGTTTTTATTTGGGTTGTAAAAGGCCTCTAAATTTATGTCTTAAGTTGGTTGATGTTTTAATTAGATTTAATATGCCTTAACAAAATAAGCCGGTATAAGTTTTACTAAAACACGGAAAGATAATGTTTTCAAAGTTATAACGCGACGTGTTTTTAACTATACCATCGGGTATCACATTAAGTCTTTGTGACAAACAAATTCAAGCTGGTTTCCAATTCTAACTTGTAGTTCACCTAAGTTCAAAAGTGTTTTATGTATCACTAAGAAACTAAGGAGGTTTTAAATGGTTTTAACTTGTTTTAACTACAAACTCTAGCTAAGTTTTCAAAATCTCTAGGTTTCAAATACATCAATTGCTTTCCAAACAAGACTACTCAAATTTGTTTCAAACACACCTGTGTTTTCACTCCACTTTTAAGCGAAAATCTAGTTTTCCCAAGACGTTTTCCCGTAGTAGCATACCGGTTCGGACGTGGTGTCTTGTCCGGGTTTGGGGTGTTACATTTGTGGTATCGAGCCAAGTTCAAAGGCTTTTACTGTGTGGCACGAGGCCCAAAATGTTTTCAAAAGTCTGTTTAAAGTGTTGTTTTGGAATATATGATTTTGAAAGGCATGGCACCGAGTCTCCGCACCCAGTTAGCCCCTGTAAGTACCTGTACTATTACTTGTGATTTGATTGGATATGAGTCGATGAATAGCTATAGTATGCTACCTTAGAGATTGAAACGATAGGATTTTGTGAAACTTGCGAGAACAATCCTCTTTAATATTCATAAGACTTGCTTTTAAACAAGTGGAATAAATACCGATGCATAAAACTCTTTAATCGGATCCGTAGAAAGATTTAGCATGAGCACTCGAGCGGACGTGGTCGTAACACTCGTGGTAGAGGTAGGGGTAGAATGACGGTTTCGAGCCCGTAGGATGCAGGCGGGGTTCGGAAAAATGAGATACCGGTTCCGCCACCAGGTGGAGGTGGTGAGTTCCAAGATCGACGGGAGACGACGAGGCGGTCACGGTGTCCGCGAGCGTCTTTGCGAGTGTTGGAAAGGGTAGTGGGGCTAGTGGTGGTGCGGGAGTTAGGAAATCGGTTCTGAGCGACTCCAAGCTAACGCGAGCCGAATTCTTCCGAGGTGTTTACGGTGTTGCTCCTAGCAATCTGCTGAATATTGGTGGAGGCAACCGAGCGGATCATGGATGATCTGGACTTGGCGGCGTAAGAGAAGTGAAGGGTATCGTGTCGCTTCTCCGGGATGAGTCATATCGGTGGTGGCTCACGGTGCACGGACGGTGTGGCGGCGGAGGATTTGACATGGGATTATTTCCGGCTGCATATCAAAGAGAAGTACATCGGGAGCTAGTTACATCGACTCCCAGAAAGGCATTTACGAGGCTTGTTCGGGGAGTAAATCATTGGCGGTACGAGGTGAGTTCCTGGGTGAGTAGGTATGCCGGGGGCATTGTGGCCACCGAGCATGAGAGGTGTGTTCGTTTGAGGATGGTGCGAGAGAGAGTTGAGGCTGCTGATTGCTCCTCGCGAGGCCTGCGAGTTTGCTGTCTTAGTTGAGAAGGCTAAGGTGGCCGAGGTGTCAAAGAATCGGTAAGGCGAGCATGGACGGGAGTAGGCTTAAGAGGAGCTTTGGGTCTTTTGGTTCGTCGGCAATCCGCGAGAAGAGGGCTAGGCCGAGTGGGCGTAAATCGATCTGCTAGGTTTGTTCTTTGCTAGGCGAGGACCGCCGCCGCATGTAATCGATGTGGGAAATCTCATTGGGGTGGTTCTTTGGGGGAGGTAAAGGTTGCCAGTGTGGTTCTCACGGAGCATCGCATTAGGGATTGTCCGCGTGGGATGGCGAGGATTCGATCCGAGAGTCGGGTAACGTGTCGATTCGGAGGTAATGGACCGCCACCGCAGGAGGGGCCGTGGTAATGGCGGAGGTGGTTATGGATCTGTCGGGGCCGTGGAGCACCGAGGCGAGGTGGTGCGTAGTTACGAGGCTAGGCGGCCCGGGTTGGTGTATCTTTGCGAGGCCGCCGAGAGGAGGGCGACGCGCCGGACGTCATAACCGAATGCGTTTTTGATTTTTGGTACTCCTTATCTTTGCTTTAATCGATGTGGGTTCTCGCACTCTTATGTTGCCCGATAGTATAGTAGAGACAATGGACTTAGACTCTGAGATATCTTCTAGGCGGATGACCGTGATTAGCCCTCTAGGTCACTCTGTAGTGGTAGATAAAGCTGTTTGAGAGGTACCCCAGAGAACTCCAAGGGGTAGTGTTTGCTGCGATCGATGGAGCTAGCCGTTTGGGAGTTCGATCGATTCTCGGATGGATTGGCTAGTTAAGTACCAAAGAGGTTGGATTGCGCGGCTAAGCGTATGGTTCTTAAGACGGTTGATGGCGTTGAGGTGGCTATGATAGGTAATAGGAGGATTACTTATCAAATGTGGTATCTGCTGCAAAGCGGAGAAGATGGTCGAGGAAGAGGCTGCGAAGCATATGTAGTTCATGTGTATGCCTTGGAGGCTAAAGAGTCTGCTTTGTTGAGAAGGTTAAATGCTGTTAAGGAATTTCTTGATGTTTTCTGAGGAGCTTAGGGTTTGCCGCCGGTCGAGAGGTAGAGTTCGGGATTGATCATTGCAGGAATTTGCGCCGGTGTCTATTGCTCCGTATAGGATGGCACCAAAGGAGTTGGTGGAGCTTAAGGCTCGAGATCCGGGAGTTATTGGATCGAGGTTTTATCAGTAGAGTGTTTGCGCGTAAGTGCGCCGGTACTCTTTGTTAAGAAGAAAGATGGTACGATGCGGATGTGTATAGACTACCGCTTGATTGAACAAGGCGGCGATTAAAAACAAGTATCCGTTGCCACGGATAGATGATTTGTTTGATCAATTGAAGGGTGCTGCGGTATTCTCGAAGATCGACTTGAGATCTGGTACCATCGACTAAAGGTTAAGGAGGCGATATCCATAAAAATGGCGTTTGGGACTCGGTATGGGCACTCTGAATTCTGGTAATGCCATTGGGTTGACTAACGCCGGCGGCGTTTATGGATATGATGAATAGGGTGTTTCAAAGCGATGTCTGGATCGGTTCGTGGTGGTTTTTATAGGCGACATCTTAGTATACTCAAGGTCGGAGGAAGAGCATGATAAGCATTTGAGGGTGGTGCTGCAGATTTTGAGGGAAAAGCAACTCTATGCTAAGTTTAGTAAGTGTGAGTTACGGCTTAGAAGTGGCGTTCTTGGGTCATGTAGTGTCGGTGAGAGGGTATTCGAGTAGATCCTCGCAAGATTGAGGCGATTCGGATTGGAAGCCACCTAGGTCGAGTGGTGAGATTACGTAGTTTTACTGGTTTGGTGGATACTCGAGAAGATTTGTTGAGGTTTTCTCGTTGATAGCGTGCCCGATGACTAAGTTGTTAAGGAAAGAGGCTCAGTTTGTTTGGGTGAGAAACAACAGAAAGCTTCGATAAGTTAAAGAAAGGTTTTGGTTGAGGCTCGGTTTGATTCAACTTTGAGGTGGTAAGGAATACACATCTCATCGCGATGCATCACATACAGTGCAGGTTGTGTCTTGTCACGAGGAAAGGTAAGGTTGTAGCTTACGCTTCTAGGCGGTGAGGCCACATGAGGTCAACTATCCGACGCTTACGATCTGGAGCTAGCGGTAGTAGTTTCGCTTTAAAGATTTGGAGGCACTACTTATATGGAGAGAGATCGATAGTCTACACGGATCATAAGAGTCAAGTATCTGCGACTCGGAAGGATTTGAATTTGAGGCGTAGATGGGTTGAGTTCTTGAAGGATTACGATCGTTCTATTGAGTATCATCCGGGCAAGGCTAACGTGGTGGCGGGCGCGTTGGCCGTAAGGTTGTTTCGGACTTAAGGCGTTGTTTGCCCATTTGAGCTTGTATGACGACGGGAGTATTTTGGCGGAGTGCAAGTTAAGCCTACTTGGGTTGAAGCGGTCGAGAAAGCTTGATTAGAGGATGAGGTTGCAGGTGCGCGAAGGTTGCAAGTGCGAATGGTGGTGTGGATGGTTTCTGACTTGTCTAGTGACGAGGTTACGTGTTTTTCGAGGTAAGGCTTGTATGCCTAAAGATGTTGGTGAGGCGAGAAGATTCTTGAGATGCACATAGCGGTCCTCATGCTATGCATCCTGGAGGTAACAAGATGTATAAGGATCTTAGAGAAGCGATTTTGGTGGCACAGTGCGAAGAAAGAGGTGTGGAGTTTGTTGGAAAATGTCGACTTGTCGGCAGTCAAAAATGAACATCGATTGCCGTCGGGTTTGCTTCACTGTAAAGATTCCTCGATGGAAGTGGGAAAGGATAACCATGGATTTTGTCGGTGGGTTACCGCTTCGCCAAGCAAGAAGGATTCGATTTGGGTAGTGGTGGATCGTGCGACTAAATCAACTCACTTTATTCCGGTGAGGTTGACTACTCACTTGAAGCTAGCTCAAGGCTGTATGTTTCGAGAGATAGTGAGGTTGCGGTGTGCCGGTTTCGATAATCTCGGATAGGGATCGAGTTTACTTCAAGGTTACGGAAGGCATTGCATCAAGCATTGGGTACTCGTTTGGATTTTAGCACGGCTTTTCACCCGCATGATCGGCGGACAATCGAAAAGGGTTATTCGGATCTTAGAAGACATGCTTTGAGAGGTTGTGTCTTGGATTTGAGAGGTAGTTGGGAGGAGTTTCTACCGTTAGTGAGTTTGCCTACAACAATAGTTATCGAGTGAGCATCAAGATGGCTCCATACGAGGCATTGTATGGTAGGAAATGTCGCTCACCTACATGTTGGGCGGAGTTAGGTGAGCGTCAATTGTTGGGACCCGAGTTAGTAGGCGGGAGACGTAAGACAAGGTTAAGTTGATTCAAGCTAGATTGAAGGAAGCTTGAGGCCGGCGAAAGTCTTATGCCGATCTTAAGCGAAGAGATATAGAGTTTCTTTGTTGGGGATCGAGTGTTTGAAGGTCTCGCCTTGGAAGAAGGTATGCGAGGTTGGAAAGAAAGGCAAGCTTAGTCCGAGGTTCATTGGGCGTATAAGATTTTGAGACGAGTTGGACCCGGTAGCATATCGGCAGAGTTGCCAGCGAGCTTAGTCGATTCACGGCGTCTTTCATGTTTCGATGCTTGGAGGTATCGTTCGGATCCGTCGCATGTGGTAGCGATGGAAGAGATCGAGGTGAATCGGACGACTATGGAAGAAGAACACATGCATGATTCTTGATCGAGATGTAAAGGTTCTGCGTGAGGAAATCTGTGCCTTTGGTTAAGGTACTTTGGCGGAATCATGGCGTAGAAGAAGCCACGTGGGAACCCGAGGATACGATGAGACAAACAATACCATAACTCTTTTGATCGAGTAATTTCGAGGCGAAATTATTTTTAAGAGGTAGAAGCGTAATATCCGGGTTAGAAATTGTTTTGTGGTGCATGTTATTGCATGTTTGTAGTGTCTTTGTGTTGCTATTTTTATGTCTTAGGGGCTTAATTATAGCCTAGGTGTATGCTGAGTGAGTAAGAAAATTTTGATTTTTGGGCATAGGTGAGAGGAGTTGGAAGAGTCAGGGGTTTAGAATTTTAATTGGAGTTTTAAAGCATAAATAAGGAGGCGGCAAAGTGGCAAGGCATGGGACACTTGGGAGCTAGGTGTGGCGTCATCTTCAAGGGTGGAGGTCCAGTGTTCGAGCAGCGTGAGATTCCCCATTTTGGTTGCTTTTTGGGACGGCATGGTGGAGTGGTAGAAGCCAAATCAAACACTACCTTGGACCAAGTCTTACCTTTCAAATGAAAGGTAGGGAGTGAATTTAGGAGTGGGACTTGGTCCACTCATTTCAAATGAGTGAATGGGAGTGAGTGGGGGATTCTTGGCCGAATTTGTGGGGTATGGAGTGGGGAAGTGGACGGTTTGGTAGGGGAGAGTTGGTGGCCGAAATTCACATAGGCAACCTTGCATTTTGGTCACTTGGAGGCAAGCCAAATTCTCCTTTTGTCTTACCAAAATCGAATTCCTAAAGAATTCTCTTTCACTTTCTTTTTGAAACCGAATGTGCAAACACCTAGTTGCCGAAATTATTTTTGTTTCAACTTTTCTTAATAGCCAGAAATCCTATTCTTTCAACCCTTTTTCTATTTCAATTGTTTGAGCCGAAAGTAAAAAGTCTCTTCTTCTCATATTTTCTTCTTGGTTGAGCCTAGATAGCAGAAACTCTCATCTTCCAAACACCTCCACCGTTTCTCTTATTTTTGACTCATCTTTTATTTCCCTTCTTTTCTAAATATTAGTGCCGTTTCTCTATCCCTTCTCACCCTTGTTTTCACTCTTTTCTCACTAAGCCGAACCCAAGGGTGTTGAACACCTAAAGACCAAGATCCTTTTCTTTTGAAGCCTTGGCGAATCTCTCTCTTCCCCTGGTGTGGGGTTGGCCAGAATTTTGGTGTTGGGTGTTGGTAAGTGCAAGGCCGAATGGCCATATCTCCCTCTTTTGGTTCTTTATTTGGTTGTGTTTTTGGTTAAGGGTCGATTATGGTCGGTTTGGAAGGGTGTTAACCTTTTGGGATTATCATCTTGTGTTAGGGTCTTGAATATCGAAAGTAGTCGGTGGAGCCTTCTCTCTTTGTGAACCGATTAGGTAAGTGATGGTAAGATATCATTCGCAGTTATTCGTTTAAATCAGATTAAGTCAAGGTGACAAAGGATTAACCACTCTCTCTTAAGGTGTAGCCGATTGGTGATCAAGAAGGGCCCTTTTGTGGTTCGAGTTTGGTAGGAAACCAAACCAATAGCAAGGTAAGGGTCCAACGCTAACCCTTGTGGTTCATTTGGTTATGGCCGAATGGTCTTAGTGCCTAACCCCTATGTTGGCCGAATATTGTGGTTGCCTAATGGTTTACTTTTGGCCGATTCTAGGAGCCAGATAGTCAAGGGACTCGAGAGTGATTCGTAGGGATCTTTAGACTCATAGCTATCAGTGTGTATACTAACACACTTATATTTAGTAATATCGTTAATAACTTTGTGCAATGACTAATGAAACGATGGTGACTATTATGATACCCTCATGGAGTGCGAGTTTGGACTCGGGTAAGTCGAGTGCTATTATTATGAGTTATTGATGATCCATATGATATCATGGTTATGGATATGTGACATGGGGTATGAGATTAGACATATTGGCATGATATGCATGATAGTATGATATGCATGATAGCATGATATTCATGATTACATGAGTTTGGCATGTTGATGGGTGATCTGAGAGGAGGGAGCGGTGATGTATTGTCTTGACGAGCACCAGTGCTTTGGTAGCACACTTTGTGACTTTGGGTCACGGAGGTTTAGCACCTCGGAGGTTTGGTACCTCAGCGTCGTCCCGATGGCTCGGTACCACATGGGTTTGGCCCCACAGATGATTATACGGGATTGACGCCGATGTTTGGTAACACACGATGGGTTGGCCCCATCACCGTTGTGACTACGGTCACGGTGCTTTGGTAGCACATTGTGTCTTTGGGACACGGAGGTTTGGCACCTCATTGCGACTTGTCCACAATGGTTTAACCACCGTGGGTTGGCCCCACTTGAGATATGGGATCGTCTGCTAGTGTTTTGGTAACACATGATGGGTTGGCCCCATCATCATTGGATCGTGACTTCGGTCACGGTGCTTTGGTAGCACAAGCGTGTCTTTAGGACACCAGTGCTTTGGTAGCACATTGACGGATATTGTGTCTTTGGGACACCAGTGCTTTGGTAGCACATTGTGACTATATGTCACCGGTGGTTTAGCACCACCAGTGGTTTGGTACCACACGGGTAGAAAAGCGATATGGATGGTTAGGTTCGGGTTGCATTAATCATGTTGCTATGTATGATGTGTGTTAGCATGTTGATTCTTTGGGAGCGGGATTTACACCTTTGAGTCACTCGACTCACCCTCTCCTTTGACATTTCGGGTGACTCGTGAGACGCGGACTTGGGCAGGGATGGACTCGAGTGCTTATGCCATCTTGAATAAAGTCTTTACTCGGACTCTATATTTTGGGTACTTTAGTTATTTACTTTTATTTGGGTTTTTATTTGGGTTGTAAAAGGCCTCTAAATTTATGTCTTAAGTTGGTTGATGTTTTAATTAGATTTAATATGCCTTAACAAAATAAGCCGGTATAAGTTTTACTAAAACCTGGAAAGATAATGTTTTCAAAGTTATAACGCGACGTGTTTTTAACTATACCATCGGGTATCACATTAAGTCTTTGTGACAAACAAATTCAACTGGTTTCCAATTCTAACTTGTAGTTCACCTAAGTTCAAAAGTGTTTTATGTATCACTAAGAAACTAAGGAGGTTTTAAATGGTTTTAACTTGTTTTAACTACAAACTCTAGCTAAGTTTTCAAAATCTCTAGGTTTCAAATACATCAACTGTTTTCCAAACAAGACTACTCAAATTTGTTTCAAACACACTGTGTTTTCACTCCACTTTTAAACGAAAAATCTAGTTTTCCCAAGGCGTTTTCCCGTAGCATACCAGTTCGGACGTGGTGTCTTGTCCGGGTTTGGGGTGTTACATCTGAAATATTTATGCCTTTAATGGTTAGTTTTTTTTAGTATGTGTAGGATTTCTAAATTCTAGTTAAAAGTACATTAGGGTTATTGGAATCGAGTGCGCAGCGTGAGCACAACGTTGTAGGTTAGGTGAATGCAGAATGTTCACGTAGTTGGAAATTTCGAGGACGAAATTTCTTTAAGGAGGGTAGATTTGTAACATCCGAGAATTGGGCCTAGTAGGTTGGGCCCAATGGGCCTTGTTTTTAAAATTTTTGAGAACGGCATTAATGCAAGTTAGACTTATTAGGTAAGTTATTTTGGAAGGTTAGAGGGCTTCTATGAAGTCCCGGGATCAAATATTAGCTTTGGGGAAATTTTGGTTTTAGGTGGAAAAAACCCTGGAAGTTGGCAGGTAGGCCTTAAGAATAAAATGTAGAGGAAAATGACACAAGTGTAGTGTGTGGTGGAGTGGCAAAGTGACGCCACATAAGAGACAAGGGGGTGACGCCAAAAGGAAGGAAGGAGGTCTAAGGTTCAAGTCTTGGCTTTTGCATTTTGGTTTTCTTTTTACTTGGACCTTAGAATTTGGCTATAGATTTATATTTAGTTGCGCATGGTTTAAGACACAAGAGGAGCTTGTGGCTAAGTGGCAGCCAGCGTGGATTATGTTGCAAGGAGCACAGGTTCGAATCTCATGAGAAGCAAGTGAGTATTTATTTTATTGATGCAGACGGGAAGAGTTTGATTGAATTTAAACTCTCTTGTGAAGGATCCCACATCGGAAAGATACAAAGAAGGAAGGTGAAGAGCTAGCTATATAAAGAGCTTTCCAGAGGAGGTTGACACACCTTGGAAGGCGTTTGGGCACAAGAGTGGTCGGAGCGCGGATTAGCACGAGTCCTATCAGTGTGTAACTCTCTCTACTCTAGTTGGCAGAGCGGCAATGCCGGGAAGTGCCGATCACGGCAATAGTAGCCACACGAGCGTGCAAGCGCACGTGTGTGGGCTTCGACAGCGATAGTTGAGGCCATCGGTAGTATTCTTGTGGGTTGGGTCTTTGCTTGGGCGCGATGGGCGAAGGGGGCCCAATGGGCCGTGGGCCCAATATAGTAAAATGTATGATGGTGGAGTATATAGTGAACTAGACTAGGTGAATCTCATAAACATGGCTAGATTTGTGTTAGGTGGGCCACACGAGCGTGTGGGCCCGAATGGGCCGAAATTGGGCTTTAGGCCCAATAGTCCATTCGACCAGAAATGGTAGTTGGGTCGCTCGGGCGACACTGGGCCTTTGGAAGGCCATTCCAGTCTGAAATTACTGAAATACCCTTAGTGGGTAAATTACTGAAATACCACTGAAGGGTAAATTATGAAAATACCCTTGGTGGGTAAGTTACCGATATACCCTTGGTGGGTAAATTACGAAAATGCCCTTGGTAGGTAAAATTACGGTTATACCCTTAGAGGTTGATTAGGGTGATTATGTTGTTTTATGTCTATCGATTATGATGGTAATTCATGTTATACTTATATTTGATATATGTCTAGCATACATGACATCTTTTGCATACCAATTATTATGTCATATTGCATGGGTATGATGAGAGGAGGGGGAATATGATATCCGTGTCTTTGGGACACCGATGGTTTGGCACCACCAAATGGTTTGGTACCGCAGATTGATTATTGTGACTTTGGGTCACGGAGGTTTTGGCACCTCGTCGTCGTCCCGTGGGCTTAGCACCACAAATGGGTTGGCCCCACGATTGATTATCTGGGATTGGCGCCCGGTGATTTGGTATCACACGATGGGTTGGCCCCATCATTGGATTCGTGACTCGGTCACGGTGATTTGGTATCACATTTGTGTCTTTGGGACACCAGAGGTTTGGCACCTCATAGCGTCTCGTCCCGGTGGCTTAGCACCACGATGGGGTTGGCCCCACGGTGATTATCTGGGATTGGCGCGGTGATTTGGTATCACACGATGGGTTGGCCCCATCATTGGATTATTCGTGACTTTGGGTCACCGGTGGTTTGGCACCACCGGTGGTTTGGTACCACATGGGGTAGAAATGGAGTGCGGATGGCTAGGTTTGGGTGCATGATATGCATATTTCCATATGAAATTGTGTAAGGGCACATTTGGATGGGGATTTACACACTTTGAGTCTCGATGACTCACCCCTTAGTTAAATTTTGCGGTAATCATTAGATCGCGGATTTGGGAGCTGAGGTGGACTCGTGGAGGCCATACATATGTTTACTAAATAAATTCGTTTCTTTTATTTGGACTTATTTTTATTTGAGTTTTTGTTATGTAATAAGGCCTTGGGTATTTTATTTGGTTTCACTTTCAATTTGCTTATTGCTTATTATTAAATGATCAATATGGGATTTTCCTAAAATGATAATAAACCATTTCTTATTCAAAATTACTTAAACTCGATTTCTCACCACAACTATAAAGAATATGAGCTTTTAACGAATGCACAGTTTTTAGACATTCCTTTCATGTGACATGCAGTTCGATTAAGTAAGGTTTAGGCCAGGTTTGGGGTGTTACAATTATGGTATCGAGCCTAGGTTCAAAAACTTCGGTGTGGGTTTGGAGTTCAAAAAATATTTTCAAAAGATGGTTTGGAAAATGGTTTAGAAAAATATATATCTGTTCTTTTGTTGAAATATGGCACCCGAATCTCGGCACCAATCCATGCTTGTAAGTTTCTGATACTTTTCTTTGTTATATCTTTGTATTTTGAATATCTATTACTGTGTGTTTGGGTTGGATGTGATGTTCGGATATAGAGTTGATTGCGTCTGAAATATTTATGCCTTTAATGGTTAGTTTTTTTAGTATGTGTAGGATTTCTAAATTCTAGTTAAAAGTACATTAGGGTTATTGGAATCAGAGTGCGCAGCGTGAGCACAACGTTGTAGGTTAGGTGGTGCAGATGTTTCTGTAGTTGGAAATTTCGAGGAGAAAATTTCTTTAAGGAAGGGTAGATTTGTAACATCCCGAAATTGGGCCTAGTAGGATTGGGCCCAATGGGCCTTGTTTTTAAAATTTTGAGAACGGCATTAATGCAAGTTAGACTTATTAGGTAAGTTATTTTGGAAGGTTAGAGGGCTTCTATGAAGTCACGGGATCAAATATTAGCTTTAGGGGAAATTTTGGTTTTAGGTGGAAAAAACCTGGAAGTTGGCGGTAGGCCTTAAGAATAAAATGTAGAGAAAATGACACAAGTGTAGTGTGTGGTGGAGTGGCAAAGTGACGCCACATAAGAGACAAGGGTGGACGCCAAAAGGAAGGAAGGAGGTCTAAGGTTCAAGTCTTGGCTTTTGCATTTTGGTTTTCTTTTACTTGGACCTCGAATTTGGCTATAGATTTATATTTAGTTGCGCATGGTTTAAGACACAAGAGGAGCTTGTGGCTAAGTGGCCAACAGCGTGGATTATGTTGCAAGGGAGCACAGGTTCGAATCTCATGAGAAGCAAGTGAGTATTTATTTTGCGATGCGGGCGGGAAGAGTTTCATTGAATTTAAACTCTCGACGAAGGGATCCCACATCGGAAAGATACAAAGAAGGAAGGTGAAGAGCTAGCTATATAAAGAGCTTTCCGAGAGGAGGGTTGACACACCTTGGAAGGCGTTTGGGCACAAGAGTGGTCGGAGCGCGGATTAGCACGAGAGTCCTATCGGTGTGTAACTCTCTCTACTCTAGGCGCCAGAGCGGCAATGTAGAAGTGCCGATCCACGGCAATAGTAGCCACCACGAGTGCAAGCGCGCGTGTGGGGCTTCGACGCGATAGTTGAGGCCATCAGTAGTATTCTTGTGGGTTGGGGCTGCTTGGGCCGCGATGGGCCGAAGGGGGCCCAATGGGCCCGTGGGCCCAATATAGTAAAATGTATGATGGTGGAGTATATAGTGAACTAGACTAGGTGAATCTCATAAACGTGGCTAGATTTGTGTTAGGTGGGCCACACGGCGTGTGGGCGAATGGGCGAAATTGGGCTTTAGGCCCAATAGTCCATTTCGACCAGAAATGGTAGTTGGGTCGCTCGGGGCGACACTGGGCCTTTGGAAAGGCCATTCCAGGTACGAAATTACTGAAATACCCTTAGTGGGTAAATTACTGAAATACCACTGAAGGGTAAATTATGAAAATACCCTTGGTGGGTAAGTTACCGATATACCCTTGGTGGGTAAATTACGAAAATGCCCTTGGTAGGTAAAATTACGGTTATACCCTTAGAGGTTGATTAGGGTGATTATGTTGTTTTATGTCTATCTGATTATGATGGTAATTCATGTTATACTTATATTTGATATATGTCTAGCATACATGACATACTGCATACACGAATTATTATGTCATATTGCATGGGTATGATGAGAGGAGGGGGAATATGATATCCGTGTCTTTGGGACACGGTGGTTTAGCACCACCAAAGGTTTGGTACCACAGATTGATTATTGTGACTTTGGGTCACGTGAGGTTTGGCACCTCAGCGTCGTCCCGATGGCTTAGCACCACAAAGGTTGGCCCCACGATTGATTATACGGGATTGACGCCGGTGATTTGGTATCACACGATGGGTTGGCCCCATCATTGGATTCGTGACTTTGGTCACGGTGATTTAGTATCACATTTGTGTCTTTGGGACACCGAGGTTTGGCACCTCATAGCGTCTCTCGTCCCGGTGGCTTAGCACCACAAATGGGTTGGCCCCACAACGATTATCTGGATTGACGCCGGTGATTTGGTATCACACGATGGGTTGGCCCCATCATTGGATTATTCGTGACTTTGGGTCACCAGGTGGTTTGGCACCACCCGGTGGTTTGGTACCACATGGGGTAGAAATGGAGTGCGGATGGCTAGGTTTGGGTGCATGATATGCATATTTCCATATGAAATTGTGTAAGGGCACATTGGATGAGGATTTACACACCGAGTCTCGATGACTCACCCTTAGTTAAATTTTGCAGGTAATCATTAGATCGCGGATTTGGGAGCCGAGGTGGACTCCGGAGGCCATACATATGTTTACTCGTAAATTCGTTTCTTTTATTTGGACTTATTTTTATTTGAGTTTTTGTTATGTAATAAGGCCTTGGGTATTTTATTTGGTTTCACTTTCAATTTGCTTATTGCTTATTATTAAATGATCAATATGGGATTTTCCTAAAATGATAATAAACCATTTCTTATTCAAAATTACTTAAACTCGATTTCTCACCACAACTATAAAGAATATGAGCTTTTAACGAATGCACGTTTTTAGACATTCCTTTCATGTGACATGCGGTTAATTCGTAAGGTTTAGGCCGGGTTTGGGGTGTTACAATTATGGTATCGAGCCTAGGTTCAAAAACTAATTTTGTGGGTTTGGGTTCAAAAATGTTTTCAAAAGATGGTTTGGAAAATGGTTTAGAAAAATATATATCTGTTCTTTTTGTTGAAATATGGCACCGAGTCTCCTGCACCAATCCATGTAAGTTTCTGATACTTTTCTTTGTTATATCTTGTATTTTGAATATCTATTCTGTGGTGTTTGGGTTGGATGTGATGTTCGGATATAGAGTTGATTGCGTCTGAAATATTTGTCCGCTTTAATGGTTAGTTTTTTTTAGTATGTGTAGGATTTCTAAATTCTAGTTAAAAGTACATTAGGGTTATTGGAATCAGAGTCTGCAGAGCGTGAGCACAACGTTGTAGGTTAGGTGAATGCAGAATGTTCTGTAGTTGGAAATTTCGAGGACGAAATTTCTTTAAGGAGGAATGTAGATTTGTAACATCCCTAAATTGGGCCTAGTAGGATTGGGCCCAATGGGCCTTGTTTTTAAAATTTTTGAGAACGGCATTAATGCAAGTTAGACTTATTAGGTAAGTTATTTTGGAAGGTTAGAGGGCTTCTATGAAGTCCCGGATCAAATATTAGCTTTGGGGAAATTTTGGTTTTAGGTGGAAAAAACCTGGAAGTTGGCGGTAGGCCTTAAGAATAAAATGTAGAGGAAAATGACACAAGTGTAGTGTGTGGTGGAGTGGCAAAGTGACGCCACATAAGAGACAAGGGGTGACGCCAAAAGGAAGGAAGGAAGGAGGTCTAAGGTTCAAGTCTTGGCTTTTGCATTTTGGTTTTCTTTTACTTGGACCTCGAGAATTTGGCTATAGATTTATATTTAGTTGCGCATGGTTTAAGACACAAGAGGAGCTTGTGGCTAAGTGGCTGACAGCGTGGATTATGTTGCAAGGGAGCACAGGTTCGAATCTCATGAGAAGCAAGTGAGTATTTATTTTATGTGCAGACGGAAGAGTTTGATTGAATTTAAACTCTCGACGAAGGGATCCCACATCGGAAAGATACAAAGAAGGAAGGTGAAGAGCTAGCTATATAAAGAGCTTTCCAGGAGGAGGGTTGACACACCTTGGAAGGCGTTTGGGCACAAGAGTGGTCGGAGCGCTGGATTAGCACCGAGTCCTATCGGTGTGTAACTCTCTACTCTAGGCTGTAGAGCGGCAATGCCGGGTGCCGATCACGGCAATAGTAGCCACACGAGCGTGCGAGCGCGCGTGTGGGGCTTCGCGCGATAGTTGAGGCCATCGGTAGTATTCTTGTGGGTTGAAATTTGCTTGGGCGCGATGGGCGAAGGGGCCCCAATGGGCCCGTGGGCCCAATATAGTAAAATGTATGATGGTGGAGTATATAGTGAACTAGACTAGGTGAATCTCATAAACGTGGCTAGATTTGTGTTAGGTGGGCCACACGCAGCGTGTGGGCCCGATGGGCCGAAATTGGGCTTTAGGCCCAATAGTCCATTTCGACCAGAAATGGTAGTTGGGTCGCTCGGGCGACATCTTTGGGCCTTTGGAAAGGCCATTCCGTGCACGAAATTACCCGAAATACCCTTAGTGGGTAAATTATTGAAATACCACTTTGAAGGGTAAATTATGAAAATGCCCTTGGTGGGTAAATTACCGATATACCCTTGGTGGGTAAATTACGAAAATGCCCTTGGTAGGTAAAATTACGGTTATACCCTTAGAGGTTGATTAGGGTGATTATGTTGTTTTATGTCTATCTGATTATGATGGTAATTCATGTTATACTTATATTTGATATATGTCTAGCATACATGACATATTGCATACACGAATTATTATGTCATATTGCATGGGTATGATGAGAGGAGGGGGAATATTGATATCCGTGTCTTTGGGACACGGTGGTTTGGCACCACAAGTGGTTTGGTACCACAGATTGATTATTGTGACTTTGGGTCACGAGAGGTTTGAGCACCTCAGCGTCTCGTCCCAGTGGCTTAGCACCACAGTGGGTTGGCCCCACAGTTGATTATACGGGATTGACGCCAGTGATTTGGTATCACACGATGGGTTGGCCCCATCATTGGATTCGTGACTTCGGTCACCAGTGATTTGGTATCACATTTGTGTCTTTGGGACACCAGAGGTTTGGCACCTCATAGCGTCTCGTCCCGTGGCTTAGCACCACGCATGGGTTGGCCCCACGATTGATTATACGGGGATTGACGCCAAAGGATTTGGTATCACACGATGGGTTGGCCCCATCATTGGATTATTCGTGACTTTGGGTCACCAGTGGTTTGGCACCACAATTATGGATATCGTGACTTTGGGTCACCAGTGGTTTGGCACCACCAGTGGTTTGGTACCACATGGGGTAGAAATGGAATGCGGATGGCTAGGTTTGGGTGCATGATATGCATATTTCCATATGAAATTGTGTAAGGGCACATTGGATGGGGGATTTACACACCGAGTCTCGATGACTCACCCCTTAGTTAAATTTTGCAGGTAATCATTAGATCGCGGATTTGGGAGCTGAGGTGGACTCGTGGAGGCCATACATATGTTTACTCGTAAATTCGTTTCTTTTATTTGGACTTATTTTTATTTGAGTTTTTGTTATGTAATAAGGCCTTGGGTATTTTATTTGGTTTCACTTTCAATTTGCTTATTGCTTATTATTAAATGATCAATATGGGATTTTCCTAAAATGATAATAAACCATTTCTTATTCAAAATTACTTAAACTCGATTTCTCACCACAACTATAAAGAATATGAGCTTTTTAACAAATGCACAGTTTTTAGACATTCCTTTCATGTGACATGCCAGATTCGGTCGTAAGGTTTAGGCCGAGTTTGGGGTGTTACAAGATCTGCCCTTTTTTGCACTCAAAATAAGCCGCCTTTTGTAACGCCCCAAAAATTTAAGTATTTATTTTTGCATGTTTTTAGCGCAAGTACTTGTCTACTTCAGTGGTAAAGTGATTTGGGTGTGTTTGGGAGTGTCTAAGAAGTCTTGGGTTCAAGCCTGGGCTTGTCCAAAAAGTTTTATTTTTAGGGAATAAACTCTTGCTATAGTTAGTAGGCTTTTAAATTATTGTGGGTAAAACAAGACATAAAAAGCCTGCTGGTCTAGGGGGATAGTGGCGTGGTATCTATGCCAGTGGACTGAGGTTCGAATCTTGGTGGAAGCAAGGGAGTATTATTTTGCTGCTGTGCCGTGGGGGGAGTTGTAGTTTGACTGAGACACTGAAGTGGTTAAGAGGAATTCAAATTGAGTGGTTGAGGGGAGGTGTGATTAGGTGGAAAGATTTGATGAGGGATTTTAGGAGGAAATCAAGGGAAGAGAGGGGAGAGGAAGAGTTGTGTTGAAAAGGGACTGTGAGCACTCAAGAATTCGGCTGGAGGGGTGCTTCCCATTTTTAGTTTTACTTGGTTTGTGTTGTTCTCTCTGACGAAATCTCTTCTCCCCATTTTCATTTTTTACATTGTTTTTCTCTCTTTGGCCGAATGTGGTAGGAGTTTTCGGGCTTTCTTCTGTTGCATTTTTTGTCAACCTTTCTCTTTGGCCGAATACACCTTTTCCTTTCTTTTCATCTCCTCTTCTTTTCTTTTTCTGTGTTGGCTGAATATTGCCTCTTCCCAATTGGCACTGTGTTGGCCGAATATAACTTATTTGCCTCTTTCGGTTTCTCTTCTCTCTTCTCCCTATACAATTCCCCTTATCATTCCTCTCTAGTTGGCACCCAGGCTGATTCAATCACTATTTTGTCTTCGGGTTAGTGATTGTTCTCTGACAAATTGGTAAGAGCACTCGACTCCTTCTTGCTTTCTTTTAATTCGTATCAAGTTCCATCCTTTCTTACACTGTTAAAGCCGAATACTCTTGTGTTGCTCTCAGTTTTCTTAGAACTTCACGAGGAGTAAAGGAGTCGCAAGTGGTAGTGAAGCGTCCGAAACCCTTCTTTTGTCACTCGATCAAAGGTAACTATGTTGCATTATGGGTAAGGCTGAATGCTCTTTCCCCTACCTTTGGGGTTCTGTGATGCTGTAAGTTATTACGTGTGGATTTAAGCCATGTATAAAACAACTCTGATTAAGAGAATCCACTTGTAACGCAGATATCTATCAAGGAGGTGGTAATCAACCCTCGTCAGTGGTTTAAGAGGGCTAAGCCACCTTTGCTCAACCAAGGAAAGTGTGGTGCTCACGGTTATTCGCATGTTTTTGCAAATAGGTGTGTAAACACTGCCAAAATCGTAAACCCGCAAAAGCCGAAAAAATATGACAATTGATGCTACACGAGCGTGCGCTCGCTCGAGTGGTAAATCAAACGCCTAAAACGTGGGCGTTAGATTGTTGAGGCCACCATGAGCGATTTCGTGGTCTTGGGCCATTTTGGGCCACGTTGGGCCAAAATGGGCCGTGTGGGCCCAACGGGCTTATGGGCCCCACACGGGCGTATGGAGAAAGTTGGGCCAAACTGTGTGGTTTTCATGATCGAGACCAATTTTGGGCTATGTGGGCCACACAGGCGTGCGGGCCCACTTGGGCCCATTTTCACTATTTGATTGTAAAGGCTGCACGGGTAGGCCCGAGATGACTGTGGACCTACTGATGGGTCGATAAGTACACCTAGACCCCAAACTGATAAAATAACTGTTATGCCCTTATGGTAAAATGACTGTTATGCCCCTATGGTAAAATGAATGTTATGCCCCTATGATATTAATTGATTGTATGCCTTATGTTAACTATGATTGTATATAAGAATGCCACGATATATATATGTTGCATCCATGTATGATATGTTGCATGGGGATGGGACTATTATGATTGAAGGAAGTGTATTGTACTGGCAGCTTTGCTGCAAATACTGGAATGTAGGGATGGGTGGGTGATTTTATCCCCACATGGAGTGTTGGGCTAGACAGAGTGGATTGTAGAGGCTGGATGGGTAGGATTTCTGATTGCATACCTAAACTGATTCTGATACTGTTATGGGCTAAGGCCCACACTAATACTGATACTGTTATGGGCTAAGGCCCACACTGATACTGATATTGTAATGGGCTAAGGCCCAACTAATCTAAATTGTTGTTGATTTGGGCTTAGGCCCAGTCTGTACTTGCCTATGACATGTTTGGCTATTTGCTTATATGGGGTTACACACTGAGTTTCTGTAAACTCACCCCTCTGTTTATCTGTACAAGTAATCCCCAGTCTTAGGCGGATTGGTGCTGCGAGGGATTCGAAGGTGGCCACACAACCGCACCTATTTTTATATTTGAGTTTTATTTCCAATAAATTTAATTTGGGTATTTGTTTTGTAATAAGGTATCTTTAAATTTTAACTTTTAATTTGGGGATTTTACTTATTTTAACTCACATCTGAGTAGTAGTAGGACGCGGTTTTTCAAAAGATAATTGTTTTTCAAAACACCATGTTTTCGTAACTTACTATAAAAGCTTCCGCATCAAACCTGGTTTTATAGTATAGTAACAAACTAATATGAACAACGTTCTACTAAAAACAACCTGAGTTTTAAAAGAACAAGATACCCTAAAGTTTTCCGTTAAAATCATAAACGAGATTTAATAACAGAATGGATTTTCCAAAGAAATTATGTTTTCGAAATACACTTCAATATGATACAACCAGATTTGGCCATAACGCCTAGGCCGGGTTTGGGGTGTTACATTTATTGGTATCAGAGCCAGGTTACAAAACTCGGCTGTGGTTTTTGGGTTTCTTCTAAAAACTTGGAATTTCCAAAAAGAACTGTTCCAACTGATTTGGATGTATTTTGAAATATTTTTACCGAATGTGTGGTATACTGAATCTCCGGCTCCGATCTGGTAAGTCCTCTGAAACTTATGTTTGTTTAAAGTGAAATATTGAGACTAATATAGGTAGTAGACTTCACCGAACTATTCTGGTTAGGGAAACTAAAACTATAGTAAGACTACGTTCTGCGAAAACAAACTCTTAAATACTGATATTGCTTTCCATAAGATATCTGTTAATCGACACTGGAACTGTAAACTGATGCATAAAATTTTTAAAAAAAGACAATACGCAAATTGATAATGAGGACCAGAGGTACTCGTGGAAGGGGTACAAGAGACCGTGGTAGAGGCCGTAGAGGTGCTCGGGCTGGGTCTTCGTCATCCGGCCACATGCCTAACGCTAAAGCTAGTGAAACACCGGCTTCACCGGTGATTGAGTCTGGGTCTCACGATCGAGCAACTGGGGACGACGTATTGTCCCAAGCTATGTTGAGAATTCTAGAGAGGGTCGCTGGGTCCAATACTGGTACTATGGGCCGTGGGTCGGTCACAGAACGACTTCTGTCTAATAGGGCTGAGATTTTTAAGGGTATTGCTGGAGTTGCCCCTAGCATGGCTGAATATTGGATTGAGGCCATAGAGAGGATCATGGATGATCTCGACTGCACCCCCGAAAAGAAACTAAAAGGAGCCGTGTCATTGTTACGAGACGAAGCCTATCAGTGGTGGCTTACAGTTAAAGAGGGTACTCAGGCTGACCGATTGACATGGGAATTCTTCAATACTGCTTTCCAAGGGAAGTATGTGGGCGCTAGTTACGTGGATGCCCGAAGGAGGGAATTTCTAAATCTGACTCAAGGGGATAAATCAGTGGCTGAATATGAAGCTGAATTTTTGCAATTAAGCCGCTATGCACGTGGGATGGTGGCAACTGATTATGAGCGGTGTGTTCGTTTCAAGGACGGCCTCAAGGATAGTATGAGAGTTTTGATAGCTCCACAGAGGGAGCGAGATTTTGCCACACTAGTAGATAAGGCGAAGATCGCCGAGAAGGTGAAGCGTACTGAGCATCTGAACAGAGAAAATGGTAGGAATAAGAGGGATTCAGAGCCCTCAAATTCCGTTCAGAGGCCGAATAAAAAGGCCAGAGTGTATGGGCTGGTCAGAGTTAGGGCCCCTATTACTGCTACTGGACTGCAGCCATGTGTTGATTGTGGTAGACGCCATCAGAGCGAGTGTTGGAAAAGGATTTGGGCATGTTTAAGATGCGGATCATTAGAGCACCGTATCAGAGATTGTCCACGGAGGCCTAATCAGATGCAAGTTACTGGTCGGGGTCATGTACCGCAGCAGAAGGTGTTCGAGAGCCACCGAGAGGTGTGGGTCGGCCGAGATGGAAATGGTATGGGCCGTGGTCGTGGAGTACCATGTAGAGGTGTGGGTCACACCGAGCGACCCAACTCACGGTTTATCTTTGCAGTCGCCGAGGAGGCTGAGACGCCCCAGATGTTATTACTGGTACGTTCTTTATCTATAATGTACCTTATACTGCACTGATTGATGTTGGGTCTACACATTCGTATATAGCATGTTCGGTATCTGAAACTTTGGGTTTAATGGTTGAAACCACTGCGAGTGAGGTTACTGTGTTGAGTCCTTTAGGGCAGTCAGTTAAAGTAAACAAATTGTTCAGAGATGTACCTTTGGAGGTTCAAGGAACCATCTTTTTGGCAGATTTAATGGAACTTCCTTTTGGATAATTCGACTTAATATTGGGCATGGATTGGCTGGTTAAGCATCAAGCGAATTTGGATTGTGCTAGTAAATGGGTGGTACTGAAAATTGTGGAGGGTGATGAGGTGGTAGTAATAGGGGAGCATCAGAACTATTTGTCAAATGTGATTTCTACGCTGAGGGCCGAGAAGTTGGTTCGTAAGGGGTGTGAGGCGTATCTAGCCTACATCAGTGGTGTTGATTCTGAGGTTCTGTCTGTTAAAGATATCAGAATAGTCAAAGATTTTTCGGATGTTTTTCTCGACGAGCTACCTGGACTACGTTGTAACAGACCGAATTTGACCCTAATCGGAACGGTGGTTTCGGGACCACGAATCCGAGTCTGAGAAATATTTTAATATTATATTTTGTGTTTAATATATGTGACTTGATGTGTGTGAAAGTTTCGTATGAAAATTTAATCGCTTATGTGTTTAATTTAAAAAAAAAGGACTTAATCGCGTAAAGTGTAAAAGTTGCAAACTATAGTGAAAAGTGCCTAATTGATTATGGCTTTTTAATATGGGTATTAAAAGAGTAAATAGTCCATTTTGGGAGTAAGTGGACGGCATATGACTAACTTGTCCATGATATTATGTTATTATTAAAACATTAATAAAGGTTAAATTAGTAAATGATGAAATGTTTAATATATGTTAAATAAAACATAAGAAAATGGCCATTATCATCTTCTCTCTTGTTGGCCGAATATTGAGAAAGAAAAAGGGGTTTATGTTCCTTGATTTTCGGCATTTAGAAGCTTGATTTCAAGATCAAGAGCAAAGAAAAACAGAATTGGATCGGGGAAAGACGAAGGTTCTCGAATAGCCGATTTACACGGTCTATCGACAGCCGAGGTAAGTTCTTGAGACTAAGTGCATGAAAGAGTTAATTATAAATATAGTCATTGATATTAATTGATTTATTTGAGCATTTAAATTGAGGATAGCCGAATGTTAAAGTTCACTATTGGACTTAATGTGATTTGAATTTGAAATGGAAACTTGTATGTATAAGATACGTTAAGTGATTGTGGTTTAAGTACATGAATCGATAATAATGTGATGTTAATATGGTGAATTGATGAATTATAGTTGTGTTATTCGGGCTTTTAGCCTAGCGAGGCCTTGTCTTAGGTGTGTTATTCGGGCTTTTAGCCTAGCGGTGCCACGTCTTGCGGTAAACGATTCGGGCTTAATGCCCAGCGGGTTTATTACCGGTGATTAATTTCGGACCTTGAGTCCAAGAAAGCAAAATCTGCGGTGAGCGTAATCTAAGCTCGAATATTTGCAAATCGATTTATGCACATGTCAAGAAATTTCACTTTGAAACGTATTAATTCGACAGAGAGTAAGTAGTTCATTTTCGTGCTACTCAAGAAAATAACGAACGAATACACGAAGAAGGGAAGTTAATTACCTTGATGAATGTTATATATATAGATATATATATATGTGTGTTATAGATATGTTCGAATAGAGGATGAAAGATTATGTTATACCACTTAGTTGTAAAAAAAAATAGATGTGATGTATATGTTCATGGGAGTAGAATCGAGTATCTGCGGATGTGATAATTATGTATGTTTGAAGTTTAAGTATGTGATGATGAGATCAATGATATTATGTTAAATGAAGTAATGAGAGTTAGTATAAGTATTTATAAATCAAAGATTTCATGTTTAATACCATGAATTTATGTATTTTATGCTTGATACTAAGTATTTTTTTACACTTGAGACTTACTAAGCTAGTAAGCTTACTCCGATTTCTTTGTTTAATTGTTTGTTTATAGATTCTGGTTAAGCTACAAGCTCGAGAGGGATCGTCAAGAAAGTCATCCACACTATCGCCTCTTTTTGGTATTTTAAATCTTGGTTTTGATTTGAAGGCATGTATAGGCTAGATTTAGTTTTGAAACATATGATGTTTGATCTTGTATATAAATATAGCCTTGCGAAAATGGCTATTTCTTTTGGTTAAGTATCATTTCTATAATTTGGATTTCATAGCTTGTTCATATTGTTAATGGATGTTTTAAATTCGGTAATGGTCTATATCACATGTGGAAGGTGCTAAATTGGTATATAATATATATATGTATATTAGGTGATGGTTTTAGTAAACTTAGTCTTGGTTTTGGTTTATATGTGAATCATGTTTGCCATGTTTATGATACGTGCATGATCAGCGTTAAGGTGAATTTATGTGTAATTGTTTATTACGTTTTACTAATGATATTTGAGTAAGACATGTGTTTCGGCCTTATGATAAATAGCCTATGCTTGATATGTTTAGTAAGAATTAAATAATGCTATGTTTAAGTGATTTGGCTATGTGATATTTATACTTTTATAATGAGACATATATATGTGATAGTTGGCTATATAGATTTAATTATTAATGGTAAGAAATGAATATGTTTCTTGATTGGTTAGTTACGAATCCAAATGAAAGGTGAAATAGTATATTCGGCCAAGAGGTAATATTAATATGTTGGTATATGTAATTGATTATTAAATGGTATAATGGTTCAATTGTTTTAATATGCATATGTATTATAGTAATATATATATATGTGCCATGAATGTTTAAATTATGTGATTCTGACAATTGTGTGTATTAAGTATTGGTAATAAAACTCGTTATACATTTAATTTAAATTTTTAAATAGATTGCAATGTTAGATAATATAGTAATGATTGCATTGCTTGTGCTTAAATTCAGTTGAAGGTCTATTTCGAATTGAGTTTAGTAAGGTAATGCCTCATAACCTTAATCCGGCGACGGATACGGGTTAGGGTGTTACATTTTATTGTGTATCGAGCTTACGGTTTAGTCGATTCTAGGACTACCGTAGCGGCGTGTGAGTCTAACTATACATGCCTTTATCATATATTGATAGTGTGGTGACTTCGACATTCAGGCGTGTGTTATATAGTAAATGGATCTCGTCCCTGAAAGAGCCGTAGCGGATGATGTAGAGAGTGTAGTGCACGACCGCACACGGATCGAGTGCTTCGATAGACTCTCGACCAGTTTTGGGTAGCCACGAGGGGAGGCTAAACAAGCCTTCTATCGGATGATGAGCGAGTGGTTTACCCAGTTTATTCGAACTAACTCATTTGTACACCAACCTCCACCCCGAATAATTCAACTCCGATACCTTCAAAGACTTCGATGATAGATTCGATGAGATCTAGTAGGCCTCCAGGTTGATAAAGTCGAAATTTGGTGTAACACCCTGGTTTTAGGGGTTAGGCGTTTGGTGCTTAGCTCGAGTGTTGGCACACTCTAGGGTGTGTTGGGTAAGTTTTAGGGGTCCTGAGAACCCTAGGTGGTGGTAGGTTGCTTTAGAAAATTTTTTTAGTTTTAGGGGCTAAAAGGGGGAGCTTGGATGGAGGGGGGCCTTAAGAGAAATTTAGGTGGAGTTTTGGCATAAAGATTGGTGTGGCGAGTGGCAAGGAGGCGCCACATAAGGCATGGGGAAGTGGCGCCTCGGGGAGCTAGAAGGGTCTCGAGGTTCTATTCGCAAGGGCGTGGTGAGGCCTTGTTTTTATGTCATTAAGGATTGGTGGTGGACGGTTTTGAAGGCTTGAAAGGTGGAGAAAGACTTGGTCTTCTCTTTTAAATTCGGCTAGGTAGGTTTGACTCATTCAAATTATTTTGAATGGATGGAAGGAGAGTGTTTTTAGGAGATTTGAGGATTTTTTTTTGTGGGAGGTTGGAGCTTGGCGAATAGTATAAATAGGGGAGGTGTTCATTTTCATTCATCATTTGCTTTCTCTCCTTGCCGAATTTTGCCTCCCAAATTCCTTTGGTTGCCGAAACCTTCATCTCCAAATTCTTTTGCTCTCACATTTTCCAAGTGGCCGAATCCTTCACTCTTTCTTGTATCCCTTCCTTGTTCCTTCAAACCAGAAAGCATCTAGGCATCTTTCTTTCTCTTCCTTAAACACTTTTGCAAAACTCCTTGAGCCGAATCTCTCTCAACTATTTCCGAAACCTTCCTCCTCGTTCTAGTGGTGGTTGGCCGAATGTTCTTGTGGTCTTAGTGTGGTAATTCTTTCTTGTGTAGCCAGCAAGTAGGAGCGGTAAGAAGGGACCCTTAGGTCGGATTCATCAAATGTTGTAAGAGCATTCGAGGATTTGATCACGGTGAGGTAAGGCTAGTTAGTAAGATTAAGTACTTAAGTGGTGTTTTGGAGGTTAACCTGTTTACACTGATTAAGCTTTTGATGGAGGCCACAACCAATCAGAGTGGGCAAGGAAAGGTCCCTATCCTGAAGTTCAAGAAGAGGGCTGTCTCGGCAGTTCGGGATTGGCCACCAGGGTGTGGGCCAACAGCAGGGGATAGCTATAGGCAGATAGCTGTAGTTTCTTTGAGCGATAGCTTAGGGATCGAAAGCATAGAACTACAGGTGTTAAGGTGCGTAATCATCGCACTATTTCCTTCAGTTAATTGCTTGCTAATGCTTATTGTGGATAATCGGATAACAGGTGAGTAAACTGGTGATGTTAGGTTATTGTGTTATATATATACATATTTGGTGTGGTATTGATATGAGTTGTATGCTTATTTATATGATGACTTAACATGTGGCATTTACATAACTTGCATGGGATTTGGATTGGATGGAGAAAGGAAGGGTGTACACATGATGTACGTGGTCTAATGTTAGCTCCGGCTACATTAGCGCTTGATGGTTAGCTTCGTGCTACCTCAAGGGAGATGTTGGCTAGGTGCCCATCTCGGCGGTTGATGGCTATGTGCGTCACCGTAGACAGATTATGATGTTGGGATCACTTTGGTTGATCGGTGGCTCAGCCACGGCCTTGAGCAGCGAGTTTGCCAAGGTAAGGTTTATGGATCACGAGGTGATCGGTGGTGGAATTAGCCACGGCCTTGGGCGAGGAGTCCGCTAAGGTTGGTGTACGATTTGAACAAAGAGGTTGGGTGAGATGCATTCTTGCATGATTTTGTTACGAATCGCGTGTGGGTATGGGTTAGACCCATACGTGTGGAATCAATGTGTTGTGGTTATGCACCGAGTCGGTGGACTCACTCTTTTCTTTAACCATTTCGGTGATGCGTAGAATCGGACCGGATCGGAGAGGACACATGGTGGCCCATGCGAGAAAGAAGAGTTGAAATATTTTAAAGCTTATTTATGTTAAGTAATTGGTTTTAAATATGGATGTAATAAGGGCCTTCGACTTATATTTATTTTTGAGAACTATTTTATTATTTTAAATTATGGTTGGTTTATATTAAAGACAAATTTATTCCAACAACTTAATTTCCAAATGGGCTTTATATATTCACTAAAGTTGACTTAGACAATTTATCACATTTAAGTTTTGGTTATGGTTTCAAAAGAACTTGGTTTCAAAAGATAGTAAATCTTCATGTTGTAAATTCTTAGTAAAGAAACATATTTTCACTAACATAACCAGGACTTTACGTAGTGAATGGGCCGGGTTTGGGAATGTTACAGTTTGGTATCAGAGCCTGGTTCAAAACTCGGCTTTGAGGGTTTTGGGCCCAAAAACATTTTTAAAATGGGCTTTTCAAAATATGGGTTTTTTTTTTAAGGTTATTCTGGCATGGCACCTGTACCTCCGACCCGAAGTCCACCAGGTAAGTACTTCAGACTTTCTTGAAGTGATTTGTTTGTATGACTTATTATGGGCTTAGTTTGGGCTCGTAGAATAGAATACTAGGATCTGTTGGACCCTAGGATTAGTCTACTCAAACATATGCATAAAACTTAAAGCTCTTAAACAAACCTGTGAAATAAGTCGCCGAGTTAAGGTGTGGCAACCTGTGTGCGCATGTCTAGGATTGGATCTGGAAGAGCTTGGTACTTAAGCAGTCCACGTGACTCACCTCCTCTTCGCAGGAATCCTACCTGGTGCGTAGCTATGGTTCACCTTAACCAAGAGGACTTGTTCATAGGCTAAACCGATTAATAAAACCCGAAAGAATTAGCCTTCTTTGTTTTTAAAACCTCCTGTTTTAAAATTTTTCAAACTTACCCCTTTGGTTTGTGAAACCCTAAATCTGATTTTGAAAGACGTCTGTCGAATTACAAAATTACCAAAATGCCCCTAGTGGCAAAATTACAAAAATGCCCCTGTGTTATAAAATTACCGTTCTACCCTCAATTTTTGATAAAATGCTTTTTACTTGGTAAAATACCAAAATCTCAAGTTTTCAAATATTAAGATATCTTGGTTTGTGAAAATTTACGAAAATACCCCTGGTTGATAAAGTTACCGAAATGCCCTTGGTTTCTAAATATTCAGTTTTCTCTCTCAACTTTTCTTTGAAATATTCCTATTTTACCAAATATCAGAAAATTCTATTTTTGTGAAATATTGTGATATTTCGATTTGGAGAATTTACGAAAATGCCCATGATTTCCAAACTTTCTAAAATAACCCCGATTTCTGAAATTTTGCAACACATCCGGGTTGAAACACAAATTTTCAAGATGACCCCTGAGATTTTGTGAATTTTGAAATATCTTTAAGTTGGAAAACTATTTTTCAAAATTGACTCCGAGTTATCACCGAAATACCTCTTATAGGAAAATGACGAAATTACCTCTGGGTAGGGTATGAAACTTGATTGCTCGAAAGAACTACTTCTAAATATCTTGCTTTTCATAAAATTGCTCGTGGATAAACAGTGAAACAAGAATTTTTAATGCATAAACTTTCTAAACAGACTAAATCGAGGCGCTAGATATGAGTTCTAGGGGGCGTGGTCGCAATACTCGTGGACGTGGTGAGGCGATTTTGGTATTTGTTGTTTTGTTGCTCGTAAAGTATGTTAGCTCTTTAAGATCAGAGTACGCAGCCTATAGTGTAGTGTGGTGTTAGTTTAGACAAGTAATTTCGAGGACGAAATTATTTTAAGGAGGGTAGAATTGTAACACCCTGGTTTTAGGGGTTAGGCGTTTGGTGCTTAGCTCGAGTGTTGGCACACTCTAGGGTGTGGTTGGGTAAGTTTTAGGGTCCCGAGAACCCTAGGTGGTGGTAGGTTGCTTTAGAAAATTTTTAGTTTTAGGGGCTAAAAGGGGGAGCTTGGATGGAGGGGCCTTAAGAGAAATTTAGGTGGAGTTTGGCATAAAGATTGGTGTGGCGGGAGGCAAGGAGCGCCACATAAGGCATGGGGGAAGTGGCGCCTCGGGAGCTAGAAGGGGTCTCGTGTTCTATTCGCAAGGGCAGCAGTGAGGCCTTGTTTTTGCGTCATTAAGGATTGGTGGTGGACGGTTTTGAAGGCTTGAAAGGTGGAGAAAGACTTGGTCTTCTCTTTTAAATTCGGCTTAGGTAGGTTTGACTCATTCAAATTTTTTTTTGAATGGATGGAAGGAGGTGTTTTAGGAGATTTGAGGATTTTTTTGTGGGAGGTTGGAGCTTGGCCGAATAGTATAAATAGGGGAGGTGTTCATTTTCATTCATCATTTGCTTTCTCTCCTTGCCGAATTTTGCCTCCCAAATTCCTTTGGTTGCCAAACCTTCATCTCCAAATTCTTTTGCTCTCACATTTTCCAAGGGGCGAATCCTTCACTCTTTCTTTTATCCCTTCCTTGTTCCTTCAAAACCGAAAGCATCTAGGTATCTTTCTTTCTCTTCCTTAAACACTTTTGCCGAAACTCCTTGAGCCGAATCTCTCCTCAACTATTTTCAAACCTTCCTCCTTGTTCTAGTGGTGGTTGGTCGAATGTTCTTGTGGTCTTAGTGTGGTAATTCTTTCTTGTGTAGCCCGACAAGTAGGAGCGGTAAGAAGGGACCCTTAGGTCGGATTCATCAAATGTTGTAAGAGCATTCGAGGATTTGATCACGGTGAGGTAAGGCTAGTTAGTAAGATTAAGTACTTAAGTGGTGTTTTGGAGGTTAACCATGTTTACTGATTAAGCTTTTGATGGAGGCCACAACCAATCAGTGGGCAAGGAAAGGTCCCTATCCCGAAGTTCAAGAAGAGGGTGTCTCGGCAGTTCGGGATTGGCCAGGGGTGTGGGGCCAACAGCGAGGGGATAGCTATAGGCGAGATAGTCGTTATCGTTTCTTTGAAAGCGATAGCTTAGGGATCGAAAGCATAGAACTACAGGTGTTAAGGTGCATAATCATCGCACTATTTCCTTCAGTTAATTGCTTGCTAATGCTTATTGTGGATAATCGGATAACAGGTGAGTAAACTGGTGATGTTAGGTTATTGTGTTATATATATACATATTTGGTGTGGTATTGATATGAGTTGTATGCTTATTTATATGATGACTTAACATGTGGCATTTACATAACTTGTATGGGATTTGGATTGGACGGAGAAAGGAAGGGTGTACACATGATGTACGTGGTCTAATGTTAGCTCCGGCTACATTAGCGCTTGATGGTTAGCTTCGTGCTACCTCAAGGGAGATGTTGGCTAGGTGCCCATCTCGGCGGTTGATGGCTATGTGCGTCACCGTTGACAGATTATGATGTTGGGATCACTTTGGTTGATCGGTGGCTCAGCCACGGCCTTGAGCAGCGAGTTTGCCAAGGTAAGGTTTATGGATCACGAGGTGATCAGTGGTGGGTTGGCCACGGCCTTGGGCAGGGAGTCTGCTAAGGTTGGTGTACGGTTGGACAGTAGGTTGGGCTGAGATGCATTCTTGCATGATTTTGTTACGAGAACTGTGTGGGTATGGGTTAGACCCATACGTGTGGAAATCTGTGTTGTGGTTATGCACTGAGTCAGTGGACTCACTCTTTTCTTTAACCATTTTAGGTGATGCGTAGAATCGGACCAGGATCGGAGAGGACACATGGTGGCCCATGCAGAAAGAAGAGTTGAAATATTTTAAAGCTTATTTATGTTAAGTAATTGGTTTTAAATATGGATGTAATAAGGGCCTTCTGACTTATATTTATTTTTGAGAATTATTTTATTATTTTAAATTATGGTTGGTTTATATTAAAGACAAATTTATTCCAACAACTTAATTTCCAAATGGGCTTTATATATTCACTAAAGTTGACTTAGACAATTTATCACATTTAAGTTTTGGTTATGTTTTCAAAAGAACTTGGTTTCAAAAGATAGTAAATCTTCATGTTGTAAATTCTTAGTAAAGAAACATATTTTCACTAACATAACCGGACTTATTAGTAGTGAATGGGCCGGTTTGGGAATGTTACATTTGGGGTAAAGAATTGGGGCCAACGATGATGATGACGTAGAGCGGTGAAATGTGGCTTGATAACACTATTCGGGTACTTGATGAGCTATCTTGTACTCGGATGAATGCACGAAGTGTGCTATTTCTTTACTTGGGACACTGCATATCACTGGTGGAATACACTAGTATCAGTAGTTCCGAAAGAATAAGTGACGTGGGATTTTTTTCAGCATGAATTCCGCAAGAAATATATCAGTCAAAGATTCGTTGATCAAAAACGAAAAGAATTTCTCGAACTAAAACGGTGGCAAATGACCGTGGCCAATATGAGAGAAAATTTGTCAGATTGAGTCGATATGCTCGGGAATGTGTATCAACTGAAGCCATTATGTGCAAAAGGTTCGAAGACGGTTTGAATGAAGATTTAAAGTTGCTTGTTGGCATTCTTGAAATCAAAGAGTTTGTGATACTAGTCGAAAGCGAGCTTGCAAAGTGAAGAACTTCGGAAAGGAGAAAAGAAAGGCCGAGACGGAAGCTAGAGACACTCGTAAGAGATCGTCGGGTAAGAGTTTCCATTCCACATCTAAGAAGTTCGAGATGACTTCAGTAGACATAAAGCTACTTCCAGATTTACCTAGACGTGATTGACCTCCGGTGGGCTCCCGAGCTACCTCGATGGCGGTGTTGGTAACGTTCCACGTAATCGAGTTGAATGCAAGCACCGTGGGAAATGGCATTTCGGGAGTTGTAGATTCCATGATCGGTCTTGCTTTAAATGCAGATCGTCGAGATCATTTTATTAGAGAATGTCCGATGTTAGTTGAGCGAATCTGCTTCAAAACATTAAGTCGAGCAACACATCGGGTCAGTGTGGCGAAGCCACCAGGACATTCAAGCAATGTAGGTGGTAGTCGAGAGGAGCGAAGAACATCGTAGTTCGATCTCGAGGCTAGAGCCCCAGCTAGAGCTTATGCCACACTGAGCCGAGAGGATGCTTCTTCCCCGATGTCATTACCGGTACTTTCACCCTTTATGATACTCTTTGTGATTGCATTGATTGATCCTGGTTCGACTCATTCATATGTGTGTGAAACTCTAGTATTCGGTGAACTCGCGATTGAGTCTCACGAGTTTGTGATTCGTGTGTCCAACCCTTTGGGTAGATGTGTGCTTGTTAATAAAGTGTGTAAAGGTTGCCCGTTGATGATTCGGGATTCTTGCTTTCCAGTAGATTTAATGTTGTTGCCCTTCGATGAGTTCGATATAATTTTGGGAATGGACCGGTTAACTTCACATGATGCGATGGTGAATTGCAAAAGAAAGCTAATTGATTTGAGATGTCGAGCGGGAGATTATCGAATTGAATCCGATGATTTAAGTGGGTTTCCTCTGATAATATCTTCGATGTTAGCCGGAAATATGTGAGAAAAGGATGTGAAGCTTATTTGGCGTATGTCTTTGGATAATAAAGTGTCTGAAAAGCATATTGAATCATGCAGGTTGTGTGTGAATACCCGGATGTGTTTCTGAAGAACTACCGGGCTTACCACCAAGACGAGAGATTGAGTTCGGCATTGAATTAGTACAGGAACGACTCTGATTTCGATAGCTCCGTATCGGATGGCACCTCTGAGTTAAAAGAATTGAAAGCGATTGCAAGAATTGTGAGATAGGGGCTTTGCGACCGAGCTTATCTCCTTGGGGTGTACGGTTTTATTTGTGAAAAAGAAAGATGGGACCATGCAAATGTGTATCGACTATCGGCAACTAAATAAGGTAACTATAAAGAATAAATACCCGTTACCTCGGATTGATGACTTGTTTGATCAGTTAAAAGGGGCTTGATATTTTCAAGATAGATTTGAGATCAAGGCTATTATCGATTCTGAGTCGAGAGATACAGATGTGCCAAAGACTCGCATTCCTACAAGGTACGAACATTTTGAGTTTCTGTTTATGCCTTTTGGACTCACTAATGCACTCTTTGTTTTTATGGATCTAATGAATCGAGTTTTGGGCCAGTTTTGGATCGGTTTGTAGTAGTGTTTATTGATGATATCTTGATCTATTCCAAAAATGAAACCGAGCATCTTGAGCATTTGAGATTAGTGCTACAAACTTTGAGAGATCAACGATTTGTATGCGAAGTTTAGTAAGTGTGAGTTTTGGATGAAAAGGTCACTTTTTGGGACATGTTGTTTCAAAGATCGGTATTCAAGTCGATCCAACAAAATTTCGGCTATACTTGATTGGAAGCCACCAAGAATGTTTTTGAGATTGAAGCTTTACAGGACTTGCGGGCTACTATAGACGGTTTGTGAAAGGTTTTTCAGTAATAGCTACACCTTTGACAAAGCTACTCTGAAAAGATGTAAAGTTCAAGTGGTCGGAAAATTGTCGAGAAGAGTTTCGATCGGTTGAAAGCCCTTTGACTAAGCCCCATGTTAGCTCGGCTGAGTCGGGTAAGGAATTTGTTGTGTATTACGATGCTTCCTTAAATGGTTTGGGCTGCGTATTGATGCAGGAAGGCAGAGTAGTAGCCTACGCATCAAGACAATTGAAGCCGCATGAAAGAAATTACCCGACGCATGATTTGGAGCTTGCAGCCATTGTGTTCGCATTGAAGATTTGGCGTCATTACTTATTCGAGAAAATGCCATGTTTACTCGGATCATAAAAGTCTCAAGTATTTGATGACTCAAAAGACCTGAATTTAAGACAACGCGGTGGTTGGAATTGTTAAAAGACTATGAATTGGTGATTGACTACGATCCGGGAAAAGCTAACGTTGTTGCAGATGCGTTAAGTCGAAAATCATTGTTTGCTCTTCGTGCAATGAACGTGCAGATAGCTATGTCTGGTGATGGTTCGATCATAGCCGAGTTACAAGCAAGACCGATGTTTATTCAGCAAATTTGTGATGCACGAAAGTTGACAAAGATTTGATTACTAGTCGAATTCGGGTGAAAAAGGTGCGAATCAGTTTTCAGATTGATGCAAATGCTCGTTTGAATTTTAAAAGTCGAATGTGTGTTCAAGAACTCATATTTGATACTGATGATTCTGAGTGAGGCCCATAGTGGTCGACTATCGATACATCCGGTAGCACAAAAATGTATAACGATTTGAAACAATTCTATTGGTGGCTTTGCATGAAACGGGATATATCTGAATTTGTTTCAAATGCTTAGTTTGTTAGCAAGTAAAAGTCGAGCATCAAGTGCCATCCGGACTACTTCACCAATCATGATACCCGAATGGAAATGGGATAGAATTACAATGGATTTTGTATCCGGTCTCCCTATGACACCGAGTAAGAAAGATGCCGTTTGGGTTATATTTGATAGACTCCACCAAATCAGCTCATTTTGTACCGGTTAAATGCGGACTATTCACTCGATAAACTTGCCAAATTGTATGTATCACGAGATTGTGAGATTGCATGGTGTACATCGAGTTCCATTGTTTCGATGCAGACCCGAGATTCACATCGCGGTTTCGGAAGAAGTTGCAAGATGCTTTAGGCACTAAACTTCATTTTAGTCTGACCTTTCATCCGCAGACAGCATCAGTCGATCCGAGCGAACTATTCGATACTTGAGGACATGTTGAGATGTTGTGTTCTCGAGTTTGAAGGTGCGTGGGAGCGATACCTACCTTTGATTGAATTTGCTTACAATAATAGCTTTCAATCTAGTATCAAAATGGCACCTTATGAAGCCTTTGTACGGCGAAAATGTCGAACACCATTATACTTGACCGAGCTCAACGAGAATAAGATACACGGGTTGATTTGATTAAAGAAATGAACAAAAAAAGTGGTTTGTGATCGAAATACTTTGAAAGTCGCCTCGGGCCGACAAAAAAGTCTTATGCTTTGACTTAAAGCGTAAAGATATTGAATTTCAAATCGGAGATCGAGTATTCTTGAAAGTTTCTCCGTGGAAAAAGGTATTCGATTTGGTCGGAAAGGCAAACTTAGTCCAGAGATTCATCGGACCTTATGAAATCACTTTGAGCGTATTGGGCTGTTGCTTATAGGTTGAAGTTGCCCTCGAGTTAGAAAAGATACATGACGTATTTCATGTTTCGATGCTTAAATAGTACTGAGATCGAATCCGTCTCATGTGATCACACCGAGCGAGATTGAAATCCAATCGATTTGACATATGATGAAGAACCGATCCGTATCTTAGCTCGGCAAAAAAAAAGAGTTGAGAAATAAAAGAATTCCATTAGTGAAGGTACTATGGAATCGTCACGGAGTTGAAGAGGCTACGTGGGAGCCTGAGGATTCAATGAGGCAACAATATCTGACCTTGTTTAACGGTAAGATTTTCGGGGACGAAAATCCTAAAGGGGGGGAGAGTTGTAACAGACCGAATTTGACCCTAATCGGAACGGTGGTTTCAGGACCACGAATCTGAGTCTGAGAAATATTTTAATATTATATTTTGTGTTTAATATATGTGACTTGATGTGTGTGAAAGTTTCGTATGAAAATTTAATCGTTTATGTGTTTAATTTTAAAAAAAAGGACTTAATCGCGTAAAGTGTAAAAGTTGCAAACTATAGTGAAAAGTGCCTAATTGATTATGGCTTTTTAATATGGGTATTAAAAGAGTAAATAGTCCATTTCGGGAGTAAGTGGACGGCATATGACTAACTTGTCCATGATATTATGTTATTATTAAAACATTAATAAAGGTTAAATTAGTAAATGATGAAATGTTTAATATATGTTAAATAAAACATAAGAAAATGGCCATTATCATCTTCTCTCTTGTTGGCCGAATATTGAGAAAGAAAAAGGGGTTTATGTTCTTTGATTTTCGGCATTTAGAAGCTTGATTTCAAGATCAAGAGCAAAGAAAAATAGAATTGGATCGGGGAAAGACGAAGGTTCTCGAATAGCCGATTTACACGGTCTATCGACAGCCGAGGTAAGTTCTTGAGACTAAGTGCATGAAAGAGTTAATTATAAATATAGTCATTGATATTAATTGATTTATTTGAGCATTTAAATTGAGGATAGCCGAATGTTAAAGTTCACTATTGGACTTAATGTGATTTGAATTTGAAATGGAAACTTGTATGTATAAGATACGTTAAGTGATTGTGGTTTAAGTACATGAATCGATAATAATGTGATGTTAATATGGTGAATTGATGAATTATAGTCGTGTGTGTTATTCGGGCTTTTAGCCTAGCGTGCCTTGTGCCGGTGTGTTATTCGGGCTTTTAGCCTAGCGGGCCTTGTCTGCGGTGTGTTGTCGGGCTTTTAGCCTAGCGGGCCACGTCAAGGTGAAACGATTCGGGCTTAATGCCTAGCGAGTTTTATTACCTATGTGATTAATTTCGGACCTTGAGTCCAGCAGCCAAGTGCCGGTGAACGTAATCTAAGCTCAGAATATTTGCAAATCGATTTATGCACATGTCAAGAAATTTCAGCTTTGAAACGTATTAATTCGACAGAGAGGTAAGTAGTTCATTTTCGTGCTACTCAAGAAAATAACGAACGAATACCCAAGAAGGGAAGTTAATTACCTTGATGAATGTTATATATATAGATATATATATATGTGTGTTATAGATATGTTCGAATAGAGGATGAAAGATTATGTTATACCACTTGGTTGTAAAAAAAAATAGATGTGATGTATATGTTCATGGGAGTAGAATCGAGTATCTGCAGATGTGATAATTATGTATGTTCGAAGTTTAAGTATGTGATGATGAGATCAATGATATTATGTTAAATGAAGTAATGAGAGTTAGTATAAGTATTTATAAATCAAAGATTTCATGTTTAATACCATGAATTTATGTATTTTATGCTTGATACTAAGTATTTTTTACACTTGAGACTTACTAAGCTACTAAGCTTACTCCGATTTCTTTGTTTAATTGTTTGTTTATAGATTCTGGTTAAGCTACAAGCTCGAGAGGGATCGTCAAGAAAGTCATCCACACTATCGCCTCTTTTTGGTATTTTAAATCTTGGTTTTGATTTGAAGGCATGTATAGGCTAGATTTAGTTTTGAAACATATGATGTTTGATCTTGTATATAAATATAGCCTTGCGAAAATGGCTATTTCTTTTGGTTAAGTATCATTTCTATAATTTGGATTTCATAGCTTGTTCATATTGTTAATGGATGTTTTAAATTCGGTAATGGTCTATATCACATGTGGAAGGTGCTAAATTGGTATATAATATATATATGTATATTAGGTGATGGTTTTAGTAAACTTAGTCTTGGTTTTGGTTTATATGTGAATCATGTTTGCCATGTTTATGATACGTGCATGATCGCGATTAAGGTGAATTTATGTGTAATTGTTTATTACGTTTTACTAATGATATTTGAGTAAGACATGTGTTTCGGCCGTATGATAAATAGCCTATGCTTGATATGTTTAGTAAGAATTAAATAATGCTATGTTTAAGTGATTTGGCTATGTGATATTTATACTTTTATAATGAGACATATATATGTGATAGTTGGCTATATAGATTTAATTATTAATGGTAAGAAATGAATATGTTTCTTGATTGGTTAGTTACGAATCCAAATGAAAGGTGAAATAGTATATTCGGCCAAGAGGTAATATTAATATGTTGGTATATGTAATTGATTATTAAATGGTATAATGGTTCAATTGTTTTAATATGCATATGTATTATAGTAATATATATATATATGTGCCATGAATGTTTAAATTATGTGATTCTGACAATTGTGTGTATTAAGTATTGGTAATAAAACTCGTTATACATTTAATTTAAATTTTTAAATAGATTGTAATGTTAGATAATATAGTAATGATTGCATTGCTTGTGCTTAAATTCAGTTGAAGGTCTATTTCGGAATTGAGTTTAGTAAGGTAATGCCTCATAACCTTAATCCGGCGACGGATACGGGTTAGGGGTGTTACATACGTTCAAACCGTGAAGTTGAATTTGGGATTGAGCTCCTACCGGGTACAGCTCCGGTGTCCATCGCTCCCTATAGAATGGCACCAAAGAAGCTAGTGGAGCTTAAGGCTCAAATTCAAGAGTTACTGGATCGAGGGTTCATCTGCCCTAGTGTGTCTCCATGGGGAGCACGGGTGTTATTTGTGAAAAAGAAGGATGGATCCATGCGTATGTGCATCGACTATCGGCAACTGAATAAATTGACTATTAAGAATAAGTACCCCCTACCGAGGATTGATGATCTATTCGACCAGTTTCGAGGAGCTTCGATCTTCTTTAAGATCGATCTCCGATTGGGGTACCATCAACTGAGAGTCAAAGAGGCTGATGTTCACAAGACAGCATTTAGGACTCGTTATGGTCATTATGAGTTCTTTGTGATGTCGTTTGGACTGCCGAATGCACCAACAGTTTTTATTGATCTAATGAACCGAGTGTTCCAGCCTTATCTAGATCAGTTCGTAGTGGTGTTTATAGATAACATCTTGGTGTATTCGAGAACGGAGGATGAACGTGACGCGCATCTCCGAGTTGTTCTGCAGATTCTGAGGGAGAAATAATTATACGCTAAGTTCAGCAAGTGTGAATTCTGGCTACGAGAGGTAACATTTTTGGGCCTTATCGCATACTGAAACGTGTGGGACTGGTTGCCTATCAACTTGAGTTACCTCCAGAGTTGTATCGGATTCATGAAGTGTTCCATGTCTCTATGCTGAGGCGTTATGGCTCTGATCCCACAGACATGATTTTGACTGAGAAGATTGAGGTTAGACCGAACCTGACTTTTGAGGAAGAACCAGTTCAGATTTTAGATCGTGATGTGAAAGTTTCGAGGAAGAAGTCTATCCCTCTAGTTAAGGTACTTTGGCGCAATCACAGTTCAGAGGAGGCCACATGGGAGCCCGAAGAGGCGATGCGTCAGCAATACCCTCATTTGTTTTGATCAGGTAAATTTTGAGGCCAAAATTTTCTTTTAGGGGGTAGAGTTGTAACTCCCCAAAAATTTAAGTATTTAGTTTTGCATGTTTTTAGCGCAAGTACTTGTCAGCTTCAGTGGTTAAGTGATTTGGGTGTGTTTGGGAGTGTCTAAGAAGTCATGGGTTCAAGCCTGGGCTTGTGTAAAAAGTTTTATTTTTAGGGAATAAACCCTTACCTATAGTTAGTAGGCTTTTAAATTATTGTGGGTAAAGCAAGACATAAAAAGCCTGCTGGTCTAGGGGGATAGTGGCGTGTTATCTATGCCAATGGACTGAGGTTCGAATCTTGGTGGAAGCAAGGGAGTATTATTTTGCTGCTGTGTCGTGGGGGAGTTGTAGTTTGACTGAGACACTAAAGTGGTTGAGAGGAATTTAAATTGAGTGGTTGAGGGGAGGTGTGATCAGGTGGAGAGATTTGAGGAGGGATTTTAGGAGGAAATCAAGGCAAGTGAGGGGAGAGAAGAGTTGTGCCGAAAAGGGACTGTGGGCACTCAAGAATTCGGCTGGAGGGGTGCTTCCCATTTTCAGTTTCGCTTGGTTTGTGCTGTTCTCTCTGCCGAAATCTCTTCTCCCCATTTTCGGTTTTTGCATTGTTTTTCTCTCTTTGGCCGAATGTGGTAGGAGTTTTCTGGCTTTCTTTTGTTGCACTTTTTGACAACCTTTCTCTTTGGCCGAATACACATTTTCTTTTCTTTTCATCTCCTCTTCTCTTCTTTCTCTGTGTTGGCCGAATATTGCCTCTTCCCAATTGGCACTGTGGTGGCCGAATATACCTTATTTGCCTCCTTCGATTTCTCTTTTCTCTTCTCCCTAAACCGTTTCCCCTTATCATTCCTCTCTAGTTGGCACCCAGGCTAATTCAATCGCTATTTTGTCTTCGGGTTAGCGATTGTTCTCTGACAAATCGATAAGAGCACTGAACTCCTTCTTTCTTTCTTTTAATTTGTATCAAGTCCCTCCTTTCTTACACTGTTAAAGTCGAATGCTCTTGTGTTGCTCTCGGTTTTCTTAGAACTTCACGAGGAGTAAAGGAGTCGCAAGTGGTAGTGAAGCGTTCGAAACCCTTCTTTTGTCACTCGATCAAAGGTAACTATGTTGCATTGTGGGTAAGGCCGAATGCTCTTTCCCCTACCTTTGGGGTTCTGTGATGCTGTAAGTTATTACATATAGATTTAAGCCATGTATAAACAACTCTGATTAAAAGAATCCGCTTGTAATGCAGATATCTATCAAGGAGGTGGTAATCAACCCTCGTCAGTGGTCTAAGAGGGCTAAGCCACCTTTGCTCAACCAAGGCAAGTGTGGTGCTCACGGTTATTCGCACGTTGTCGTAAATAGGTGTGTAAACACTGCCCAAATTGTAAACCGGCAAAAGCCGAAAAAATATGACAATTGACGCTACACGAGCGTGCGCTCGCTCGCGTGGTAAACTGAACGCCTAAAACGTGGGCGTTAGACTGTTGAGGCCACCATGAGCGATTTCGTGGTCTTAGGCTATTTTGGGCCACGTTGGGCCGAAATTGGCTGTGTGGGCCCAACAGGCTTGTGGGCCCCACACGGGCATGTGGGCCCACATGGGCCCGCATTATATGCCTTGGGCCCATTTTCACTATTTGACTATAAAGGTTGCACGGGTCGTCCGAGGCGACTGTGGACCTACTGATGGGTCGGTAAGTACACCTAGACCCCAAACTGATAAAATGACTGTTATGCCCCTATGGTAAAATGATTGTTATGTCCCTATGGTAAAATGACTGTTATGCCCCTATGATATTAATTGACTGTATGCCTTATATTATGTATGAATGTATATGGGCATGCCACGATATATATATATGTTGCATCCATGTATGATATGTTGCATGGGGATGGGATTATTATGATTGGAGGAAGTGTCCTGTACTGGCAGCTCTGCTGCAAATACTGTTTAGTGCCGCAACCGGTGCTAATATTGGAGTGTAAGGATGGGTGGGTGATTTTATCCCCACATGGAGTGTTGGGCTGGACGGAGTGGATTGTAGAGGCTGGATGGGTATGATTTCTGATTGCATGCCTAAACCGACATCGATCTTCGTTATAGGCTAAGGCCCACACCGATCATCGATCATCGTTATGGGCTAAGGCCCACACTGATACTGATATTGTAATGGGCTAAGGCCCAACTGATCTGAATTGTTATTGATTTGGGCTTAGGCCCAGTCTGTACTTGTCTATAACATGTTTGGCTATTTGCTTATATGGGGTTACACACTGAGTTTTTGTAAACTTACCTCTCTGTTTATCTGTACAGGTAATCCCCAGTCTTAGGCAGATCGGTGCTGCGAGGGATTCGGAGGTGGCCACACAACCGCACCTATTTTTATATTTGAGTTTTATTTCCAATAAATTTTATTTAGGTATTTGTTTTGTAATAAAGCCTCTTTAAATTTTAACTTTTAATTTGGGGATTTTACTTATTTTAACTCACATCTAAGTAGTAGTAGGATGCGGTTTTTCAAAAGATAATTGTTTTTCAAAACACCACATTTTCGTAACTTACTATAAAAGCTTCCACATCAAACCTGGTTTTAAAGTATAGTAACAAACTAATATGAACAACGTTCTACTAAAAACAACCTGAGTTATAAAAGAACAAGATACCCTAAATTTTTCCGTTAAGATCATAAACGAGATTTAATAATAGAATGGATTTTCCAAAGAAATTATGTTTTCAAAATACACTTCAATGTGATACCGCTAGATTCGGCCATAACGCTTAGGCCGGGTTTGGGGTGTTATACCTTCGCTACCACAAAGTTCTCTATTGCCACCCCGTAGCATCTATCGGATAAGTGACTCCTTTTACCGTTTTTCCCTTTCAATTTTTCTATAAAAGATTCACCATTACAAATATGGATTTTTGGTAAAATTTTCTAATTTAATTGATCAATTTCCATACATCAAACTCATCACTTGAGCCACCCAAAACAATCTATAAAGTCGTCGCTATTGGTGGTCATTATCACACCTGAAGTTTCTTTTTTAGTGGTTGCCAATTTGATCCCTAAAACCTATTCAAACAACTGATTCCAGCCTTTATTTACACCAATTTTCAAGACTAAAATAGACTCTTTTCATCTCTAAAACAAGTATTTACGGTGCTTTTCAAAACAACCTCTGTTGTGGCCAATTTTGGTGGTGTGATGCCCCTAGAACAACAAAAAAGGGCTAATGGTTTTTCGTGTATTTACCACCCTTTTTCCAGAAAGGTTTTAATTCTTAATACCTCATTCTAATCAACCTCTTATCTGTTACGTTATAGGAAAATTTGATCTTAGTCGTTTGGTAACACAGATCTGACGAATCGGGAAGCGTAAGTACGATTGTTGTGGGTTAAGGCATAATTTTGACTCAATTATTAGGGAATGTGTTAGTTGATTAAATTAAGTTTTTAAATGGATGATTAGCTACTGATTTTTCAGTATTTTATTGTGTTAGGTGCTACTTTAAACACTTGGCCCAACAGTGAAGCCATTAGTCATTCGCGTACACATCTCGCATCAAATTAGAGTAAGTAGTCTAGTCAATTTGGATCTAAAAGTTGGAATGGTAACACTGATTTGATTGAACCTTTAGAGGGTGTTTTAAATTTGATTTTTCAACTTCTTAACTTGATAAATATTGTATTTTAATTTAGGTTCAGTTTAAGTCTAAAGGAGGAATCACAGGTTTTGCAAGTAGTGCTAAGGTTGTGCGAAATTAAGGTGTGGGTTCCACCCTATAAATTTAAATGTTTAAATAAAAATATTAATAATTAAAACTATGATTGAGCTTGTTGGTCAGGCTTAGATAAATGGCTAAGTAAGTTGTTTTAAGGTGGCCGAACCAGGTACGTTTTGAGCCCCAACTAAATGGCATGTTTCGCAAATTTGCATGAATGACCAAATGTTTGTATGAATCGTATTGGTATGGAATAATATGTATGGCTAATGATATGGTGTAGCATGGCATGTGATAGAATGAAAATAAATATTGAATGCATGAAATGTATGTTTGGGTGATGTGCTATGAAAAGTGCTAAATGAAAGTCTACTTTACGAGCACTGAAAAAAAATGTTGATAAAGTGATAATGAAACTATGGTATGTTAGAATGTCATCGTATTGATGGTGAAATTGAATGTTTGATAAGTGCTAATTCCAAATGAAAGTGAATGGTATTATGAGGGCAGGTAGTACATGCTGTTGAAATGGGAATGTAACAGTAACATGGTTTTGGCTGGAAATTTGTATGACATATCGCATAAGCATAGGATGGGATTATGTGGATGACGTAGAAGTTTCGTGGAGTAATGGTGGCATATTAAGTTCGCATTTATGATGTTAGTGCACTGCATGTAACACCCCTCACCCGTATTCAATGCCGGAAAAGGGTTACGGAGCATTACTGAACATACTATACAATTACACATACATTTTCTCATAAATTTTCATATTTCATGAAACTATCATTCAAACTCAATCATAATGTCCCTAATACGAGCCTACGAGGCCCAAAACATACATTCGGATGGTTCGAGACTAAACCGATAACTTTGAAAACTTTAATAACTCTTAGAAAACTTTTGCAAAAAACAGGGGACAAACGCCCATGTGGCCCGGCCGTGTGTCTCACACTGCCAAAGACACGCCTATGTCACAGGCCGTGTGGACATTCGAAATGGAAGCACATGGCCATGTCCCAGCCCACGTCTGAACCCGTGTAACTCTCTGACTTGGGTCACACGGCCAACACACACGCCCATGTGGCTAGCCCGTGTGCCCTAAAAATGGCTATATGTGCCCGTGTGCTAGGTCGTGTCAAACCTGTAGGGTATATTGACTTATGCCACACGGCCAAGTCACACGCCCGTGTGTGAGGCCATGTGGAGCATACTGACTTGGTTTCTAATTCAACACCAGGGGACACAAGGCCGTGTACATGACCGTGTGTCACACACGGCTGAGACACACACCCGTGCCTCTGCCCGTGGGGACAAAAATAGGCTATTTACCAAGCCATTTTGCCAGCCAAATTTGTATATACCTACATCAAGCCAAATGGAACCAAAACAAGACATAAATAGGCATTCAAATAAACCTCAACCAAGCTTCATTTATACCATTTCAATACTAATTAATATCAAACATATCAATACCACAAAGTGCCATTCAAATTACACCAAAAACTCATAATTTAAAATATCAATATGACTATTTTCAATCATGCATCATTTAGCCAAATCTCACAAACATACCAAACTCAATTTATAAACATTTAGTACTCCAAATTACCAAATACCAACTAGCATCACATATCCATAATCAAGCACCTAACAAGGTCCATTTGCACAATTACATACACAACCAAAATAAGCCAACTTTCATGGCTATATATACAAACCAAGCACTTAACATTTACAAGCCATTTCAAATGACCAAAGTCATTAACAACACATATATCAAAATGACCAAAGTCCCTATACATGCCATATGACCCAAAGCTTAATTTCAAAAGTACCAAGTGATAGTTGGATAGTGTGACGTAGTCTCCGACGATCCCTGAATCCGAGCTAGCTTTGAAGTCACTATAAAACACAGTAAAATAAACAAAGTAAGCTTTATAGCTTAGTAAGCTCGTATGAAATAAACTCAATGAAATCATAAATACACAATTCAACAATTCAAATATATCAATATGTAGCTCATATTATCTAACAAACCTTTCACATCTTTAAATCATAAGATTATATGCAAACTTCTCAATTACTTCAATTCAAAGCTTATACGGTTCATGTACATACCTGTACCATCTCGTATCAATCTCATACTCAACCACATCTTTCATTTACCCATTGAACCATTCGGAATACTATCGAATACTTGGAAAACTCGCACCGAAGTGCCACATACATAGCCAATGCTATCTCAATCTCATATCACATATATGCTCACTCTCGAGCTATCAACGGGCCTGCTAACACAAGCTGTTGGTCAAGACGTAGCTACACGGTGCTGCTCACACAAGCTATCAAGTAACCGCAACACATGCCAATATACTAAGCCACTGGTAGGACGTACAGGACCAGCACCCGAATCACATAATCACAATAGGCCCTAATGACATGTCATTCGTATCCTAATCTATTCCTAAGGTTCAACCGGGATTTTACACTTGCCAAATCATCGTCGAACGTGTCTTTAGAGTCGTATTCACAATTCATACAATATCAAAGCATTAAAAACATAATTATAACAATACTTATTGCATACGAACTTACCTCGGACGCAAAAACGATGACACAAGTCAATTATTCTGAAACCTTGTTCTTTCTCCGATCGAAGTCAGTATTTCACCTTTCTTGATCTAAGTATAATCAAAATTAACTTATTTAATTATCTCTCTAATCAATTTAGTCCAAAAATTCACATTAAGGCACTTTTACACATCTACCCCTAATTTTTTCACATTTTTACAATTTAGTCCTTATTTCATAAAATAAAAAATTCATGCAATTTAATACCAACCCATACTAGCCGAATTTCAATTGGATCCCTAGCAGCCCATATTTTTCCTTTATTTCACATTTTAACCATAAAGTTTCCACATTTCACAATTTAATCCCTAATTTGCATTTTCACTAAAAATCACTTTACAAAACTTGTATAACTATCATCAGACATTCATAATCTATCATCAAACATCAAAACACACATGTATTCATCAATGGAAAAACCCTAGATTTTTAACAGTTTTGCAAAATAGTCCCTGGGCTAGCTAGATTAAGCTGCAACAATCACAAAAACATAGAAATAACTAAAAACCGAGTCAAAATCACTTACCAATTTATCCATGCAATTGTCGAACCCTATCTAGCATCCATGGATGTTTTTCTTTTCTTAATTTTGTCTAGAATGAGAAAGATGGACTAAAATTATGGTTTTTGTTTTATTAATTTATCATGTAATTATCTAATTACTTAATTAACCTTAATTAATCACACTAATTTCAACTATACCAATCTCATAATTTTCCACTAACTTAATAATGGTTTAATTACCACATAAGGACCTCCACTTTAAAGTTCTATAGCTATTAAACACCTTTAGCTATTAGAACACAAGTTTTACACTTTACGCGATTTAGTCCTTTTTATCGAATTAAGCATTCAAACGATAAAATTCCTTAACGAAACTTACACACAAACATCTTGTCATGCTATAAACATTAAAATAATAATAAAATAATTATTTCAACTTCTGATGTGTGGTCCCAAAACCACTATTTTGATTTGACTAAAAACGGGCTATTACACTGCACCAGGAGTAATGAGGAGAATAGCGATTAGGTCACGTTTTTATTTTAAATGGAAGTATAATTGCATTAAATATAATGGTGGTTTAACTAGATCGAGCTTATCTCGCAATGTATAGAGTTTGGCAAATGAGTTCTGGGGAACTTGTGGAGTGCAGCAAATGGTTGGGGTAGGAAATCATTATGCATTATGTTATGTTCATGACTCTTTCAAATGATAATGTTTATGCTATGTTGTGTTACAATATTAATAATGGTCATTGATATGTGAAAGTTATTTTTAATTAGGCTCACACTGAGCTAGTTAGCTCACCCTATAGTTTCAACCATCTCAGGTAATGCTCGAGACTAGGATCGGACATGGCATGCAGACATACTATAGACTTCAGACTTGTAAATTATTTTGCTTAATTTTTACCTAAATTTAATTGGTTTTTGGACTGTAAAGTTATTTGGACTATGGTTTAGGTTTTATTCTGCTTTAGGGTTTTCATGCATGCATACTTGACACATTAAATTGATTTCATAAGCATTTTTTGAAATTGGACAGAGCATGATACTTGGCTTAATAATTATTCGATTATTAATTGAGTTTTCTACTATAACAAAAGATAACAAGGTTTTGATAAGAGCAACGATGAGTAATGTGTTTTCTAAACCATGCTAATGCTAATAACATGACTTAATAATGGTTGATTTAATTAATGAATCATTTTCCCAAAATAATAAAAGGTAAACAACTATTTTTCCTAAAAGAGAGAACTCTTAATGTTTTTAACGAATGGTAGGGTACATTTGTAACATAAGTGACTAATGTGATCTTCACGATTCGACCATAATGTCTAGGTTGGGTTTGAGAGGTTACAACATACAATTATGAAAGCAACTTGATCAGTGTTCATCCAATGACCTTGTCATAAGTGTGTTGCACTCATAAGATATCATTAATCTCTTTGGGATAATATCTATTCTTCCAATATGATCCTATTTTATCTCATGGTAACCATTACATCTTCCTTCATGAAAAGTCAATTACTATCAAATAGTAATTAAGTCATTCATCACAAAGAAAAATTACCCGTGGCCACATTTACTTTTCATCAATCATGTAATGCCAATGAGAGGATATCATTTACCCATGTCTTGGGCTATGAATTCCACTATTGCGAATGACACTAATATTGCAGAAGTCGTACACCTAACACAGTAGTTTTTAGTTCCTTATCTATTTGAACATAGGGTTTTACTTATATCAAAGTGTACGAGTCATGCATACATAGTCTGTCATCCACTCAGGATTTAGGTACGTCACACTTTGAACGTCACAAGTGAATACACCCATAAACAAATTTAAAATCTATTCTTCTCCGATCCAGTCCGATGTAATGTAAGTTGATAACTCTTGAAAATAGTTATATTTTAAACCTTTAAGCTTGATTAAATGCCTACGCTTAAGAAGATATAGTTTCATTTTTAGGTTATTTTTAAAACATTGCATAATGACACTTGGACTGTTCCTTAAATGTCATTTCATGTTACTTTTACTGTTGGGAAGAAGGGAATTGGTTGTTGTATGTAGTTGGTGTAGGAAGGATGAAGAAAAGGAGGAAGAGAATAAAGGAAGTGAAATATTTCCATGGCAAAAGGTTGGATAGATTCAACACCATGGCAATTCCAGGAAAATGTTGACGCAACACTCAGTCCTCGTCACTCTCAGCTAGCTGGAGATGTACCAGATAAATCCACCTGAAAGAGAGGGAGAAAAGTGTGTACTGAGAAAGGGGGACCTACCTTATAAAAGAGGAAAGAGAAAAGAAAGAAAAAAAAAAGAGAAGATTTTGAAGGGGATTTTACACGAGGTTTTTAGAGGGGGATTGGGAGAACAACTTTCTCTCTAGAAAACTATGAGAAATTCCAAAGAAAATGATAGGGTAGTAGTTTAAGAGGAGAGTAGAGACGCAATGAAAGGGACGAGCAATCAGTCTTGGGTCCTACATGATTCAACAGTGTCGAAGTGAAAGCTGGAGTGGCGAAAGCTTCTTGTAGTTCTACCTTCATTCTGTTAATTACTTTCTGTGATTTCTAAGCTCTTAACGATGATGTTGAATGTTATTCTGATTTTGGATTTTAAATTCCAACCCATGAGATAATTTCATTTGGGTTGGAATTATTGGATCTGTCTTGATACATTTAATGATCATGATGATATTTTGAGAAGATCTACTATTTTATTCGGTTTGGATTATTCTAAATATATGCATGCAAGCTTTAGGCATAGATGAATGCATGGTATATCCTTAGACTTGATTTAATTCTGAAATGGTTAAATAAGTTGGGTCGTAATCGAATGATACGAGCGAGTACTTGAGCGAATACTTGTAGCTCTCTAGACATAGAGTTGTGATCTATACAGAGTAAGGAAGAATATTGATAAACCATAATTTACACATATTTTAACCCCATGCTTAGCTTACTTTTGGATGAATTTTGATTGAATTTGATGAATTCGATGCTCCTAATCTCTTAATTTCATGTTTTATACTCAGAAGAGCTTAGAAAGTCGAAAAGGATGAGAAACGGGCCAAAAGAGGGAAAAATGGGCCTACCTAGGAAATCAACACGGCCTGAACCATTGGCCACGGCCATGTGTCACAAGAAGGATCAACCACGGCCTGGACTATTGACCACGGGTAGATCACACGGCCGTGTGTGGCGAGCGAAATCGACCACGGCTGTAGGAGTCCACCACGGGCATGTCATACGGGCGTGTCCCTGCCGAAACCATGATGAATTCTATTCGGAATAGGATACTTGTAGGCCAAGTAAGGCATCTCAAAGCCTATATAAAAACCCTAGGGGGCAACCTAAAAGGGAGGTCGACAGGACGTCAAAGGGACGCTGAATAGAACACAAGAAATACTCGAAGACAGCCGTCGGAAGTAGCTCGGAGGAAGGATCTCCATCAAGACTGAGGATCTGCCATCAAGTTCTTTAGAAGTTTTTGGGTTTTCTTATGTTTTGTAGTTTTTCTTATTTTGAGATGTTTCCTTCTATCAGTATGAACTAAACCCCTTAGATACCTAAGGGGATGAAACCTAAGACGGATCTTATTACTATTTGATTTATAAGATAAATACTTGTTCTTATTCTTAATTGTGAGTTCTTATTCTTGTTTTGATAATTCAGGTTATTGATTCAAGTTCGAATGTGCTTATTCAGTGGAGCAAAAGTCCCTATTTAAGAATAGATCAACACAATTAAGCGGAGTTGGGTGCAACCCTAGACATAGGGTGACGAAAATCTGCCTGATTAAAGTCAAATCTAATAAGGGAATCCATAGATTGAGTTAATGCGACAATAAGGGTTTTAATTAGAAAGAGATTATAATTAATCAACCTAGAGTCAGTTGTTTTTAGTCTCGAGAGAGATATTAACATAAATCAGGGATTTTTACGGATTAAGACAAGTGAATAAATCATATGAATCAAAAGTAATAAGTGAAGTCTAGGTGGATTCTTCCTTAGGTATTTCTTATCACATAAGTTGTCTAAAAGTATTTTCCCAATTCTTTCGTGTCATGTTTTTAATTAAGTTTTAGTTTAAAAGAATCACTCCATTACTTAGGCTAAATAATAAAAAGATAGTAACTACTAGTACTCTTGGTCCTTGTGGATACGATATATCCGGTCTTACCATAACTATACTATTAAACGATAGGTGCGCTTGCCTTTATTGTGGTCATAGTTAGTTTTAGACACATCAAGTTTTTGGCACCGTTGCCGAGGACTAAGATATTAGGAACGCTAAATTTTTATTACTTTAGCCATTTTATTTACTTTTTATTGCAATTTAATTTCTTGTCTACTTTTCTAATTTTTCTTTTGTTGCTTCTGGCAGGAACTTTTAGTTTATGACTAGAAGGAACCCGTCAGGACCATTACTTTTTGACAGTAAGATTGAAAGTACAGCTCGCAGAAACCGAAGAGAAATAAGGTGAAGCCTACAATACATAGAAGAAGAGCAAGAAGATGAAATCAATACTACTGAAGAGATGGCTGACAATAATCTACTACCTCCTGTGGTTGCCGCAAACCCGGTGAATCAAAACCCTGCTCCTCGTACTATGTATGATTATGCTAAACCTAATTTAACAGGAACTGAATCAAGTATTGTTAGAGTCATTATTGTGCGCAAATAATTTTGAATCAAACCTAACACTATACAGATGATTCAGCAATTTGTTCAGTTTGATGGTTTGCAGGATGAGGAACCAAACAATCACTTGGCAAATTTTCTGGAGTTTTGCGATACTTCAAAATAAATGGCATTTCTGACGATGCCATTCACCTTCAGTTGTTTCCCTTTTCGTTTAGGAACAAAGCTAAACAGTGGTTGAACTCGTTACCACGAGGATCAATCACTACATGGGAACAAATGACCGAAAATTTTTTACTTAAATATTTTCCTCCTGCTAAAATGGCTAAATTGAGGAATGATATTTCTTCTTTTGAGCAGATGGATTTAGAAACACTTTACGATGCATGGGAGAGATACAAGGATCTACTGAGAAGGTGCCCTCACCATGGGTTACCTTTATGGCTACAGGTTCAAACCTTTTACAACGGTGTGAACCCCTCAACTAGGCAGTTGATTGATGCATCCACCGGCGGTACACTAAACAATAAAACACCTGAGGCTGCTTACGAGTTTATAGAAGAGATGTCACTGAATAAATCTCAGTGGCAAGTCATGAGAAGAAAGCTAACAAAAGCCGCCAGTGTTTTCAACCTCAACGCAGTGACAATGCTATCAAACCAGGTAGAGCTTCTAAGTAAAAAAGTTGATGGTTTATGTGGTTCTTCGCAGGTACATCCAGTGATGCAGTGCGATACAAATGAAGGAGGGACAAACAATAGAGAATATCCATCCTACAACTCTGGCATAGAAAGCAAACAGATGAACTATATGGGTAATAATTCTAGACCTCAGAATAATCCTTATAGTAACACTTACAATCCAGGTTGGAGGAACCATCCCAATTTCTCATGGGGTGGTCAAGGAAATCAGAGACAACAACTGTAACATCCCGATTTAGGGCCTAGTCAGAATAGTGGTTCGAGACCACAAATTCGAGGGTCATGAATGAGTTTTTGAGGCTTATAATATGTATGCATGCTAGTGTGAAAGTTTTATGAAGCAATTTTGTGAAATTGTGGTTGAATTATCCAAAAGGACTAAATTGCAAAAGTTGCAAAATGTGTGTTTCTAGAAGCTATATGTGTGAAATAGCTTTAGATTATTAATTAGAGGTCCTTAAATAGCAATTTATCTAAATTCTAATTTTTGGACAAAAATGGGCATGGATGAGTTAAAATTGAAAGTTTATCAAAAAGGGTATTTTGGTCATTTATAAATTAAGTGATTAAAATAGGTGAAAAGATGATAGAAATTCATTCATCTTCTTCCCATAGCTGCCAAAAATTTGAGAAGCCATTGTTAGGGTTCTTTCATTTTTTCAAGCTTGCTAGTAAGTGCTCCTAAGCCCGGTTTTTGATATTCTTCGTATTTTTGAAGTCCCGATAGCATGAGTAAGCTATTTATAGCTATTTTGTGAGCTATCATGGATGTTCAAAAATGTACATATGTATGACATGCATGTATTTTGATGTTTTATGAAAGAATATGAAGGCTTGATGTAGTAGAAACATCTTTTGCTAAGTGATTTTCCATGAAAATGCATGTAGGGACTTAGTTGTGAAAATCTTAAGTTTGGTCATACATGGGTGATTTAGTGAGATTTTATGAATGCTTTAGTTGAGTAAGTGGTTCGGCTAAGCTTGAAAGAGTAGAAAATTGAATAAAACTCACTTTACGAGCCTTTGGGACTAAAGTGTAAATATGAGAAAGTTTAGGGGCAAAATAGTAATTTTGCTAAAGTATGAGATGTGGGTCAATTTAAGCAATGTGTGTATTGAATAAGCTGATTTATTCATTATAGATCAAGAAAGACGAAGCCCGGATCGAAACCGAGGCAAAAGTAAGATGGTGGACTAAATTACACATTTCAATACTTTTGAGTATCGAGGTAAGTTTATGCATAAACAATGCATTCATACTTACAATTTGTAAATGCTAGCTAGGGTGTAGCATGAATGAGAATGAATGAGAATGATTGGGAACCTATGTGGTTCAAGTAGAATGAATGCAATATAGATGTGAATGGATGAATAATTGGGTAAATAGACTTGTGCATGTGTTTTGATAATGCTAGATGGTGGGCTAAGTGTGATACCATCCAAATGCATATTGATGATGACCTGGCTATGTGCGATGGTATTGTTAGGTATATCATTTAGTGGCTATGTGCGAGATCACGATGATTACCTTTGTGGTAGGCTAAGTGCGATACCACCTTATAAATTGATTGTGGTGTGCTAAGTGCGAAACCACCGAGATATTGGCTGTGTGGATTAATTGTATATATATTAGCTGTGTGTAATAGCTGTGTGGATAAGATATGTGGATTAGCTGTGTGGATTAGCTATGTGAGTTAGCTACGTGGATGTATTATTGAGCAATAATGATGTGTTGTATATTGTGTAAATGTGATATTGAATGCAGGGGTGCATTTCAATAATTATGAGCATGTGACTCATGATGTGTTGGTAATATAGTAAGGGATAGAACGAGTAAGCATAGTTGTATATTATATGTTGGTATAATGCTAATTGTGGTTGGGCTTATACTATGATGCTTAATTGTTTATGTGTAAACTTACTAAGCTCAAAGCTTACTCTCTTTCTTTTCCCTTGTCTCATAGATTAAAAGCGTTGAACCGAGATACGAGGATCATCAGAAGATAGCCCACATATCAGCACACTTTGGTACATGAAACTTAATGTTTTGTATATGGAATGTATAAAGGCTAGATAAGTTAGTAAATTTTGTTGTAAATGGCTAAGATGTGTTGGCCTATATATGGATAGCTTATTTTGTATAATGCCATGGTTGTTGGCTATTACATTATATGAAAGAAAAATGTAGTTTTCTATGTGAGAATGCACTTCAATTTGAGTTGATTATGATGGTGTTAGATGAGTATATGTTGTGTATGTTAGAAGGGTGAAAAGAACTTGAGACTTAGTCTTGTTCTTGACCATGTGGGTAGACACACGGGCGTGTGTCTAGACCATGTGTGACACACGGTCAGCCCACGGGCGTGTTCTGTGGCCGTACGTCCTCTAAATGTTAATATTTGAAAATAGAATAGACCATGGACTAGCCACACGGTCGTGTGCCTAGAGCATGTGGGATTCATCAGTGTTGGCCACGAGATAGCCACACGGGCTTGTGTCTAGACTCTAGGCCGTGCGAGGGAAGTCAGTGTCTACCACGGTTGGGGAGCACGGGCGTGCCATGGCCGTGGGGCAATTGGCAGAATGCTCGAGTTTTTAGCACGGCTAGGGAACATGGGCGTGTGTGTCCATGCACGGGCGTGTCTAATCTTGCATGGGCGTGTGAGACCTGTATATAAGAGAAAAACTTTAAGGATCGTAAAAGTTCCGGATTAGTCTCGAGAGCCCTCGTGTGTATGAGTGAGGCCTTGTAAGTCGAGAATGAGGTTATATCGAGTAATGACATTGAGCCTAAGTGGCGATTAAGCAGTTTGAGTTCGGTAACGCCTCGGGCCCGGTTCTCGGCGTAGAACCTGTGTAAGGGGTGTTACGACAACCCCCTCTAGGCTTTCAACAACAACCCTACCCATAAGAGAAGATCTCGAACCTTGAGGAGATGCTAACGAAATTCATCGTGGTGCCAGAAACCCGTTTCCAAAACACCGAAACAGCACTCAAAAATCAGCAAGCATCAATTCAAAGGCTCGAGAACCAAATAGGTCAGCTTGCTAAGCTGATCTCAGAACGATCACAAGGAAACTTGCCAAGCAACACTAAAACTAACCCAAAAGAAGCAAATTCATGCCATTACTGTTCACGATAGTGAAGGGTTAGACGAACTGAAACAGAGGCAAGAGAACATGGTAGATAAGGGTAAGGTTGAGGTAAGCCATGAAAAACCAAAACTGGTAAGTACAGAATAACAACCTCGTGTGCCATATCCCAATGCGACAAAGAAAGACCGCACAAATGAACAATTCGGTAAATTTTTAAACTCTTAAAAAAGTTACATATTAACTTACTGTTTATTGAAGCTCTTTCGCAGATGCCCAATTCAAGGAAATTTTTAAAAGAGCTTTTGACAAACAAACGGAAGTTAGACGAGGCGTCGAATGTGGAGCTAAACGCAGTGTGCTAAGCAATTCTACAGAATAGACTACCACAAAAGTTAAAAGATGCAGGGAGTTTTACGATTCCTTGTTTAATTGGTAGTTTATCTGTTAATAATGCTTTAGCAGATTTAGGGGCAAGCATAAATGTTATGCCTTATAAAATGTTTAAACAGCTAGGTGTTGGGAAACCCAAACAAACTAGGATGGGCATTCAATTGGCTGATAAAACCATTAGAGTTCCTAGGGGTATAATTGAAGATGTGCTAGTGAAAATTGACAAATTCATATTCCCAGTAGATTTTGTTGTTTTAGATATGAATGAGGATAATGATGTCCCTTTAATATTAGGACGGCCCTTTTTAGCAACTGCTAGGACCATTATTGATGTTGATATAGGGGAGGTAATACTTCGTCTGGGTGATGACATGATTAAACTCAAAGCACGTGATTCTGACAGAATATCTAATGATCAAGAGAAAACAAGTTCTGATAATATAAATAAACTTAACGTTCAATATTTTTTGCAGGAAATCTCTCGGGAAAAGATAACAGAGCCAGGGTCTAGCGTTCATATTGAGAATAAAACTGTTCATGAGGAACGAAGATTACAAATCGATGAACTAGACGAATGGCGGACACACGTCAAGGAAAAACCGAAAAAAACGAGGAACCAAAGCAAAACCATGTCAAACTTAAGGATGGGATAAACCAATTTAAGATCGGAGATCAGGTATTGTTGGATAAAATCGACCCTCGAATCACCACTTCAGACCTTAATACAAACAAAGAAATCCCTTTTAAGGTACTCAATGTCTTCCCATACGGAACAGTTGAGGTAACTAATCCTAAGTTCAGCACTTTTAAGGTACACGCCACTCGACTCAAACTATATAATGATCATAGAACTGATAGCAGGGGAGAGGAGTTTCCACTCCTCAAACCACCATGATTATGCGAATGAGGGGTAAGTCTAGCTTAAGACTTTAAACGAGCGCTTCTCGGGAGGCAACCCGAGCACTAACTTCACTAATGTCACATTTTTTAGCACCTAACTCAAAACTAACCAATTTTATGAAGCGCAGGTTTCCCCACCACACGGCCTTGCACACGAGCGTGGCCGTGGCTGTAACATCCCCAAACCCGGCCCATTCACTACGACCGAATCTGGTTATGTTAGTGAAAATATTTTAGACTTAGAATAAAATAGTAAAAATTTATTTGCTCTTGGAAACCATGTTCTTTTGAAATTATAGCCACATGTTTAATAATTCCATATTTGAATAAGTAAGTTATAAAAATATAACCATCTTCACATAGTGTTTCAATTTAAACAAACCATAATAGAGTTAATAATAAAATGATACCAAAATAATAAAATAAATCCTTATTACAACCATTATTTGAATGAAATACTTAATATTTAATATAGCCAAAAACATCTCCTTCTTCACATGGGCCACCATGTATCCTCTCCGATCCCTGGTCCATCTCATGAATCACCCGAAAGGTTAGGAAAATAATTGGGTGAGTCCACGGACTCGATGCATAACCACAACACAAATTTCCCACACGTATGGGCTTGGCCCATACCCACACAATCCTCAAAAAAATCATGCAAAGATGCACTTCAACCCAACCTACTATCCAACCGTACGCCAACCTTAGCGGACTCCTGCGCTAAGGCCGTGGATAAACCACCACCGATCACCTCGTGATCCAAAACATTACCTTGGCAACTCTCTGCACAAGGCGTCGTGGCTGAGCCACCGATCAACCAAAATGATCTCAACCTCAATATCTGTCTCACGGTGATGCACATAGCCATCAACCGCCGAGATGGGCACCTAGCCAACATCTCCTTGAGGTAGCACGGCTAACCATCAAGCGCTAATGTAGCCGAGCTATCATTAGACCACGTACACCTTGTGTACACTTCCTCCTTCATCGAATCAAGCCCCACCTCATGCAAATATGTAGATGCTACATGTTAAGTCATCATATCACATAAGAATATAAATATATATACATACATAAATACATCACAAATAATCTTACCATCACCAGCTTCTCATCACTTAAGCCATTATAATCTGCTTCCACACATAATACATATGTTTAATAATTAGCAAGCAAACCGAGAAATAGTGCGATGATTACGCACCTTCTAGCACAACCAATCAAAACCCGAAATGCTACTTAATGCCTCTGCAAAAGCTGACTAAACGAATCCCGAAAAGATCTCCTGCGCTAGGCTCTCCTCCCCACAACCTACCTTGGCATCAAAACCTTAGGTTAAAACGAATACTAAATACATAGCTTATTAAAACAAAGCCTTACCAAAATCGATTGCTATGGAACCCGAAGAGGTCTATGCTAACATTCGGCCAATAGTACTACCAAATTGAGGGAAGGAAAATTCGCACAAAGGTGGTGTGGATTCGGCTAACAAGAAAATCAAGGAGAGGGAATAGTAGTTTCGGCCAAGGAGGTTTGAGAAGAGGGAAAGAAAAGTGTGGGGTGTACTTTCTGGTCAAAATGGAAGAAGACGGATGCAAGAGTGGGTGGTTCGCTAAGGGTCTAAAAGAAGAGAAAAGAAGATGGCAATGGAGGTTTCTGGCCAGTGAAATGGGAGAACAAATGGAGAATTTGTGAAGCACTTTTCGGCAAGCAAGCAAAATGGGAAAAACCAAAAAGGTGAGCACCTCCCCCCTATTTATACTACCAAAATCGGCCAACAACTCAACCCCCACCAACTCCCAAAAATCCTCCTACTTTCACTCTACACCAACCCTTCAAAAATTCAAAATAACCTCCAACTCATCTCTTCTCCTAGCCATCCATTCAAAAAGGTTTGAATGAGTCAAACTTCCACCTAGCCGAATTTCAAAAGCAAAGACCAAGTCTTCTCCATCTTTTAAGCGCCCAAACCGAATCCAACATCTCCCCCTCTCTCATGACGCAAAAACAAACCCAAGATGCTACCTCATGACTCGAACACCGCCCTTCCCTTGCACTCCGAGACGTCACTTCTTCAAGCTCTTAGTGGCGTCTCCTTGCCACTCCACTCACCCCATCTTTTGTGCCTTAATCCCACAAAAATTTCTCTTAAGACCACATCACCCAAGCTCCCTTTTAGCACTTAAAAACTAAAATTTTCCAAAGTCCTCCCCTTTAATCCGAGCATTCCCAACACCTCTCAAACACATCTAAGCATACCCAAAACTCGCTATAACACGAATTATACCCAACCTCGCATAGCCCCTAAACCGGGGTGTTACAATTCTACCCTCCTTAAAATAATTTCGTCCCAAAATTACTTGTCTAAACTAATAGCTCAATTCCTCCCACTACGCTATGGTCACAAGACTCGATCTTAAAAAGCTAACATGCTTCTAGGCACAGATTCTAAGTTCATACTCAAACTTCCACATGCTTTATGAGCAACAAAACAAACAATCACCAAAACGAACAAAACAACAAAGAATATTCCCGACATAAGGAACTTACCGGTGACACATCGTGCACGTCCTTATCCTCCCTCCGACGGATCGCATAAACCAAACTCGGTGTGGTGTGCCTCGTTGCTACCATTACATGGGTCATCGCTTCGCTCCACGACCTTGGCGGAACCATTCCCTCCATGGTTCGACCATGACCTCTTGTCGCTTGTCGACCACCATACGCGCCTGGTTGCACATAACCTTGACCCACCGACCGAGCCCCTGCTCGGATCCTCGGGGACAATCCTTAACCGGATGAGTCTTGGACTTGCATCTAAAACATTCTCGAACACGATTCCAAAGACTCGCCAACATGGTACCTTCCACATTGAGCACACGGACGATCCGGATTTCGGCGATCGGCTTAGCAATATGAACAGAGTCTCAACCCTCGGTCTTTTACGAACCCTCTCAACCACTTCCGACGGTCCAACACTTCTCTTATCACGGTTCCTTTCTCTGCGCTTCGCGCCTCTCGGCCTTTTTGACCTCCTCACTATCCGAGCTTTCTCCACTAATACGGCGAAGTCTCTTTCCGATGCGGAGCAATCAAAACTCGCACTCATCCATGAGACCATCTTCAAATCTGACACATCTCTCATAATCCGTTGCCACGATGCCTCGAGCATACCGGCTCAAACGTAGAAACTCAGCTTCGTACTCCGCCATTGACTTGCTACCTTGCACCAGATTGAGGAACGCCTTCCTCTGAGCATCCATATAGCTCGCTCCGACATACTTCCCCTCAAACTTGATCTTAAAGTAGCCCCATCCACTCGATCCACGTGGTACTTTCCTTAACCGTAAGCCACCACCGGTAGGCTTCATCCCGTAGCAACGAAACAACACCTTTAAGCTTTTCCTCGCGGTCAAGTCGAGATCATCCATAATCCTTTCAACCGCCTCGGCCGATTCCGCCACGTTCGAGCTACCCCGCACACTCCTCGAAAACCTCGGCTCCATTCGCCTAAGCCTTTCGGGCGCGACTTCCAGTCCTATTGCCCACATTGGCTCCTCGCCACTCGTTCGAGCACTCGCCGCACCGCGCTTTGTGACAACTGCGTCGTCTCCTCCACCCCGATCCTCGCTGCTTCAACCTCAACGGTGGTGGCGGTGCATCGCTCTCGACCCATGGCGTGACCCAACCGGTTCGGATCATCGACATCCCGCCTCTACCACGTCCACGAGTATTGCGACCACGCCCCTAGAACTCATATCTAGCGCCTCGATTTAGTCTGTTTAGAAAGTTATATGCATTAGAAATTCTTGTTTCACTGCTTTATCCACGAGCAATTTTATGCAATGAAGTTTCCAAGAGTAGTTCTTTTCGAGCAATCAAGTTTCATTCCCAACCTAGGGGTAATTTCGTCATTTTCCTATAAGAGGTATATCGGTAATAACTCGTGGTCAATTTTGAAAAATAGTTTTCCAACTTAAAGATATTTCAAAATTTACAAAATCACGAGGTCATCTTGAAAATTTTGTTTTTCAAACCGGAGGTATCGCACAAATTTGTAAATCGGGGTTATTTTTGTAATTTTGGAAATCATGGGCATTTTGGTAATTTTATAAATCAAAAAAACGTCCTTCAAAATTAGATTTAGGGTTTATAGACCAAAAGGGTAAAGTTGATAATTTTAAAGCAGAATTTAAAACAATCAGGGCCAAATCCCTTTCGGGTTTTAATAATCGGTTTAGCCTATGAACAAGTCCTCTTGGTTAAGGTGAACCGTAGCTCTACGCACTGTAGGATTCAAGTAAAGAGGAGGTGAGTCGCTAGGATGCTTAAATACCAAGCTCTTCTTGAATACCATTCCTAGACATGCGTCTGATGGTTGCCACACCTTAACTCGACGACTAACTTCACGGGTTTGTTTAGTAGCCTTAAGTTTTATGCATATGTTTGAGTAGACTATTCCTAGGGTCCAACAGATCCTAGTATTCTAATCTACGAGCCCAAACTAAGCCCATAATAAGTCATACAAACAAATCACTTCAAGAAAGTCCGAAGTACTTACATGGTGGACTTCGGTTCGAGAATACAGGTGCCATGCCAGAATATCCTAAAAAAAACCCATATTTTGAAAAGCCCATTTTGAAAATATTTTTGGGCCCAAAACCCTCAAAGCCGAGTTTTGAACCGGGCTCTGATACCAAACTGTAACATCCCCAAACCCGGCCCATTCACTACGACCGAATCTGGTTATGTTAGTGAAAATATTTTAGACTTAGAATAAAATAGTAAAAATTTATTTGCTCTTGGAAACCATGTTCTTTTGAAATTATAGCCACATGTTTAATAATTCCATATTTGAATAAGTAAGTTATAAAAATATAACCATCTTCACATAGTGTTTCAATTTAAACAAACCATAATAGAGTTAATAATAAAATGATACCAAAATAATAAAATAAATCCTTATTACAACCATTATTTGAATGAAATACTTAATATTTAATATAGCCAAAAACATCTCCTTCGGCATGGGCCACCATGTATCCTCTCCGATCCCGGTCCATCTCATGAATCACCCGAAAGGTTAGGAAAATAATTGGGTGAGTCCACGGACTCGGTGCATAACCACAACACAAATTTCCCACACGTATGGGCTTGGCCCATACCCACACAATCCTCAAAACAAATCATGCAAAGATGCACTTCAACCCAACCTACTATCCAACCGTCGCCAACCTTAGCGGACTCCACGCCTAAGGCCGTGGATAAACCACCACCGATCACCTCGTGATCCAAAACATTACCTTGGCAACTCTCTCGCACAAGGCCGTGGGTGAGCCACCGATCAACCAAAATGATCTCAACCTCAATATCTCGCCTCACGGTGATGCACATAGCCATCAACCGCCGAGATGGGCACCTAGCCAACATCTCCCTTGAGGTAGCACGAAGCTAACCATCAAGCGCTAATGTAGCCGGAGCTATCATTAGACCACGTTACACCTTGTGTACACTTCCTCCTTCATCGAATCAAGCCCCACCTCATGCAAATATGTAGATGCTACATGTTAAGTCATCATATCACATAAGAATATAAATATATATACATACATAAATACATCACAAATAATCTTACCATCACCAGTTCTCATCACTTAAGCCATTATAATCTGCTTCCACACATAATACATATGTTTAATAATTAGCAAGCAAACCGAGAAATAGTGCGATGATTACGCACCTTCTAGTACAACCAATCAAAACCCGAAATGTTACTTAATGCCTCTGCAAAAGCTGACTAAACGAATCCCGAAAAGATCTCCTGCGCTAGGCTCTCCTCCCCTACAACCGGCCTTGGCATCAAAACCTTAGGTTAAAACGAATACTAAATACATAGCTTATTAAAACAAAGCCTTACCAAAATCGGGACATATGGAACCCGAAGAGGTCTATGCTAACATTCGGCCAATAGTACTACCAAATTGAGGGAAGGAAAATTCGGCACAAAGGTGGTGTGGATTCGGCTAACAAGAAAATCAAGGAGAGGGAATAGTAGTTTCGGCCAAGGAGGTTTGAGAAGAGGGAAAGAAAAGTGTGGGGGTGTACTTTCGGTCAAAATGGAAGAAGAGGGATGCAATAGTGGGTGGTTCGGCTAAGGGTCTAAAAGAAGAGAAAAAGAAGATGGCAATGGAGGTTTCGGCTCAGGTGAAATGGGGAGAACAAATGGAGAATTTGTGAAGCACTTTTCGGCAAGCAAGCAAAATGGGAAAAACCAAAAAGGTGAGCACCTCCCCCCTATTTATACTACCAAAATCGGCCAACAACTCAACCCCCACCAACTCCCAAAAATCCTCCTACTTTCACTCTACACCAACCCTTCAAAAATACAAAATAACCTTCAACTCATCTCTTCTCCTAGCCATCCATTCAAAAAGGTTTGAATGAGTCAAACTTCCACCTAGCCGAATTTCAAAAGCAAAGACCAAGTCTTCTCCATCTTTTAAGCGCCCAAACCGAATCCAACATCTCCCCCTCTCTCATGACGCAAAAATAAACCCAAGATGCTACCTCCGCAGCTCGAACACTGGCCCCTTCCCTTGCACCTGAGACGTCACTTCTTCAAGCTCTCAGTGGCATCTCCCTTGCCACTCCACCAGCCCATCTTTTGTGCCTTAATCCCACAAAAATTTCTCTTAAGACCACATCAGCCAAGCTCCCCTTTTAGCACTTAAAAACTAAAATTTTCCAAAGTCCTCCCCTTTAATCCGAGCATTCCCAACACCTCTCAAACACATCTAAGCATACCCAAAACCTGCTATAACACGAATTATACCCAACCTGCATAGCCCCTAAACCAGGGTGTTACAGTGGCCGTGTGGACACCACAAATTTAAACATCAGCGTGGCAGAAACCGTGCAAACCAAGGACGAAATAATTCCCAAAACACGAGCTGCAATAAAATGCCACGGCCGTGCAATACGGCCGTGGCCGACACTGAGAAAGCTACTCGGGCGTGGAAACCTCTACACATGCATGGGAGAAACGAACGAGCCGCCATACGGACGTACGATATGGCCGTGTGACCAAACACGCCCACGGCACACGTGCGTGGGCAGCAACCAGGTCTCTGATTCCTATTTAAAACCCCCCTTCTTCTCATTTTCTCCCCAAATTCTTCTTCTCCCAAACCCCAGCTACCACACCCCTCTCTTTTCTCACTATCTTCTCCCTTCATTTTCCTTTCCCCTTCCTCTCATTCTTTCTCTTTCACCATCCTCACCACCATCTCTATGTCGAAGAAGCGAAAGGACCCTAGCACAGTCTCCCCATGCGAGACCGATCTACATAAGTTCATGTCGGCCGCTTCATTTACTCGACAAGACAAGGACCTTTGAGTCCATTTAATTTTTCTTTTTCTTTTCTCTTCTCCTTTATTTTCCTTCTCTTTATCTTTCTTGTGCTTAATTTATATTATTATATTTTGATTTCTTTAATTTAGGTTCAAAAGGTCATTGGGAATCACCACACCACGACCCTAGTATCCACCTCCACCTTCATCTATGCCCAACTTACCGTTTCTTTTCCTTGACTCCATCCAAAGTTCAGGAAGTTCAATTCTCTCCCTATCTTATGATTTTATACATTGTAGATATCTATCTTTGTACATTGAGGACAATGTACGTCTTAAGTGTGGGGAGGGGTCAACAATCTTGTCTCCCCGAATGATATCTTGTCTTAAGTAATTTTCTCATATTCTTTGTTAGAATGAAATTTCTTTTGATTTATGATTTTCATTGATATGTTTTAGATTAAGTCATAGTTAATTGTGCATTGATGATTTAAACTTTAAGATATTAGAGAATCAAGCATGATAAGTCTATTTTCCGTAATTAAAATTTCTAGGTTGTTTTCCTAAATTTAAATATTACTTTGAAGTTTGAAATTTGCAAGGTTGACATCAAAAACCATAATTTTTGTGAGATTTTGAACCTTTTAGAGCATATATCTTTTCTTGCACACTTTATTGATTATGAGTGTGTCAACATTTATTTGTTATTCTAGAACTTGCTTTGATTATACATGTCGAGACCACACCTTTGATTTAATATACTGAGATGATAAAGGCACCTAGGATTTAACCCACTTACTCCATTAAAAGCCCACCTTCATAATTAACCCCTAGTGAAACCCTTTGAAGCCTAATCAACCATTTCTTGATATACCAGTAATATTAAACCAAAACCCATTTTGTATTTGTTATCCCCATTTCTCTTGACTACCCATATGTCGAGATTTGATTTGACCAGTTGCTTAACTATTTTCTTTATTTTAGTTGTTAAATCCTATCTTATTATTGTATGTACTTGTTCTTAAAAAAAATTATTCACTATTAGTGTTATGAGCTTAAACTGTTAATTTCATTTTCTTTAAAAGAAGCTCGTGTTATTAGTATTAAGTTTTCAATTGATGTAATTATTTGGTATTAGTCCAATTTTTCTAGTTAGGTAATTTATCAATTCAATCTCGATACTAACCCTCTAATTCAGTCTTTATCCACACCTTTAACCCAAGCCCCATTACAACCCTTTAAAAGACCTTTTGATTTGTGTATCATCTCATTTTATAGTGGTGGAGATTTGATTTTCATGCAAGCCTATGGGATTAACTTTTCATGTTTGACTTTTGAGTGCTTAATTTTTGAACCTTAAACACTTTGAGTGATTTGAGTGAATCTTTAGTGAGGATGTCATACTTTTCGATTTTGAATCAAGGGTAATTATTTAGGTAAGGGGAAACACCTATGTTTTCATGCTATAAAAATTTATGACTTAGATTGTTTGAACCTCTAGGACTCTTTTAGTTAAATTATCAATGTATGAATTATTTGTGAATTATGATGAAACATTATTGATGAAGATTATGAATTGAGGGAATTAATTTTAATTGTGAGTTGAGGATTTTGCTTGAGGACAAGCAAAGGCTTAAGTGTGGGGATATTTGATAAACCATAATTTACACATATTTTAACCCCATGCTTAGCTTACTTTTGGATGAATTTTGATTGAATTTGATGAATTCGATGCTCCTAATCTCTTAATTTCATGTTTTATACTCAGAAGAGCTTAGGAAGTCAAAAGGACGAAACAGCCAAAAAGGGGCAAAATGGGCCTACCTAGAAATCAACACGGCTGGACCATTGGCCACACCCGTGTCACGAAAGCGAGATCAACCACGGCCGGACTATCGACCATGGGCGATCACACTACGTGTGTGGCTGGCTGCGGAATCGACCACGGCCTAAGGAGTCCACCACGGGCGTGTCACACGGGCGTGTCCCTGCCGAAACCAGGATGAATTCTATTCGGAATAGGATACTTGTGGGCCAAGTAAGGCATCTCAAAGCCTATATAAACACCCTATGGGGCAACCTAAAAGGGAGGTCGACAGGACGTCGAAGGGACGCTGAATAGAACACAAGAAATACTCGAAGACAGCCGTCGGAAGCAGCTCAGAGGAAGGATCTCCATCAAGACTGAGGATCTCCCATCAAGTTTTTTAGAAGTTTTGGGGTTTTCTTATGTTTTGTAGTTTTCCTTATTTTAAGATGTTTCCTTCTATCAGTATGAACTAAACCCCTTAGATACCTAAGGGGATGAAACCTAAGACGGATCTTATTACTATTTGATTTATAAGATAAATACTTGTTCTTATTCTTAATTGTGAGTTCTTATTCTTGTTTTGATAATTCAGGTTATTGATTCAAGTTCAAATGTGCTTATTCAGTGGAGCAAAAGTCCCTGTTTAAGAGTAGATTAACACAATTAAGCGGAGTTGATTGAAACCCTAGACATAGGGCGACGAAAATCTGTCGGATTATAGTCAAATCTAATAAGGGAATCCATAGATCGCGTTAATACGACAATAGGGGTTTTAATTAGAAAGAGATTTCAATTAATCAACCTAGAGTCAGTTGTTTTTAGTCTCGAGAGAGATATTAACATAAATCAGGGATTTTTACGGATTAAGACAAGTGAATAAATCATATGAATCAAAAGTAATAAGTGAAGTCTAGGTGGATTCTTCCTTAGGTATTGCTTATCTCATAAGTTGTCTAAAAGTATTTTCCCAATTCTTTTGTTTTCGTGTTTTTAATTAAGTTTTAGTTTAAAAGAATCACTCCATTACTTAGGCTAAATAATAAAAAGATAGTAACTACTAGTACTCTTGGTCCTTGTGGATACGATATAACCGGTCTTACCATAACTATACTATTAAACGATAGGTGCGCTTGCCTTTATTGTGGTCATAGTTAGTTTTAGACACATCAAATATTGTTAGGTATTGTTCTTGATACTTGTAGACATACAAAGACTTAGAATGATAGCTTTAATTCTAGCTCTCGAAAGAAGCGAACATCAGTAGTTATACTCACGAACAATGATAATTTGGTCAAGATTTTTCCATGAATTTATTATGTTATTAAGATATAATCCAAGTAATTCCAACCTTCCCATTCAACTGCATCAATCCTCTCAACTTTGTCTCATAGAATTGCCACAGCATTTTATTCATTATTTGATTTTTATATTTTATATATTAGTACCTCACTTCAAATCCATATTATGTTTATTTTGCCATAAGCCTAATTAGTATAGTTTATAGTAATAACTCAATCATATTTTTACCTACTCTGATATTTGTGGAGACGATCTCACTTATCACTTTATTACTTGATTCGACGTGTATACTTGCACATTCGCATTATATATTCACGCACGACAAGTTTTTGGCACTGTTGTCGAGGATCGACAAATTGGTGAATTTTGGTTTGTTATTATCTATTTAATTTTGTTAGTTTTAGCTTACTTAGTTGTTTTTTATTTTTTTCAGGTTTGTTGCTAGTTTATGAGTAGAGGTATTCCTAAGAATTAAGAGTATTATTTTGATCCTGAAATTGAGAGAACCTTGAGAAAAAGGAGAAAAGAATTGCAAGAGATGGCAAGGATTGGAAATGATCCAGGTAGAGAAGATCCATTACATCTGAATGGTAGGGATGTTGATATTCCTCGTGTGACAGATGAAAGAGACAGACCCATTAGAGAATATGAAGGGCCAATCTTGGATTATTTAAATAAAGGGATTATCAGGCCACATATTCAAGTTCAGCATTTTGAGTTGAAACTAGTGATGTTTCAAATGCTACAAACAGTAGGATAGTTTGGTGGATTACTTACTGAAGATTTGTGACTGCATTTAAGACTCTTTTTGGAGGTTTGTGATTTATTCAGGTAACAGGGTGTTCCTGAAGATGCCCTGAGACTCAAGCTATTTCTTTACTCATTGCGAAATCGTGCCAGAGCATGGTTGAATGCTTTGCCGTTAAGAACGGTGGCATCTTGGGATGACCTTGGTCAAAGGTTTTTGTTGTGATATAGTCCTCCAAACCTGAATACCAAATTGAGGAACGATATTACATCTTTTCAGCAATCTGAAGATGAGACATTGTATGAAGCTTGGGAGCGATTCAAGGAATTGATTAGAAAATGACCGATGCATGGTTTCCAACATTGGACGCAAATGGAAATGTTTTATAATGGACTGAATGCACATACACGAATGGTAGTTGATGCATCTGCCAATAAGACTTTGCTAGATAAATCGTATAATGAGGCATATGAAATTCTGGAAAGGATAGCTAACAATGATTATCAATATCCAACTACAAGAGTGGGTACTGGTAGAAGAGTTGCTGGAGCTATGGAGCTTGATGCGATCACTTCCTTAACAGCTCAGGTATCATGCCTAACTAATATGATTAAAACATTGAAGAGACCAACTGTAGTGGAGGAAATGAAAGCAGCAGAGTTTACATGTATTTTTTTGTCGGGAAGATCGTGTTTTTGATGAATGTCCATCGAACCCAGCTTTAGTATGTTACATGGGAAATTTAAATCAAAACAATAACCTGTATTCACTTACATACAATCCAGGATGGAAACAACATCCTAATTTCAGTTGGAATAATCAAAGAGTGGGAAATTCCAGTAATGTTGTTCAACAGAATGTCACAAGTACACCGCCTAGATATAATCAACCTATGCCAAGGCAAAATGTTCAGCAAAGTTCATCATCATCTTCATCTATGGAAGCTCTATTAAAAGAATACATGGCCAAGAACGATGTTGTAATACAGAGTCAAGATGCATCTTTAAGGGCTTTAGAAAACCAAGTGGGACAAATTTTCAATGCATTAAACTCAAAACAACAAGGAGCATTGTTGAGTGATACTGAAAATTCAAGATCTTAAGGGAAGGAACATTGTAAGACTATTACACTAAGAAGTGGTACTCAGCTAATTAGAGTTATTGATGATGCCACTATTACAGAAGATAACTCAGATTTCACACGTAAAGTGAATTTAGAACCAGTAGTCGAGCAATCTACAATTGAGAAGAGCAAACAAAAAATTGTTGAAGTAGAATAAGCTCATGTTTCCAATAATAATGCCATGACAAAACAACCTCAACAAGTTGAAGGAAGACCTCTGCCACCTTTTCCTCAATGATATCAGAAGTCTAAGCAAGATTTTCAATACAAAAAATTATTGGATGTCCTGAAGCAACTTCATATCAACATACCACTAGTGAAAGTATTGGAGCAAATGCTCAATTACGTAAATTTCATGAAGGACATATTGTCAAAGAAGCGCAGACTAGCAGAATTTGAAACTGTTGCTCTCACTAAAGGGTGCACAGCAATGTTGATGAACAAATTGCCATCGAAATTGAAGGACCCAGGGAGTTTTACTATTCCTTTCTCAATTGGAAATCATTATGTAGGCAAGGCATTATGTGATTTAGGTGCAAGCATAAATTTAATGCCTATGTTTGTTTTCAGGAAATTAGGAATTGGGAAGGCGAGACATACAACTGTAACACTGCAGCTAGCTGGTCGTTCTTATGCACATCCGAAAGGTAAAATTGAAGATGTGTTTGTAAGAGTTGGCAAATTTATTTTTCTAGTAGATTTTATTATTTTAAAATGTAAAGCTAATAAAGAGGTACCAATTATTCTTGGGAGACCTTTTCTAGCCACTGGTAGAACATTAATTTATGTACAGAAAGGTGAATTAACAATGAGAGTTAATGACCAGCAGATAACCTTTAATGTTTTTGATGCCATGAAGTGTGAAGATATAGATGAAGTTTGTCACGCCATTGGGATTATTGACACAGCAGTGAAGGAAGAATTGGCAAAATTTTGTTACAACAATTTTGATAATGAAGTAGACTCAACTAAGTTGAATGAAAAGGAACTGATTGAATAACTTAGTGAACAGATGGAAGCTAAGCAACTTGAAAATGGAACAAGGAGGAGTTTTGAATCTTTAAATTTATCAGAGCGTTCTTTTAAACCTCCCCGACCTTCTATAGATGACCCTCCTCCTTTGGAGTTGAAGCCTTTGACATTACATTTGAAGTATGCCTACTTAGGAGACAACAGCATGTTGCCAGTAGTTATCTCTGCAAAATTAACATTTAATCAAGAGGCTCAATTGTTAGAAGTTTTGAAGAAATCTAAGAAGGCGCTGGGGTGGACAATCACAGATATCAAGGGAATACGTCTAACCATTTGCATGCATAAGATTTTACTAGAGGATTGCCATGGAAATTCTATCAAGTAGCAGAGAAGACTGAACCCCATTATGAAGGAAGTCGTTAAAAAGGAGATTATTGAATGGCTTGATGCTGGAATAATCTATCCTATTTCTAATAATTCGTGGGTGAACCCTATTTAATGTGTACCCAAGAAAGGGGGTGTTACTGTGGTTAGCAATGACAACAACAAACTCATTCCAACTCGTATTGTCATGGGATGGATAGTTTGCATGGACTATGAAAGCTCAACAAAGCAACTAGAAAGGACCATTTTCTTTTGCCATTCATCGATCAAATGTTAGATAGATTAGTGGGAAAAGCCTTTTATTGCTTTTTAGATGGTTATGCGGGGTATAACCAGATTGCTATAGCTCCTATTGCCCAAGAAAAAACCTGGAGCTAGTTATTTTTCAGTGTGAAGAGACTAGCCTTGTTCTGAATTGGGAAAAATGTCATTTCATGGTCTGTAAAGGCATTATTCTGGGACATAAAATTTCACAGTAAGGGATTTCCGTAGACAAAGCAAAGATTGAGGTTGTTGAAAAATTACCACCACCTACTACAGTTAAAGGTATTTGAAGTTTCCTTGGCCATGCAGGATTTTATCGACTATTTATTAAGGATTTTTTAAAGATATCCAAACCCCTGTGTGCATTTTTAGAACATAATAGAGCTTTCAGGTTTGATGAACCTTATGTGCAATTATTTGAGGAATTTAAAAAGCAACTGATAACAGCACCGATTGTCATAGCACCAGGCTAGACATTACGTTTTGAACTTATGTGCGATGCCAATGATTTCGCTATAGGAGCAGTTATTGTGCAAAGGAAGGATAAAGTGTTTCATTCCATTTACTATGCAAGTCAGATGCTGACAGATACGTAGTTGAACTACACCACTACTGAGAACAAATTATTGGTTGTGGTATTTGCATTCGACAAATTCAGATCCTATTTAGTTGGCACCAAAGTTATAGTTTATACGAATCATTCTGTGATTAAGTATTTGGTGACCAAGAAATACACCAAGCCAAGATTAATTCAATGGATATTGCTGCTAAATTAATCTAGAAATTCGATATAGGAAAGGCACAGAGAATCAAGTGGTTGATCACTTGCCGAGACTTGAAGCAGGAAATGAAATGGTAATATTCAACTCATTAAGGAGGATTTTTCAAATGAGTAATTGATGGTTCCCACGGTACCTTGGTATGCTGATATTGTCAATTTCTTAGTAAGTGGATTGCTTCCACTTGAGCTCAACAACCAAATACGAAGAAAATTTCTCCATGATGCTAAGCAATATTATTGGGATGAGTCGGTTTTATTCTAATATTGTGCAGAAAAATAATTCAGAGGTGTGTTCCAGATGACGAGATTCAAAGTATTTTACACCACTATCATTCAACACCATATGGAGGACACTCTGGGGGATTGTGAATTGTTGCAAAAGGTTTCCAATCTGGCTTTTACTGGCCAAACATGTTTAAAGATGCAAATGAATTTTGTCAAGCTTGCCATCGTTGTCAACGAACTGGGAACTTATCAAAGAGGTATGAAATGCCATTGCAAAACATTCTAGAAGTCAAACTATTTGATGTGTGGGGATCGACTTTATGGGTCCATTCCGACCCTCGTGGGGTAATATATACATCCTTGTAGCTGTAGATTACGTCTCCAAGTGGGTTGAAGTTATTGCTCTCCTTACGAATGATACCAAATCGGTACTAAAGTTCCTGCATAAGAATATTTTCACCAGGTTTGGTACTCCTTATGCTTTGATCAGTGAATGAGGTTCTCATTTTGACTGCAAATTAGTTGCTACTGCCTTGAATAAATATGGGGTTAAACATAAAATTGCCACGACATATCATCCCCAGAAAAATGGACAAGCTTTTGTCTCTAATAGAGAGTTAAGCAAATTTTGGAGAAAGTAGCCAATCCCACTCTCAAAGATTGGTCATCCAGATTGGATGAAGCTTTGTGGGCATATCATACTACCTTCAAGACACCATTATGAATGTCACCTTTCAAGCTCATTTATGGGAAGCCTTGCCATTTGCCTGTTGAACTTGAACATAAGGCATTTTGGGCAATTAAGAAATTGAACATGGATTGGATTACTGCTGGAAATAATCGACTACTAGAGCTGAATGAGATGGAGGAATTTAGAGCTCAAGCTTATGAGAATGCCAAACTATACAAAGAAAAAACAAAATGATGGCATGATAAGAAGATTTTGCCACGGCAATTTGAACCTGGACAATAAGTGTTGTTGTTCAATTCCAGGCTGAAATTATTTCCTGCAAAATTAAAGTCTCGTTGGTTTGGCCCATTCAAGATAGTGCAACCCTCTTAGAGCTATAGAATTCAAAGATGGCAAGACTGCTTTTAATTTCAAAATCAATGGCCAACGTTAGAAACATTATTGGGGAGCTCCCATACTTCGTGATAAACATTCCGTTGCTCTTCAAACTGCGTACTGTTTTCTTTTTCTTGGTTTTTGTTAATTAATTTGTTTTTTATTTCTTTATTTTATTGGTTTAATTAATTTTTATTTCTTTCTTTTGTTGTAGGTAGATTTTGGCTCAAGCTTTGTCATAGTTAGCCCACTTAGCATACTTGCGAATTTTTTGAGCTTATTTTTTTTCTTTTCCCACCTAATTTTTACTATACCATGTCAAGCCATAATTTCAGGCTAATCTTGTCCCCCATGTCACTGCTATATTCTCTCTCATTTTTACCCTAGTCGATTCATTTTCTCTCCAAAGTATTTTCATTTTTTTTCTTTTTTACCATTTTTAATTTTTCCTCCATAACCGTAAAGGTCTTAACTTTTTCTTTTTACAGTTACTATTTTTCTTGAAATTTGCTCAACGTATGCCATCTCCATCAACCTCTATGCCTCTGAGAACATTTTTTAGCAAAGTCGCTGAAGAAAAGTATAACAAGAACACATTAAAACGACCCTTTTGTATGGAAAAAGGCTTTCTTTTTCAAGACGCAACCTTTATGGGATACACTGAAGCAATTTCTTTTGTGGTAGAGAAACATGGATGGCAACTCTTTTTCCTTCATCCTGGCGATGTTCTCACAAAAGTTGTAAAGGAATTTTATGCCCATTTAACCTCTCTAGATAATACTTTCATCTATATATGCGGTGCTTTGGTGTTATTCGATGAATACTCCATCAACGAACAATATGGTTTACCTGAAGGCCCTGATGAACATTCTCAATTTGTCAAGACAATAACAGTAGAAGGACTCAATCAAGTTCTTACGGATATATGTATGGAAGGGACCAAATGGAAAGTTTCTCGGAATGACTGCTACACCATCGACCGTGTGTAACACCCCTCACCCGTATTCAACACCGGAATAGGGTTATGGAGTATTACCAGACTTATAAAACAATTATACATTCAACTCTGCATAAATTTTCACATTTACAAGCAATCATCAATCATTTACAATCACATGGTCCCTATTATGAGCCTACGAGGCCTTAAACATGCTTTGGGAGTTGTTCGGGACTAAACTGATAACTCGGGAAATTTTTCAACACTTATAAATTTTTTCTCTAAAACAGAGGACACACACCCGTGTGAACAGGCCGTGTGTCTCACACGACCACCAGACACGCCCGTGTCACAGGCCGTGTGGACATTCAAAATGGGAGCACATGGCCGTGTTCCAGCCCGTGTCCTACCCCGTGTCTAAACAAGTGAGGTTACTGACTTGGGTCACACGGCCGACCACACGCCTGTGTGTCTAGCCCGTGTGCTAGGCTGTGTGCTAGGCCGTGTCAAACCTGTAGGGTATACTGACTTATGCAACACGGCCAAGTCACACGCCTGTGTGCTAGGCCGTGTGCCAATTAGGGGGTATACTAACTTGTGCCACACGGTCGATCACACGCCCGTGTGTTAGACCGTGTTGAGTATACTGACTTCATTTCAATTTCAACACCAGGGGACACACGGCCGTGTAACATAACCAGGTGTCACACACGGCTGAGGCACACGCCCGTGTCTCTACCCGTGTGGACAAAAATAGGCTATTTGCAAAGCCATTTTGCCACCCTATTTTTATGTACCAGCACAAGCATAATTTGCAACATTTTATAACTCAATAGGCAGCCAATCCATAACATTTCATACACATATTTGAATACTTTTATGCAACCAAAGCATTATACCAAGTTAAGCCAAATCAAATGGCTTTATCTTATACCACAACATGTACCAAAATCACTAGCTCAAGTAACCATAAATATCATCTTTATAACTAGCCTATACATTCCATATTTACATATATCCATGAGTTCAAAGGTACCAATCGGCAACTGGATAGCGTGATGCGTATCTCTGACTTTATCCGAATCGAGCGAGCTATCGAACCTCTATAAAACACGGAAAAGAAACAGAGTAAGCTTTATAGCTTAATAAGCCAGTATAATTTAGAATTAAACTTACCATTTATACATAATCAAGTCAATAATTAAGGTATACTAAATTCAATTACCAAATGCCTAAACACAAGCATTCATCAACAAGTTAGTCACATAAATGCATATAATCATCCATTATCTCAATTTAATACTCAATACATTGTATCATATCAAATTCATATGTCACATACATCATTTGTAACAATTCACTCTCAATCATATAAACAATAATTTATTCAATAACAGTAACTCATCCGTCTAAACAGTACTTCATCCATATAAACAGTAATTCATCTGTATAAACACATAGGTTTATCACATAACCAATAATAGAATTTATGCCCGTTGGACCTATTAGAATATCGAGGGATACTCGGGTGATATACTTTACGTATATAAATCAGTAATCCATCAATTCATTATCATTTCCGCTCTTTCGAGCTATGATCAGTAAGCTCCTCCTGAGCTGATGGACAGTAAGCTCTATTGAGTCGAAACGATGAAGCTCCGATGAGTAAAAGCGATAAGCTCTTACGAGTGATATATCAGTAAGCTCTTATGAGCTGTGGTGAGTCCGCAACATATGCAGGATCTCGACCAAAACGGTAACCCTAGTGACATGTCACTCGTATCCTACGACTTTCTACGGTTCAAACGGGACTCGGTATTCAATAATTCTCATCAATTAGGAATTCGAACTCAATAATACCATTTACTCAATTATACTTTCATTTCAAATAATTTACAAGTATTTAAAGATTCAATTCTAATTATACAAACTTACCTCGAGTTGCTTGGATTGAAATTATCGACTATTCGCCCACTTTTCCTTTTCCCCGATCTAAAACCAATCTCAGCTTATCTTGATCTATATATTATCAAATTTAGCACATTCAGAATTCGGTCTATTCAATTTAGTCCAAATTTCACTTTAAGGCATTTTTACACATTTGCCCCTAATATTTCACATCTTTTACAATTTAGTCCTTATTTCATAAAATCACAAATTCATGCAATTTAACCATGACTCATGCTAGCCGAATTTCTCTAGTACTCATATTAGCCCATATTTCTCATTTATTCACACTTTTAACCACCACATTTCACATTTTCTCAATTTAATCCCTTTTTGACATTTTTGTCAAAAATTACTTTACAAAAGCTATTAATCTAACATTAAACCTTCCAAATCTATCATAATTCATCAAATTACTCAAGAATTCAACAATGGCAACATGAAAAATCTTTAACAGTTTCAAAATCTAAGGTACAGGCTTGCTAGAATACGAAGCAATAATCACAAAAACATAGAAATTATTAAAAACGGGACAAAAATCATACCAATATGAGCAATGCAAGCTTGGTCGAATATCAAGTATAAAAATGGCTTCTCTCCTTATGAAAATCGGTGGAAGATGATAGTTGAAGATGATGATATATTTGTTTTATTTATTTTTATCATTAATAACCTAATTACTTAATTAACCTTCAAAACATTTAAAAATTACCAAATTGCCAAGCCAACACATTCCACTAACTCATTAATGGACTATTAACCACATAAGGACCTCCATTTTAGGGTTCTATAGCTATTAGACACCTTTAGCTAATAGAACACAAGTTTTACACTTTACGCGATTTAGTCTTTTTTATCAAATTAAGCATTCAAACGATAAAATTTCATAATGAAAATTTCATACAATCATACTATCGTGCTATAGACATTAAAATAATAATAAAATAAATATTTTGACTTTGGATTTGTGGTCCCAAAACCACTATTCTGATTTGACTAAAAACGGGCTGTTACACCGTGTTTCTTTGAAGCCTTATTGTAGGGTATGGTACCATTTTCTTAAATCTCACCTTAAACCTTCAACTCATAACTTTACTATTTCAAAGGAACGCATGTTGTTACTGCAGTCTATTATGACTGGAAGAAAGATAAATGTTGGAAAAATTATTTTTAGAGAAGTTCATCGTTGCGCACAAAAGAATGCAGGCACCCTGAACTTTCCATCTCTCATTATTGTACTTTGTTAAAGGGTTAATGTCTCTATCCAAGAAAATAAGGACAAAATCCCTAACAAAGAAGCCATCACCAAACAGATTGCAATGAGATTTTTAAGGGAATAAGTGCTACGGCATCCTAGCTCTACATCAACCTTTTCTCCACCTACTGGTACCCATGCCACTCCATCCACATCTCACAATGATTTCGAGTAGCAAGTTCTCGATGCTATTAAAATGTTGAAACAACAGTTTCGTTTGATGGAGAAGCAACAATTGAGGATAGCTACTATTCTAAGAAGGGCTCAAGAAGAAATGGCTTTATTTTGGGGCTATGTCAGAAAGAGGGATAATGCCATCAAGAAATCTCTTCAGAAAAAATTTACCAGGCCCATGCCTGCATCCCCTACTTTTCCCAAAGAGTTGTTATTAGATCCAAAGGATAAAGATGAGGGGAAAGTCAAAGCCGTTGTAACACCCCTTACCTGTATTCGACGCTAGAACAGGGTACGAGGCGTTGCCGGACTTATACGCAAGCAATCATACAAAATTGAGACATGAATTTTGACTCAAATTTAAAAATTTTCATAAACATTCATACAGTCCCTTAAACGAGCCTACGAGGCCCAAAACATACATTATGAGTGGTTCGGGACTAAACCGAGAACTTTAGAAACTTTTGGGAAACTTAGAAAATTTTCTACGAAAAAGGTCCACACGCCCGTGTGGGTGAAGGGACACGCCCGTGTGACATACCACACGCCCGAGCTTCAGGCCGTGTCCAAAATAGGGAAAATTCTGTTTATGACATCATAAACCAAATAAGGTCACACAGTCAAGGCACACGCCCGTGTCCTTAGGCCATGTGGCGAATTAAATTCCAAAAAAATCAAGTGCAGACTTCACACTGCCTGGGCGCATGCCCATGTCCTATAGTCGTGTCTCTCACATAGCCGAGACACACGACCGTGTCTCGTGCCCGTGTGTTTACTACTGGGCATTTTGTTTTGCATTAATTAGGGTGCAAGGGACACACGGCCATAACACACACCCTTGGGGCTAGCCGTGTGTCACACATGGCCTAGACACACGCCCGTGTGTCTACCCGTGTGGACAAAATAAGGTTGTTTACCAAGCCTTTTTGCCACCCATACTTGCACCAACCTACACAACATCAAAACTACACCAATCCAAACACATATATATGACTTCAAGGCACTTAACATGACATAACTAAGTGCTTCACCATCATCAAACATCCATAATCACATGCAACACATCATCATCCGACCATCAATAACCATAGGCCATATCATAATGGCATTGGCACATGCATGCATATATGAATAGGTTTACAACCAAATAATCATTATGAGCCACATCCCATGGCCTTATACAAAATGAATTAAATATCATCATAAGCCAACACATTTGGCTAAACCAATATGACATATAACAAAAAGACCAAGTCCCTATACATGTCATACTCAAAATGTTGAGACTAACTATACCCAAAGGTTCCAATTGATAGTGTGATCGAGTCTCCGACGTCCTTCGATCCCCGAGCTAGCTTGGTGATGCTATAAGAAAATGGAAAAGAAAGGGGAGTAAGCATAAAGCTTAGTAAGTTTGCATGTAAATAATTAACAACATTAACCATGCATTATTATACTCATAACATAATGTAATTTATGACAATGTCATCAAGTATCATAGATACAATTTAAATCGTGTCATTTACATAATGTACAATAAAACTCGTGATCATGATTTATTCATTCACTTCTTACCAAGGTCTCATCTATTTATAATCTCAATATTTATGAGCTTTGTGTACATACCTATACCCTTTCAACATGATCATACCTTGTCATCTCGTTAACATAATCTTTGGATTACCCGTTGAACCGCTTGGAATACTAAAGGATACTCGGGAATAACATACACATATAATCATACCAATGCCATATCCCAGATATAGTCTTACATGGGATCACATATCGACGCCTATAGCCCAGCTATGGTCTTACACGATTCTCATATCAATGCCATGTCCCAGACATGGTCTTACACGAAATCTAAGAACGATGCCATATCCCAGATATGGTCTTACACGTAAACTCATAACCCTAATGTCATGACATTTGTATCCTAACTATTCTTAAGGTTCAACCGGGAGCATTCATTTATTCTCGGAGCATTCATAGTGACCATACCTCGTCTGAAATGCAGTTTTCGACACGTTCGAGTCTTTAACTCTCAACTGATAGTAACCGGACCTCAAGTCTATCTTGGAAAATATTGTGGCTCCCTTCAATTGGTCAAAAAAATCATCTATTCTCGGTAAAGGATACTTATTCTTTATGGTCACCTTATTGAGTATCGGTAGTCAATGCGAGCCTCATAGATCCATCTTTCTTTTTCAAAAATAATAATCTGGTGCACCCTACGGAGAAAAACTAGGTCTCATGAAACCTTTATCCGTCAATTCTTGCAATCGAGCTTTTAACTCCTTTAATTCGGTCGGAGCCATTCTGCATGCGAGCAATCGAAATAGGTGCGATGCAGGGACTAACTCAATACCAAATTCAACTTCTCTAATCGAGGCAATCCGGCAATTCTTCCGGAACACATCCGGATACTCACATACTACCAAACCTTGATTCAATTTTTCAACTCAAACTTTTTTGTATTCAACGCATAAAAAGCAAGATAAGCTTCACAACCCTTTCTTATACATGTCCGAGCAATCATAGAAGAAATCACTACAGAGCAAGCTATTCGATTCCTCTGATTCAACCCAAGAATATCACCACTTTCACATTTTAATTCAATGATTTTCCTTCCACGAGTTTACTACCACATCATGCATTGTCAACCAATCCATACCAAGTATTATATCAAATTCATCAAATGGAAAAAGCATAAGATTAGCTTTGAAAACAAAGTGACCTCTAATCATCAAAGGATAATTTTTACATACTTTATCAACTAACACATAGTTGCCTAGAGGTTTGACACTTTTATCACAAATTGCAGTAGACTCAACATGCATATTCATACTAGATACCAATTTCACACATACATACGAATGGGTAAATCCTGGATCAATAAAAGCAACAACAGGAGTATCATAAAGAGAAAAAGTACCCGTAATCACATCAGGAGATGAAGCCTCTTCGCGAGCGCGAATGGCATAAGTCCTCGCAGGTGCTCTACCTTCGGGCCTCATAGCTAGATCTCTAGGTGCACTCTTACTACTCACTCCATTTCTTGGATTTCTCTGTAGCCTCCCTCTAGAAGTAGTATTACCTAATCTATTATGAAATTTCTCTTTTTCAGCCATCTCAGGGCAATCTCTAATGAAATGATCTTGGGAACCACACTTGAAACAAGTTCGATCATTCACCAGACACTCACCGGGGTGACGTCTACCGCAATGCGGACATTTAGGTCTACTAGGTCAAGCATTACCCACACTCACTATCGAAGTAGTCTGAGCCTTATGACCCGAATACTGTTTCCCATGGTTTCTGTTTGAAAACCCAACTGAATCACTGGATCGAGTATTAAACTCTCTCGATTTCTTAGATGAGGACTGAAATGACTTTCCCATCTATCTTTTCTTCGAATCTTGAGACTCAAATTAGCTTTTCTTTTCTCTTTAGCCAACTCCTCGGCCTTACAAGCTCTCTCTACAAGCATAACAATTTTTTTTAGTTCGAGAATGCCAACCAATAACCGGATGTCTTCGTTCAACCCATCTTCAAATCTTTTACACATGATGGCTTCAGTCGAAACACATTCTCGAGCGTATTTACTCAATCTCACAAACTCACTTTCATATTTTGTTACCGTCATTAGGCCCTGTTTTAACTCAAGAAACTCCTTTCTCATCTGATCAATAAACCTCTGGCTAATATACTTTTTACGAAACTCTTCTTGGAAAAATTCCCAATTAACTCTCTCCCTTGGTACAACCGACACAAGGGTGTTCCACCACTGATAAGCCGAGTCTCTCAAAAGTGACATAACATATTTCATACATTCCTCGGGTGTGCATGATAACTCATCAAATACCCTGATGGTATTCTCGAGCCAGAACTCTACGCTTTCGGGATCATAAACTATACTAGCTCAGAACTCTTCGGCTCCTTGCTTTCGAATTTTATCCACTGGAGGTCTATTCAATCTTATAAAATCCATACCTTGGGGTGCTACAGGAACAGGTTGAGGAATAGGTGGGGGTGGAGAGGGTTGAGCGTTCAGGTTTGTTCTAACGAACTCCATATACCGGGCATTCATCATAGGGAGAAAGGCTTCTCTAGCCTCTTCTCCTCCTCCCCGAATCACGATTCTGAGTCTACTTTCAATCAAGCGCGCCCCTGAGCAGGAGCCGCGCGATTACTTTCTACATCATCACTTCACTCGATTGGGATCCATTACTATATGAAAACACAATTTAAAAGGTCAGGACTTGTCACACTATCACAATTCATTTATGGCATGTATAGCTAGACTCGTGCACACGCTACGTTAATCCAAGAATCGACTAAACCATAGCTCTGATACCACTAAATGTAACACCCCTTACCCGTATTCGACGTCGAAACAGGGTACGAGGTGTTCCCAGACTTATACGCAAGCAATCATACAAAACCGACACACGAATTTCCACTCAAATTTTAAACTTTTCATAAACATTCATATCGTCCCTTAAACGAGCCTACGAGGCCCAAAACATACATTAGGAGTGGTTCGGGACTAAATCGAAAACTTAAGAAACTTTCGAGAAACTTAGAAAATTTTCCATGAAAAAGGTCCACACGCCCGTGTGGGTGAAGGGACACGCCCGTGTGACATACCACACGCCCGCGCTTCAGGCCGTGTCCAAAATAGGGAACATTCTGTTTATGACGTCATCAACCAAATAAGGTCACACGGCCAAGGCACACGCCCGTGTCCTTAGGCCGTGTGGCGAATTAAATTCCAAAAAAATCAAGTGCAGACTTCACACGGCCTGGGCGCATGCCCATGTCCTATACCCGTTCCTCTTACACGATCGAGACACACGGCCATGTCTCGTGCCCGTGTGTTTACTACTGGGCATTCTGTTTTGCATTAATTAGGATGCAAGGGACACACTGCCATAACACACGCCCTTGGTCAAGCCTTTTTGCCACCCGTTCTTGCACCAACCTACACAACATCAAAACTACACCTATCCAAACATATATATATGACTTCAAGGCACTTAACATGACATAACTAAGTGCTTTACCATCATCAAACATCCATAATCACATGCAACACATCATCATCCGACCATCAATAACCATAGGCCATATCATAATGGCATTGGCACATGCATGCATATATGAATAGGTTTACAACCAAATAATCATTATGAGCCACATCCCATGGCCTTATACAAAATGAATCAAATATCATCATAAGCCAACACATTTGGCTAAACCAATATGACATATAACAAAAAGACCAAGTCCCTATACATGCCATACTCAAAATGTTGAGACTAACTATACCCAAAGGTTCCAATTGATAGTGTGACCGAGTCTCCGACGTCCTTCGATCCCCGAGCTAGCTTGGCGATGCTATAAGAAAATGGAAAAAAAAGGGGAGTAAGCATAAAGCTTAGTAAGTTTGCATGTAAATAATTAACAACATTAACCATGCATTATTATACTCATAACATAATGTAATTTATGACAATGTCATCAAGTATCATAGATACAATTTAAATCGTGTCATTTACATAATGTACAATAAAACTCGTGATCATGATTTATTCATTCACTTCTTACCAAGGTCTCATCTATTTATAATCTCAATATTTATGAGCTTTGTCTACATACCTATACCCTTTCAACATGATCATACCTTGTCATCTCGTTAACATAATCTTTGGATTACCCGTTGAACCGCTTGGAATACTAAAGGATACTTGGGAATAACATACACATATAATCATAACAATGCCATATCCCAGATATGGTCTTACATGGGATCACATATCGACGCCTATAGCCCAGCTATGGTCTTACACGATTCTCATATCAATGCCATGTCCCAGACATGGTCTTACACGAAATCTCGTAACGATGCCATATCCCAGATATGGTCTTACACGTAAACTCATAACCCTAATGTCATGACATTTGTATCCTAACTATTCTTAAGGTTCAACCGGGAGCATTCATTTATTCTCGGAGCATTCATAGTGACCATACCTCGTCTGAAATGCAGTTTTCGACACGTTCGAGTCTTTAACTCTCAACTGATAGTAACCGGACCTCAAGTCTATCTTGGAAAATATTGTGGCTCCCTTCAATTGGTCAAAAAAATCATCTATTCTCGGTAAAGGATACTTATTCTTTATGGTCACCTTATTGAGCTGTCGGTAGTCAATGCAGAGCCTCATAGATCCATCTTTCTTTTTCAAAAATAATACCGGTGCACCCCACGGAGAAAAACTAGGTCTCGCAAAACCTTTATCCGTCAATTCTTGCAACTGAGCTTTTAACTCCTTTAATTCGGTCGGAGCCATTCTGTACGGAGCAATCGAAATAGGTGCAGTACCAGGGACTAACTCAATACCAAATTCAACTTCTCTAACTGGAGGCAATCCGGGCAATTCTTTCGGAAACACATCTGGATACTCACATACTACCGGCACTGATTCAATTTTTCAACTCAAACTTTTTTGTATTCAACGCAAAAGCAAGATAAGCTTCACAACCCTTTCTTATACATGTCTGAGCAATCATAGAAGAAATCACTACAGGCAAGCTATTCGATTCCTCTGATTCAACCCGAAGAATATCACCACTTTCACATTTTAATTCAATGATTTTCCTTCCACAGTTTACTACCACATCATGCATTGTCAACCAATCCATACCAAGTATTATATCAAATTCATCAAATGGAAAAAGCATAAGATTAGCCTGAAAACAGTGACCTCTAATCATCAAAGGATAATTTTTACATACTTTATCAACTAACACATAGTTGCCTAGAGGGTTTGACACTTTTATCACAAATTCTGTAGACTCAACATGCATATTCATACTAGATACCAATTTCACACATACATACGAATGGGTAAATCCTGGATCAATAAAAGCAACAACAGGAGTATCATAAAGAGAAAAAGTACCCGTAATCACATCAGGAGATGAAGCCTCTTCGCGAGCGCGAATGGCATAAGTCCTCGCAGGTGCTCTACCTTCGGGCCTCATAGCTAGATCTCTAGGTGCACTCTTACTACTCACTCCATTTCTTGGATTTCTCTGTAGCCTCCCTCTAGAAGTAGTATTACCTAATCTATTATGAAATTTCTCTTTTTCAGCCATCTCAGGGCAATCTCTAATGAAATGATCTTGGGAACCACACTTGAAACAAGTTCGATCATTCACCAGACACTCACCGGGGTGACGTCTACCGCAATGCGGACATTTAGGTCTACTAGGTCAAGCATTACCCACACTCACTATCGAAGTAGTCTGAGCCTTATGACCCGAATACTGTTTCCCATGGTTTCTGTTTGAAAACCCAACTGAATCACTGGATCGAGTATTAAACTCTCTCGATTTCTTAGATGAGGACTGAAATGACTTTCCCATCTATCTTTTCTTCGAATCTTGAGACTCAAATCAGCTTTTCTTTTCTCTTTAGCCAACTCCTCGGCCTTACAAGCTCTCTCTACAAGCATAACAATTTTTTTTAGTTCGAGAATGCCAACCAATAACCGGATGTCTTCGTTCAACCCATCTTCAAATCTTTTACACATGATGGCTTCAGTCGAAACACATTCTCGAGCGTATTTACTCAATCTCACAAACTCACTTTCATATTTTATTCTGAGTCATTAGGCCTGTTTTAACTCAAGAAACTCCTTTCTCATCCGATCAATAAACCTCTGGCTAATATACTTTTTACGAAACTCTTCTTGGAAAAATTCCCAATTAACTCTCTCCCTTGGTACAACCGACACAAGGGTGTTCCACCACTGATAAGCCGAGTCTCTCAAAAGTGACATAACATATTTCATACATTCCTCGGGTGTGCATGATAACTCATCAAATACCCTGATGGTATTCTCGAGCCAGAACTCTACGCTTTCGGGATCATAAACTATACTAGCTCAGAACTCTTCGGCTCCTTGCTTTCGAATTTTATCCACTGGAGGTCTATTCAATCTTATAAAATCCATACCTTGGGGTGCTACAGGAACAGGTTGAGGAATAGGTGGGGGTGGAGAGGGTTGAGCGTTCAGGTTTGTTCTAACGAACTCCATATACCAGGCATTCATCATAGGGAGAAAGGCTTCTCTAGCCTCTTCTCCTCCTCCCTGACTCACAGTTACAGGTCTACTTTCAACTGGCGCTGCCCCTTGAGCAGGAGCCGGCGCATTACTTTCTACATCATCAGCTTCAGCTCGATTGGGATCCATTACTATATGAAAACACAATTTAAAAGGTCAGGACTCGTCACACTATCACAATTCATTTATGGCATGTATAGCTAGACTCGTGCACACGCTACGTTAATCCAAGAATCGACTAAACCATAGCTCGATACCACTAAATGTAACACCCTTACCCGTATTCGACGTCGAAGCAGTGCGAGGTGTTCCTGACTTATCATGCAAGCAATCATACAAAACCGACACATGAATTTCCACTCAAATTTTAAACTTTTCATAAACATTCATATCGTCCCTTAAACGAGCCTACGAGGCCCAAAACATACATTAGGAGTGGTTCGGGACTAAATCGAAAACTTAAGAAACTTTCGAGAAACTTAGAAAATTTTCCATGAAAAAGGTCCACACGCCCGTGTGGGTGAAGGGACACGCCCGTGTGACATACCACACGCCCGCGCTTCAGGCCGTGTCCAAAATAGGGAACATTCTGTTTATGACGTCATCAACCAAATAAGGTCACCGGGCCAAGGCACACGCCCGTGTCCTTAGGCCGTGTGGCGAATTAAATTCCAAAAATCAAGTGCGGACTTCACGGCTGGGCGCATGCCCATGTCCTATACCCGTTCCTCTTACACGATCGAGACACACGGCCATGTCTCGTGCCCGTGTGTTTACTCATGGGCATTCTGCTTTGCATTAATTAGGATGCAAGGGACACACCGCCATAACACACGCCCTTGGTCAAGCCTTTTGCCACCCATTCTTGCACCAACCTACACAACATCAAAACTACACCTATCCAAACATATATATATGACTTCAAGGCACTTAACATGACATAACTAAGTGCTTTACCATCATCAAACATCCATAATCACATGCAACACATCATCATCCGACCATCAATAACCATAGGCCATATCATAATGGCATTGGCACATGCATGCATATATGAATAGGTTTACAACCAAATAATCATTATGAGCCACATCCCATGGCCTTATACAAAATGAATCAAATATCATCATAAGCCAACACATTTGGCTAAACCAATATGACATATAACAAAAAGACCAAGTCCCTATACATGCCATACTCAAAATGTTGAGACTAACTATACCCAAAGGTTCCAATTGATAGTGTGACCGAGTCTCAGACGTCCTTGATCCCCGAGCTAGCTTGGCGATGCTATAAGAAAATGGAAAAAAAAGGGGAGTAAGCATAAAGCTTAGTAAGTTTGCATGTAAATAATTAACAACATTAACCATGCATTATTATACTCATAACATAATGTAATTTATGACAATGTCATCAAGTATCATAGATACAATTTAAATCGTGTCATTTACATAATGTACAATAAAACTCGTGATCATGATTTATTCATTCACTTCTTACCAAGGTCTCATCTATTTATAATCTCAATATTTATGAGCTTTGTGTACATACCTATACCCTTTCAACATGATCATACCTTGTCATCTCGTTAACATAATCTTTGGATTACCCGTTGAACCGCTTGGAATACTAAAGGATACTTGGGAATAACATACACATATAATCATACCAATGCCATATCCCAGATATGGTCTTACATGGGATCACATATCGACGCCTATAGCCCAGCTATGGTCTTACACGATTCTCATATCAATGCCATGTCCCAGACATGGTCTTACACGAAATCTCGTAACGATGCCATATCCTGGATATGGTCTTACACGTAAACTCATAACCCTAATGTCATGACATTTGTATCCTAACTATTCTTAAGATTCAACCGGGAGTTTTACCGTATCGAATCTTTGCCGAACAAATTCATAATGATAATTGTACAAGTCATGCAATAACAAAATATTAAATACATAATATAAGTTGCATTATTTACACACGAACTTACCTCGGTACAAAATATGGCTAACTAATTCGATTTAGTCCACAACTTTATTCTTTCCCCAGTCTAGGTTCGGACTCTATTTTTCTTGATCTATAATAGGAAATTTAGCTCATTTAATTATCACAATGCTCAAATCAGTCCAAAAACCATACTTTGGAAAAATTATAGTTTTTCCCCTAAACTTTCACATATTTACAAATCAGTCCCTAGGCTCGTAAAATGAAATGTGTCTATTTTCTTTGTTACCCAAGCCTAGCCGAACTTAATACATGCTCATAACAGCCCACATTTCCCTTCAAATCAGATTTTTACTACTCATTTTACAACTTTTACAAAAAGGTCCTTTGTATGTGTTTTCATCAAAAAATCACTTAGTAAAAGATGTTTATTACACATCAAACTTTCATAATCTACCATGAAACATAAAAACACATGCATGTCACACATGGGTAAATTTTTAAACATGAACCCTAGCTCAAATAAATTGTAGAAATAGCTAGATCGGTTGATAACAACTTAAAAAACGTAAAGAACATTAAAAACGGGGCTAGGATGTACTTACTATCAAGCTTGAAAAGTGAAGAAACCCTAGCTATGGAGAGCTTCAAAGTTTTGGCCCTAGCTTGAAGAAGATGAGCAAAATTTGCTTCATTTTTCCCTTTTTAATCTTTTATTAATCAAATGACCAAAATGCCATTTTTACTAAACTTTAAAATTTTACCTACTCATGCCCATTTTTTGTCCATAAAAATAGTAATTGGAAAAATTGCTATTTAAGGACCTCTAATTAATAATCCAAAGCTATTTCATACTTAAAGCTTCTAGAATCTCATTCTTTGGAACTTTTGCAATTTAGTCCAAAAAGTCAAATTGGACACTTATTCACAAAATTTCTTCATGAAACTTTCACACAATCATGCAAAAATGTCATGGACCTCAAAACAATCATAAAACAAATATTTCTACTTTGGATTTGTGGTCTCAAAACCACTATTCTGACTAGACCCAAAATCGAGATGTTACAGCCGCATTAACGAACACTACCACATATCTAGCCACTGCAGAATAGAATAACAAAAAAATGGTGGGGGAGGAAGATAAAACAGAATCGGTGAACATTGAATCAGATAAGGAAGGAGATAACATGAATCAAACTTCTACACCACAGGAACCTGCTACTCACCTCAAACCATTGCACCCATATCAGAGTAAGATCGTGAGATTAATCAACTGATTGATGATCTCACAAAATCAGATGATGATAATGGTGAGGTGCCAATAAATCAGCTCAATCGGAAGAAGCGTTACAAGCATGCTGCCAGGAAATCCACCCGACCCAACTAAAGTAATACAAATCCTTTCCAAGCTTTTGTTTTTACTTTTCATTTTCATAGTATTTTTTTTTTCATTTTTACATGTGTTTTTCATGCATTCATAATTGTTTTCATTGCATTTTCTACATACCTATTTGTTTTTGCATACATGAAATTTTGTGTCTGGCCATGCATTGTGACAATGCATCCTTTAGGTTTGGGGGTGTGTTGTACATATTGCATGAATTGGATATTTTGTTTAAACATTAGATCATTTTGTTACTCATTTTGCCATAACATAAAAATGTTAAATGACTGTAATAGCCCATTTTTAGTCAAACCAGAACAGTGGTTTCGGGACCACAAATCTGAAGTCAAAATATTTATTTTATTAAAGTTTACAGTATGATAAAATTATGGTGTGAAAGTTTCGTAAAGAAATTTTACTGTTTGAATGGTTAATTTGATAAAAATGACTAAATCGCGTAAAGTGCAAAAGTGTCCTTCTATTAGTTAAGAGTGTTAAATAGCTTTTGCTTTTAAATATATGGCCTTAAATGGTAATTAAGCCATTTGAAAGATGATTGGACATTAATGGACATGAAATGGATGATATTAATAGTTTTTCATTAAGGTTAAAATAGTAATTAGCATAATTAACTTATATTAATTAAAACAAAAACAATTTTGTGTCCATCTTTCTCTTTTTGGCCGAATATTGAAGAAGAAGAAAGCATCTTGTTGTGTTTTAGGGTTCGGCACTTGTAAGCTTAAATTGGTAAGTCATTTTGACTCGGTTTTTAATGATTTCTATATTTTTGAGATCGTTGCTTCGTATTCTAGCTAGCCCGTACCTTAAATTTCGAAATTGTTAAAGATTTATCATCTTGCTATTGTTGAATACTTGAGTAATTTGATGGTTGATGATGGATTTTGAATAGTTGTTGATAGTTAAACTAGTTTTGTAAAGTGATTTTTGACAAAAATGTCAAAAAGGGGTTAATTTGTAAAAAAGTAAAGTTACGTGGGTAAAAGTGTGATAAAACAAAAGATATGGGCTGCTAGGGACTCCATTAAAATTTGGCTAAGCATGGGTTTGAACTAAATTACATGAATTTGCAATTTTATGTGATAAGGACTAAATTGTAAAAATGTAAAAGTTTAGGGGCAAATGTGTAAAATAGCCCTAACGTGTGTTTTGGACTAAATTGAATAAATAGTTGATTGAATAAGCTAATTTTAATAATCTATAGATCAAGATAACCCGAGATCAGGATTAGATCGGGGAAAAAGAAAGGTTGATGATTAGCCGATATTTCTATCCGAGCAACTTGATGTAAGTTCGTATAATTAGAATCGAACTTTTAAATGCATGTAATCATTTGAAATGAATGTATATAATTGAGTAAATGATCTACTTGAAATTCAAATGTCTTATTGATATGGTTTGATGGCTACCGAGCCCCGTTTGAACCGTAGGAATTCGTAGGATACGAGTGACATGTCACTAAGGTTACCGTTTAGGTCGAGATCCTGCATGTGTTGTAGACTTACCGTAGCTCGTATGAGCTTACTGATATATTAGCTCATAAGAGCTTACCGTTTCAGCTTAATAGAGCTTACTGTCCATCAACTCAGGAGGAGCTTACTGATCATAGCTCGAAAGAGCAAAAATGATAATGAATTGAAGGATTACTGATTTATATGTTATGTATATCATCCGAGTGTCCCTCGATATTCTAATAGGTTCAACGGGCATAAATTATGTTATTGGTTATGTGAATAAGGTATGTGTTATACAGATGAATTACTGTTCTATGGATGAAATACTGTTTAAACAGATGAGTTACTGTTATCAAATGATTTAATGTTTATATTATTGAGAGTGAAATGTAACAAATGATGTACATGATATATGAATTTGATATGATGCAATGTATTGGGTATTAAATTGAGATAATGGGTGATTACATGCACTTATGTGACTAGCTTGTTGATGAATGCTTATGTATAGGCATTTGGCAAATGAATTTGATATACTTTGTTTAATTGTTTGATTAGGTATAAAGGGTAAGTTAAATTCTGAATTATACGGGCTTACTAAGCTTTAAAGCTTACTCTGTTTCTTTTTCCATGTTTTATAGAGGTTCGATAGCTCGCTCGATCCGGATAAATTCAGAGTTACGCATCACACTATCCAGTTGTTGTTTGGTACTTTTGAACTCTTGGATATTTGTAAATATGGCATGTATAGGCTAGTTATAGAGATGATAGTTATGGTTATTTGAGATAGTGATTTTGGTACATGTTGTGGTATAAGTTAAAGCCATGTGATTTGGCTTAACTTGGTATAATGTTTTGGTTGTGTATAAGTGTTCAAATATGGTATGTTTTGGCAAGTAGTAGATGGAATGGAAATATGCAAATGTTGTCTTGATTTGCAATAGGCATATGAATGTAAAATGCATGATATTAATTAGGTATTTGAATATTATGTCGAATTGGTATAAAATGTGTATGAAATGTTGTGGATTCACTGCCTATTGGGTTATAAAATGTTGCAATTTATGCTTGTGCATGCATGTATATATAGGGTGGCAAAATGGCTTTACAAATAGCCTATTTTGTCCACACGGGCGTGTGTCTCAGTCGTGTGCGACATACGGTCATGTTACACGGCCATGTGTCCCCTGGTGTTGAAATTAAAATCTATGCTCCACAGGTCTCACACACGGGCGTGTGACCGGTCGTGTGGTACAAGGCAGTATACCCCCTAATTGGCACACGGCCTAGCACACAGGCGTGTGACTTGGCCGTGTTGCATAAGTCAGTATACCCTACAGTTTTGGCATGGCCTAGCACACGGCCTGGCACACGGGCGTGTGTGGCCTCTTCGAAGGGCACATAGGCTAGACACACGAGCGTGTGGTTAACTGTGTGACCCAAGTCAGTATGTACCCCCTGTTTTCACACGACTGGAGACACGGGCGTGTCTGCAAGCCATGTGAGACACACGGCCTGGTCACACGGGCGTGTGTCCTCTGTATTGAGAAAACTTTTCAAAGTTTCAATTTATAAGTTATCGGTTTAGTCCCGAACCGCTCCTAAAGCATGTTTAAGGCCTAGTAGGCTATTGTAAGGGACAAATTGAATGATGATTGTAAGAAATGATTGAATGCACGAGAAAAGTACGGTTATATGTGTTATAAGTTCGATAATGCTCCGTAACCCTATTCCGGCGTTGAATACGGGTGAGGGGTGTTACAATGACTGTTAGACCATGAAAAGTATATTTTTATCTATGATGTTTGATGAGGATAATAACTCTTCAAACTGTGAAAATTGTGATAATTGATTAGGTATGTTTAGCTTAGGATAGTCGTGTGACAATTGATGCCTAAACGTAGAATGACCTAAGTATAATCGCAATTAGTTTATAGTAAGGTTTTTTTAATATACTTAGAAGTCTTGAAACTATTATTATTAAATTAGCATTGTGTAATAATAAATACCATGGCAAAGTTGAGGGTAAAAGAATAAATAAAATAAAATTCAAAAAACCACTATAAATCACTCCAATGTTCGAAATTGTTGAGTAGGCCAGTAATACTCTATTTTCTCCATTGTATTATTGATCAGAAAAGCAAGAACAAATAAGAGTGAGTAAAAAAATAATTTAGGGGCACTCCACTGTAGTAGTAGGCTGAATAGCTAAGGGGTAGTTTTGTAACAGCCCGTTTTTAGTCAAATCAGAATAGTGGTTTCGAGACCACAAATATAAAATCAGAATTATTACTTTATTATTATTTTAATGTCTACAGCATGATAATATGTTTGTGTGAAAATTTCGTTAAGAAATTTTATCATTTGATTAGTTAATTTGATAAAAAGGACTAAATCGCGTAAAGTAAAAAATTGGAGTTCTATAAGCTAAAAAGGTTTATTAGCTATGAAATTAAATAGTGGAGGTCCTTATGTTGTAAATAGACCATTTGAAATATAAGTGGACAAGTACGGACAAGTATTAAGTTATTTTTATGTTATATAACCAAGGTTAATTTTGGTATTTAGAAATTAAGTTAAAATAAATAAAACAAAATAAAATCTTCACCTAATGTCATCATCTCCAACCGATTTTAAAGAGAAGGGAGCCATTATTTTAGGTTTTTCATTCGGTCATGGTTTAATAGCTCATTAAGGTATGATTTTTGTCCTGTTTTTAATGATTTCTATGTTTTTGAGATCGTTGCAACTAGGTCTAGCTAGCCCAGGGACTAATTTGCAAAACTGTTAAAGATTTTAGAGGTTGCCATTGATGAATACATGTGTGTTTTGATGTTTGATGGTAGATTATGAATGTTTGTTGTGAATTATACAAGTTTTGTTAAGTGATTTTTAGTGAAAATGCAAATTAGGGATTACTTTGTGAAAAGTGTAAAATTCATGGTTAAAATGTGAAATAAATGAAAAATATGGGCTGCTTTGGTAATAAGAGAAATTCGGCTAGCATGGGTAGGGACCTAATTGCATGAATTTGTGATTTTATGAAATAAGGACTAAATTGTAAAAGATGTGAAACATTAGGGGCAATTGTTTAAAAATGCCTTAAAGTGAATTCTGGACTAAATTGAATAGAGAGATGATTAAATAAATTAATTTTGACATATAGATCAAGAAAAGCAAAACTCAGATCTAAATCGAGGGAAAAACAAAGTTCTCGACTAATCGACTAGCTTAGTTGTTTTTACATCCGAGGTAAGTTCGTATGTAATAAGCATTATTATAATTATGTTTTTATTGCTTTGATATTGTATGAATTGTGAATACGACTCTACGGGCACGTTCGATGAAGATTTGGCAAGTGTGAAATCCCAGTTGAACCTTAGGAATAGATTTGGATACTAGTGACATGCCATTAGAGGATTATTGTGATTATGTGATCCGGTGCCGGTCCAGTCGTCCCTACCACGATGGTGAGTATATCAGCATGTGTTGCGGTTACTTGACAGCTTGTGTGAGCAGCACCGTGTAGCTACATCTTGACCCATAGCTTGTGTGAGTAGGCCCGTTGATAGCTCGAGAGTGAGCATTTATGTGATATGTGATTGAGATAGCTTCGGCTATATATGTGGCACTTTGGGTGCGAGTTTCCCATGTATCCGATAGTATTCCAAATGGTTAAATGGGTAAATGAAAGATGTGGTTGAGTATGAGATTGATACGAGATGGTACATGTATGTACATGAACCGTATAAGCTTTAAATCGAAGAAATTGTGAAGTGCACATATAAGCATATGATTAAACATGTGAAAGGTTTGTTAGTTAACATGAATTACATGTTGATATGTTCAAATTGATGATTAGTGTATTTATGATTAGTTTGAGTTTATTCCATACGAGCTTACTAAGCTATAAAGCTTACTTTGTTTAAATTTTTCGTGTTTTATAGAGATTTCAAAGCTAGCTCGGATTTGGGGATCGTCGGAGACTTTGTCACACTATCCAATTATCAAATTGGTACTTTTGAACTTATGTTTTGAGTATATGGCATGTATAGGGACTTTGGTCATTTTGGTTATGTGTTAATAATGAATTTAGTTATTTGAAATGGTTTGTAAATGTAAGTGATTTGGTTGTTTATATAGCCATGAAAGTTGGCTTATTTTGGTATGTTTGAATCATGTATATATATGTGTATGTGGCTTTTGTGATGTTTAGAAAATAGATCAAATGATGCATAGTTGATAATGGTCATATTGATGATTTAAGGAAGCAAAAATTGGTACAAATGGTATGGCATGTTTTGGTGATTTGTGTATATGTAAAATGGAAGTATAGAATGTGCATGATATGTGTTTGAATTGGCTGGTTTAAATGCTTATATATGCTATGTGTTGGTGCCAATTGATATGGTGTAGGTACATGCAAGTTTGGGTGGCAAAATGGCTTGGCAAATAGCCTATTTTTTTCCACACGGGCGTGTGTTTCAGCCGTGTGTGATACACGGCCATGTACACGGCCGTGTGTCCCCTGGTGTTGAAATTAAAACCAAGTCAGTATGCTCCACACGGCCTCACACACGGGCATGTGACTTGGTCATGTGGCATAAGTCAGTATACCCTATAGGTTTGACAATGCCTAGCACAAGACCGGCACACGGGCGTGTATGGCCATTTTTAGGGCACACGGGCTAGCCATACGGGCATGTGTGTTGGCCGTGTGACCCAAGTCAGAGAGCTACACAGGGTCGGACATGGGCTGGGACACGGTCATATGCTTCTATTTCGAATGTCCACACGGCATGTGACAAAGGCGTGTGTCCCCTATTTTTTTAAAAAATTTCTATATGTTCAAAAAGTTTCCAAAGTTATCGGTTTAGTCCTGAACCACTCCTAATTCATGTTTAGGGCCTCGTAGGCTCGTATTAGGGACAAAATAATTGGTTGTGAATGAATTTTATATGATTTGACTAATTGTATGTGAAATATATGTTTAAATGTGTTAAATGTAACACCCTTCACCCGTATTCAACACCGGAATAGGGTTACGAGGTATTACCGATCAATTCACAACACATATAGCATACATTTATGCAACAATAAGCATTCATTCTCATAAATCATTCAACACAATCACATTGTCCCTTATAAGGACCTACGAGGCCTTAAACATGCTTTAGAAGTGGTTCGGGACTAAACCGATATCATACGAAAATTCTGGAAACTTAGAAATTTTTCATGTAAACAAGGGTCACACGCCCGTGTGAACAGGCCGTGTGCCTCACACGGCTAGTAGACATGCCTGTGTCTCAAGCCGTGTAAAAATAGGGCATACATACTGACTTGGGTCACACGGCCGACCATACGCCCGTGTGTCTAGCCCGTGTACCCTTCGAAGTGGCCACACACGCCCCTGTGCCAGGCCGTGTGCTAGGCCGTGCCAAAACTATAGGGTATACTGACTTATGCAACACGACCAAGTCACACGCCCGTGTGCTAGGCTGTCTGCCAATTAGGAAGTATACTAACTTGTACCACACGACCGATCACACGCCCGTGTGTGAGACCGTGTTGAGCATATTGACTCCACTTTAATATCAACACCAGGGGACACACGGCCGTGTAACATGGCCGTGTGTCGCACACGGCTGAGACACATGCCCGTGTCCCTGCTCGTGTGGACAAAAATAAGCCATTTGCAAGACCAATTTGCCACCCCAACTCATGCTCATTTAAAAAACCAAAATGGTACCATTTCATCATACAATTAGGCAGCAAAAATCATCAACCAAATGCACAATTCATACCATTATAATTTCATCTATTCCAAATCTCCAATCACTACCATTTACTTAGCCAAATACATGCCAAAACAATATCAAACAATATGGTTCATTTACCATATTTCGCACATACATAACTTACCATATAAATAACCAACACAACATCTAAAATCATACCTCATCAAGGCATTTCTCAAACATTTATATTCCACAATCAATTAACCATTTGAGCAACTATAAAACCATAGCCACATTCATACCAAAACATACAAAAATAAGCCATCACTCATGGCTATATATACAAACAAAAACATATACAATTTACAAGCCAAATCTCATGGCTATAATCACAACAAAAATACCACATCTAGCCTATACAAGCCATGTACCATAAATGTATAACTCAAAAGTACCAACTTAGATGTTTGATAGTGCGATGATGTTCCCGACGACTCCCAGATTCAAGCTAGCTTTGATTCACTATAAAACATAGAAAAATAACACAAAGTAAGCTTCAAAGCTTAGTAAGCTCGTATGTTATAAACTTAACTAATCACAAATCTCATTCTCGCACACTAAGTGCCATATATAGCCGAAGCTATGTCGAATCGCACACTAAGTGCCACAAATAACCGATTCACTATCGAAGATAACTATAGTCCCGTATATACAATTTATGCATTATTAAAGCACTAAAATCATAATTATTACAGTGCTTAATACATACGAACTTACCTCGTATTTCGAAATTGATGGATCGGATCGACTACTCGATAACCTTGCTTTTCCCCCAATCTAAATCTGAATTCTTTCTTTCTTGATCTATATGAATTCAAAATTAACTTATTTATTAATCTACTCATTCAATTTAGTCCAAAAACACTCATTTGGGCATTTTTACATATTAGCCCCTAAACTTTCACATTTAATCAATTTAGTCCCTATTTCACCAATACACAAAATTCACACAAGTCATCAAAACCCATGCTTGGCTGAATTATTTATAGGTCCCTAGCAGCCCAAAACTTTCATTTATTTCACATTTCAACCACACAATTTTTACATTTCACAATTTAATCCCTATTATGCATTTTCATCAAAAATCACTTAACAAAACATGTAAAACTATCATCAAGCTTTCATATTTCAACATTAAACATCTAAGAACACATAGATTCAATAATGGCAACTCTCAAAATCTTTAACAGTTTCGAAATTAAAGGTACGGGCTAGCTAGATTGAGCTACAACGATTACAAAAACATAGAAATCATCAAAAACCGAGCTAAAACAGTACCTTAATTAAGCTAGGAGTGTGCCGAATGCTTTAAAACCTAAGAATGGTTTTCTTCCTCTCAATATTCAGCCAAGAAGATGAAAATGAAGCTTAAAATTGATTTTGTTTTATTAATTAACCTTTATTAAATGAATTACAACATTAACCTTAATTAAAACATTATTATTTCACATAAACCATGGACATAAATGTCCACTAACCTTTAAAATGGTTTAATTATCATTGAAGGCCATCATATTTAAAAGCCAAAGCTATTTAACACCTTTAACAAGTAGAATGCAACTTTTGCATTTTACGCGATTTAGTCCTTTTTCTCAAATTGAGCAATTAAACGATAAAATTAGCTCACGAAATTTTCACACATATCAAATAACATGCTGTAAATATCGAAAACAATATAAAAATAATTTTCCAACATCAAATTTGTGGTTCTGAAACCACTATTTTGATTTAGCTAAAAACGGGCTGTTATAACTCTCCCCCCTTAGGGATTTTCGTCCCCGAAAATCTTACAAATGAATAGGTTTGGGTACTATTTTCGTATAGCTTCCTCGGGTTCCCACGTAGCTTCTTCAACCCCGTGTCGATGCCATAATACTTTTACTAATGTGATTCTCTTATTTCTCAGCTCTTTGATCTCACGAGCTAAAATTTGAATCGATTCTTCAACATATAACATATCAGACTGAATTTCAACCTCGGTCGGGGAAATGACATGTGAAGGGTCGAATCGGTATCGTCGAAGCATCGACACATGAAACACATTATGTATTTTCTCTAACTCAGACGGTAAAGATAGTCGATATGTCACTAGCCCAACTCGCTCAGTAATCTCATACGGTCCGATGAATCGCGGACTCAATTTCCCTTTCCGACCAAACCGTAATATCTTTTTCCACTACGACACTTTCAAAAACACTTTATCCCCGATCTGGGACTCAATATCTTTCAGTTTCAAGTCTGCATACAATTTCTGTCGATCCGAAGCTGCTTTTAAACTATCACGAATTACTTTCACTTTCTCTTTTGTTTCTCTGATCAGATCAACCCCGTGAATCTTATTATCGCTAAGCTCAGTCCAGTACAATGGTGTTCTACATTTACGACCATATAGAGCTTCATACGACGCCATTTTAGTACTCGATTGGAAGCTATTATTGTAAGCAAATTCAATCAGCGGTAGGTATTTCTCCCAACTACCTTCAAACTCAAGAATGCAACAACGCAACATATCAAGTATCTGAATAACTCGTTCGGATTGGCCATCCGTTTGTGGGTGAAACGCAGTGCTAAAATGCAACTTTGAACCCAAAGCTTCTTACAATTTCTTCCAAAATCGCGAAGTAAATCTTGGATCTCTATTCGAAACAATAGATAGGGGAACACCATGTAATCTCAAAATTTCGAAAATATACAGCTCAGCTAACTTATCAAGCCAGAAATATGTACGTAGCGGAATAAAATGAGCTGATTTCGTCAATCTGTCAACAAGAACTCAGATCGCATCTCTCTTTTTTGGAGATAAGGGCAAACCTGATATGAAATCCATTATTACTCTATCCCACTTCCACTCAGGAATCATAATAGGCTGTAATAAACCTGACGACACTTGATGCTCAGCTTTGACTTGCTGACAAATCAAACATTTCGAAACAAATTCTGAGATATCACGTTTCATGCCGTGCCACCAATAAAGCTGTTTCAAATCGTTATACATTTTCATGCTTCCCAGATGTACTGATAAACAACTACTGTGTGCTTCGTTTTGAATCTTCCGAATTAGTTCAAAATTTCTTGGTACACATATTCTATCACGAAACATCAAACAGTCATCGGGCCCTATTCGAAACTCTGAATCAGAAGTCGACTCACACTGAGCTCGCTTTGCTTGCAAATCACTATCAAATTTTTGAGCCTCACAAATCTGGTGTAGAAATAACAGTCTCGCTTTCAACTCAGCTACTATCAAACCGTCATTAGAAAAAGCTAATTGTGTGTTCAAAGCACATAAAGCAAATAAGGACTTTTGGCTCAAAGCATCAGCAACTACATTAGATTTCCCCGGATGATAGTCAATCACTAATTTATAGTCTTTTAGCAATTCTAACCATCTTCGCTGTCACAAATTCAAATCTTTCTGAGTCATTAGATATTTCAAACTTTTGTGGTCAGTATAAACATGGCATTTCTCACCAAACAAATAATGACGCCAAATTTTCAATGCGAATACTATCGCGGCTAACTCTAGATCGTGCGTTGGATAATTCTTTTCGTGCGGCTTCAACTATCTCGAGGCATAAGCTACAACTTTTCCTTCTTGCATCAAAACATAACCCAGGCCATTTAACGATGCATCACTGAAAACTATGAATTCTTTACCCGACTCAGGCTGAACTAACACTGGTGCCTCTGTCAATAATGCTTTCAATTGATCGAAACTTTGTTGACATTTCTCGGAACATTCAAACTTCACATCTTTCTGTAGTAATCTGGTCATCAGTGTAGCAATCATCGAGAACCCTTTAACAAAGCGTCAATAGTAACCAGCCAATCCTAAAAAACTTCTAACCTCGGATAGTGGTTTCCAATTAATAACTGCAGAAATCTTGCTCGGATCAACTCGAATACCATCCGCTGAGACTATATGTCCCAAAAATCCAACTTCCCAGAACCAGAACTCACATTTGCTGAATTTAGCATACAATTGCTTATCTCTCAAGGTTTGCAATACAATCCTCAAATGCTCGGTATGCTCAGACTCATCTCATGAATAGATCAGAATGTTATCAATGAACACAACAATAAATCTGTCTAATTACGATCTAAAAATCTGATTCATCAAATCCATAAAAATGGCAGGAGCATTAGTCAAACCAAAAGGCATAACAAGGAATTCATAATGTCCATACCTCGCTACGAACGCGAGCTGATACATCCGAGTCTTTAACTCATGAACCGATAATAACCCGATCTCAAATCAATCTTTGAAAACACTGTTGCACCTTTCAACTGATCAAACAAATCATCTATTCTCGGCAACGGATACTTATTCTTTATCGTAACTTTGTTGAGCTGATGATAGTCTAAACACATTCTCATTGACCCATCTTTCTTTTTAACAAACAATACTGGTGCACCCTAGGGCGAAAAACTAGGTCGTGCAAAACCTTTATCCGTTAACTCTTATAACTGAGCTTTCAACTCTATCAACTCTGTCGGAGCCATTCTGTATGGAGCTATTGATATCGGCGTTGTTCCCGGTACTAATTCAAACCAAATTTAACCTTTCTAATAGGTGGCAATCCCGGTAATTCTTCAGGAAATACATCCGGATATTCACAAACGACTAGCATTGATTCAACCTTCTTTTCAGACACTTTAGTATCTAAAACATAAGCGAGATAAGCTTCACAACCTTTTCTCACATACTTCTGAGCTGACATCGATGAAATCACTATTGGTAAACCACCCGACTCATTAGATTCAATCCGAAGAATTTCATTATTCTGACATTTTAGTTCTATAGTATTTCATCTACAGTTCACCACGGCATCATGTAGGGTCAACCAATCCATACCCAGAATCACATCGAACTCATCAAATGGTAAAAGTATCAAATCAGCGGGAAAATAGTAACCTCGAGTCATTAAAGGATAGTTCTTGCATACTTTGTCAACTAGAACATACTTGCCTAAGGGGTTCGATACTTTAATCACAAATTCAGTAGACTCGACAGGCAAACTCTTATTAGACACCAAATTCATACATATATATGAATGATTAGATCCAGGATCAATCAATGCAATAACATTAGTGTCGTAAAAAGAAAATGTACCGGTAATGACATCAGGTGATGACGCATTTTCGCGAGCGCGAATAGTAAGCTCTAGTAGGTACTCTGGCCTCAAATCTCACTGTAGAATCTCTCGTTATACCTTGATTACCACTTGCATTTCCCACATTTCTTGGTGGCCTCCCTCGAGTAGCTGTATTGCTTGATCTTACATTCTGAGATTTATCTTTTTCATTTAGTTTGGGACAATCTCTGATAAAATGATCTCGTGAACCACAACTGTAACAAGCTCTATTATTATTTTTCATCCAGCACTCTCCAAAATGCCTTCTTCCACACTGTTGACATTCAGGTTTAACATCTTTCACATTGCCAATGCTTGATACTGATGTGGCTTGAGCTTTAGGACTGGTGTATTGCTTTCCACGATCCCTATTAGAATATCCCACTGAAGCTGTCGATCGGTTGAAATAATCTCTGGATTTCTTCAACGAGGACTGATAAGGTTTACTTATCGATCTCTTCCTCGAGTCTTTTGCCTCTAAATCAGCCTTTCTCTTTTCTCTGCTAAAGTCTTCAGCTTTGCAAGCCCGTTCAACTAACACAACAAATTATTTTAAATCTAAAATCCCAACCAGAAGTTTAATATCTTCATTCAGCCCAACAAACCGCTTGCACATTATTTCTTCAGTAGACACATACTCTCGAGCGTACTTGCTTAACCGTATGAATTCTATTTCATACTCGGTTACAGTCATGCGGCCTTATTTCAATTCTAAAAACTCTTTATGCTTTTGATCCAGAAACCGTTGACTGATGTATTTCTTTTGGAATTCAGTCTGAAAGAATTCTCAGGTAACTCTCTCCCTCGGCACCACCGATACTAATGTATTCCACCACTGATACGCGGTATCTCTCAAAAAGGATATAGCACACTTTAAACATTCAGCTGCAAAGCTCGTCAAACACTCTAATCGTATTTTCAAGCCAAAACTCACTCTTTCGTGGTCATCATCAACATTAGCTCAAACTCTTCACCTGTGTTTACTGGATCTTGTCAACCTGGAGGCTTATTCAATCTTAAAATCTCGACTCCTTGAGGAGGCTGCAGTGCGGGTTGGGGATTAGGAGGGGTGGAGGTTGTTGAGCACCGGGTTCAGTCTGAATATATTGAGTGAACCACTGCGTTCATCATTTGGAAGAAGGCTTCTTTAGCCTCTCCTCCCCGGCTACCCGTCACGTGTCTAGAATTAGATAGCGCTGTCCTTTACGCAGAGCAAAGCATTACTCTCAACCTCATCAGCCATAGCTCGATTGGGATCCATTACTATATGAAAACACAGTTTAAAACATCAGGAGTCATCACACTATCACAGTTTATATATGGCATGTATAGCTAGACTCTCACACACGCTACGTTAGTCCTAGAATCGACTAAACTGTAGCTCTGATACCAATAAATGTAACACCCCTCACTCGTATTCAACATCGAAATAGGGTTACGAGGTATTACCGATCAATTCACAACACATATAGCATACATTTATGCAACAATAAGCATTCATTCTCATAAATCATTCAACACAATCGCATTGTCCCTTATAAGGATCTACGAGGCCATAAACATGCTTTAGAAGTGGTTCAGGACTAAACTGATATCATACGAAAATTCTGGAAACTTAGAAATTTTTCATGTAAACAAGGGTCACACGCCCGTGTGAACAGGCCGTGTGCCTCACACGGTTAGTAGACATGCCCGTGTCTCAGGCCGTGTGAAAATAGGGCATACATACTGACTTGGGTCACACGGCCGACCACACGCCCGTGTGTCTAGCCCGTGTACCATTTGAAGAGGCCACACACGCCCCTGTGCCAGGCCGTCTGCTAGGCCGAGCCAAAACTATAGGGTATATTGACTTATACAATACGGCCAAGTCACACGCCCGTGTGCTAGGCCTTGTGCCAATTAGGGAGTATACTGACTTGTACCACACGGCCGGTCACACGCCCGTGTGTGAGACCGTGTGGAGCATACTGACTTCACTTTAATATCAATACCAGGGGACACACAGCCGTGTAACATGACCGTGTGTCGCACACGGCTGATACATACGCCCGTGTCCCTGCCCGTGTGAACAAAAATAAGCCATTTGCAAGGCCAATTTGCCACCCCAACTCATGCTCATTTAAACAATCAAAATGGTACCATTTCATCATACAATTAGGCAGCCAAAATCATCAACCAAATGCACAATTCATACCATTATAATTTCGTCTATTCCAAATCTCCCATCACTACCATTTACTTAGCCAAATACATGCCAAAACAATATCAAACAATATGGTTCATTTACCATATTTCACACATACATAACTTACCATATAAATAACCAACACAACATCTAAAATCATACCTCATCAAGGCATTTCTCAAACATTTATATTCCATAATCAATTAACCATTTAAGCAACTATAAAACCATAACCATATTCATACCAAAACATACAAAAAATAAGCCATCACTCATGGCTATATATACAAACAAAAACATATATAATTTACAAGCCAAATCTCATGGCTATAATCACAACCAAAATACCACATCTAGCCTATACATGCCATATACCATAAATGTATAACTCAAAAGTACCAAATTAGATGTTTGATAGTGCGATGATGTTCCTGACGACTCCCGGATTCAAGCTAGCCTTGTTTCACTATAAAACATAGAAAAATAACACGAAGTAAGCTTCAAAGCTTAGTAAGCTCGTATGTTATAAACTTAACTAATAACAAATCTACCATTCATCAATTTAAACATATAACATGAAATTCATGGTTATTAACAAACCTTTCACATGCTTATTCATAAGCTCAAATGCAAACTTTGTAATTTCTTCAATTTTAAGCTCATAATATACATGTACATGCCTGTACCAATCCATAATAAGTTCATACATAAATGGAATGCCGATGAATACTCGATATTTCGCACACTAAGTGCCGTACATAGCCGAAGCCATATCAAATCACACACTAAGTGCCATACATAGCCGAAGCTATCTCATTCTCGCACACTAAGTGCCATATATAACCGAAGCTATCACATTCTCGCACATTAAGTGCCATATAATGCCAAAGCTATGTCGAATCGCACACTAAGTGCCAAAAATAACTGATTCATTGTCGAAGATAACTATAGTCTCGTATATACAATTTATGCAATATTAAAGCACTAAAATCATAATTATTACAGTGCTTAATACATACGAACTTACCTCGTATTTCGAAATTGACGGATCGAATCGACTACTTGATAACCTTGCTTTTCCCCCGATCTAAATCTGAATTCTTTCTTTCTTGATCTATATGAATTCAAAATTAACTTATTTATTCATCTACTCATTCAATTTAGTCCAAAAATACTCATTTGGGCATTTTTACACATTTTCCCCTAAACTTTCACATTTAATCAATTTAGCCCATATTTCACCAATACACAGAATTCACACAATTCATCAAGACCCATGCTTGGCCGAATTATTTATAGGTCCCTAGCAGCCCAAAACATTCATTTATTTCACATTTCAACCACACAATTTGCACATTTCACAATTTAATCCCTATTATGCATTTTCATCAAAAATCACTTAACAAAACATGTAAAACTATCATCAAGCTTTCATATTTCAACATTAAACATCTAAGAACACATAGATTCAACAATGGTAACTCTCAAAATGTAACAGCTCGGTTTTGACCTTAATCAGAATGGTGGTTTCGGGACCACAAATCCGAGTCAAAAAAATATTTAAATATTAGTTTTGATGTTCTGAATGTGTGAATTTGTTGGTGTGAAAATTTCATTTTAAAATTTTATCGTTTGGATGTCTGATTAAATGAAAAGGGTTTAATCACGTAAAATGGAAAATTAAGGGTTAATGTGTAAGGGACGAAATGTGATTGTTTTTATATATGGAGTATTAAGATTGCAATTTGGCCATAAGTAGATATTAGTGGCCGGCCAAAATGCATGTAATAGTAGATGGATTATCAAATTATTTTTATTATTGAAAATTTTGTGAATTTAATAACATATAATGATATAATAATAATAAAACATAAACTGAAGTGGATGAACATCTTTTATTTCATTTTATCTCTCCACTGCAGAAACTAGAGAAGGAAGAATGAGCTTAAGCTTTTGAAACTTTCGGCCCTTGCATGACTAATTAAGGTATGTAATTGAGTTTGGTTTTTGATAATTTTTACGTTTTTGAGATTGTTGCTTTGAATACTAGCTAGCCCAAGCTTAAATTTTCAAATTTGATAATGTATTCATGATATGCCATTGTTTATAGTTTGATGAAATTTGTGTTTAGTGATGGAAAATAAATATAGGATGTTAGATTGTTAAGTTTAATTAAGGCATTTTTAGTGGAAATGTCTAAATAGGATTTAATTGTGAAATTTGTAAATTGAGGGGTCAAAATGTGAAATAAATGAATTGTATGAGCTTGTAATAAGATTATGAAGATTCGGCCATAAAGAAGTGTGGTCAAATTTTGAGTATTTTGTGTTTTGTGCAATAAGGACTAAATTGTAAAAATTGTAAATGTCATGGGTAAAATAGTAATTTGCCCATTTATATGTTTTTGGATTAAATTGAATGAAAATATGTTTAAATGAGCTAAATTTGAAATTTATTAGATTAAGAACAAAAAGAATCGGGATTGGATCGGGGAAAGGCAAAGTTAATCGAATAGTCGGGAAGTAAAGTCTGTCGATACTCAAGGTAAGTTTTTAAGCAATTGAGTTGCATTGAATATATTTATAATGATGTGAATGAGTTAAATGGAAGTATATATTTATATAATGGATATTTTCGAATGTGATAATGGTTTATGAAATGAATGAGTTGATTCGAAAATAAATATATATGGTCGAAGTTAAGTTTATATGTATATGTATGAATAAGGAGCAAGTTTGAGTGATGCACTAATGTGCAAATTTTAACTTCCGAGCACTAAGTGTGTGAAATCAGATAATGAGCACTCAGTGTGCGAATTTTAAAATACCGAGCACTAAGTGTGCAAAATCGGTCGTTATGCACTAAGTGGGCGAATCAAATTTCCGAGCACTAAGTGTGCGAAATCAGACAAGGAGTACTAAGTGTGCGATTAATTTTTATATCTTGGATTGAATTTGGTAAGTTGATATTATGAGATGATATTAATTGAAATCTAGTAAGTGTGACAATTTAGTTTGGATGGAAAGTGTCAATTAAATATATAGTTCGATTGATATAGGTTGACATGGAGAAATGCTTACAAAATCTCATTGATTTCTACATGAATTATATATTGTATTCGGCCATGTGAAATTTTGTATAAGGAGTTCATTTGATTAGTTTTAATCTTGAATATGTGATTTATATGGATTTGAAGTGTAAAGTATAAATTCGATAAGTAATATATGCATATGAAATCTATTATCGAAGGCTTGGAAGTTCGACCTTTGGGCTATTAATTGCGAAAGTTTTCGAAAGGTGATATAAACTAAAGTTATGGTTATAAACCTTGGTTGTGATTATACTAATTTGACTTTGCTAGTATAATGTTATAATGCATTGTTGTTGTGAAATTGCTTATAACTTACTAAGCTATGATAGCTTATTGTGTGTGTTTGTTTGTTTGGTTTTATAGATTTTGAAGTCTAGTTACGAGCTCGGGGATCATCGTCAAAGTCTATCGCACTATCAACTAACTTTGGTATTTTTATAAGCTGAATTTTTGAAACTATGGCATGTATAGGCTAGCTTGCGTTTTGGGTTCATTTTGAAGTTGTAGTGCGAAAATGGCTAGAAATGATGTTTAAGTTTAGGAAAATATTTCAATCATGGTGTATATATATATATGTGGGTGATGTATTTTGTATATGCATGATGAAATAGTCTTGAAGGTTGGTATGAACATTCGAATAAGGTATATCATACTTATATAGATATGGGTGATGTGCATTTGATATGTGATCATTGTGTTTATGCGATGTCAAAGTCTTAAAATTTATAATGAGAATGATCGAACCTAGAAACTAACTATGACAACGATTTGAGGCAAGCGCACCTATCAAACAGTAGTATAGTTAAGGCAAGACCGAAATTTCGAACCCAAAGGAACTAAAAGTACTAATACTAACTTTCTTTTTATTATCTAGCCTAAAATAAAGGGAAATTGTTGTTTAATCTAAATTAACTAATTATTAAACTAAAGACTCTAAGACAAAGAAGAATGAATTTGGGGAAAATACTTGTGGGAAAAATCCAATTGATGAAGACAATACCCAAGGAAGAATCCACCTAGACTTCACTTGTTATCTAACTCTGAACTAGACGATTTATTCATTTGACTTGATCCGTAAAATTCCCTAATGTATGTTAAACCCTCTCTCGAAGCGAATAACGTCTAACCCTAGGTTGATTAATTGAAATCTCTTTCTAATTAAAACCCCTAGAATTGCATTAACTCGATCTATGGAATCCCATAGTAGGTTTCACCCTAATCCGGCAAAATCTCGTCACCCTATCTCTAGCCACGCGATCAACTCCGCTTAACTATGCTAGATCTACTCTTAGGCAGGGACTTTTGCTCCTCCACCTAAGCACATCAAACTTGGATCAATATCCTGAAAATATCAACACAAGAATTAAGAACACATAATTAAGAACAAGTCAAATATTTATCATATAGTTCAGCAAACGATAACAAGATTCATCTTAGGTTTCATCCCCCTCAGGTATCTGAGGGTTTAGTTCATAACAATAAACGAAAACATCTCAGAAGAAAAGATAAAACAAAACATAAGAAATCCCTAAAACCCCCTGAAAGAATTGAAGGAGAGATCCTCCGTCTTGAGTATGATTTCGGCTTCTTGAGATGGATCAACTGGCTATATTCGAGTAAACCTCCACAAATCTGCCTCCTTTGGCCTAGCAAGACGCCCCTTGACAACAGCCTTGGGCTCCCCCTTTTAGGTCATACTTAGGGTGTTTATATAGGCTTTGGAATGTGTTTCTTTGCCCCTAGGTATCCTAATCCGAGTGAATTTTCTCTTTGTCACGGCAGGGGCACGGCCATGGCACACGCCCTTGTAAATCGTGGGCAGGCCGTGTGGAGTCCGTTGATGAGGCACGGTCGTGTGGTCTTGGGCCCAGGCCGTGTCAATTTCGTGATGTGGCCCATTTGGCCCGTTTTAAGCCCGTTTCTTGTTCTTTTCATCCTCCGGTGCTTTCCTGAGTATAAAACATGAAAACAAAGGATTAAGAGCACCAAATGACATAAAATAAGGGATAATTCATCCAAAAGCATGCTAAATGTGGGCTTAAAATATGTTACTTTTACGGTTTATCAAAAACCCCCACACTTAAGCTTTTGCTTGTCCTCAAGCAAAATTCTCAACTCATAATTAAAATGAACATCCTCGATTCATAATATTTATCAATAGTGTTTCATCATAATTCAAAGATAATTTATACATGGATGGTTCAACTCAAAGAGTCCTAAAGATTCAAACAATCTAAGTCATACCTTTGTAGCACAAAACCTAGGTGTTTCCCCTCATCTAAATAGTTACCTCCGATTCAAAATCGACAAGGATTGACATCCTCACTAAAGATTCACTCAAATCACTCGAGGTGTTTAAGGTTCAAGAAAAAGCACTCAAAAGTCAAACATGAAGAGGTAATCCATAGGCTTGCATGAAAATCAAATCTCCACCACTATAATATGAGATGATACACAAATCAAAAGGTCTTTAACAGGGTTGTAACGGGGCTTGGGTTAAAGGTGTGGATAAAAGCTGAATTAGAGGGTTAGAATCAAGATTGAATTGACAAATTACCTAACTAGAAACAATGAACTGAATATAAATAATTACATCAATTGAAAACTTTTACTAATAATACTCTAATACGAGCTTCTTCTTCAGTAATTGGAATTTAAACGTATAAGCTCACTTAATCACAAAACTAATAATGAATATACTTTGATTTGATTTTTTTTCTTTTCTTTTTTTTTGAATAATTCACAAATACATAATAAATGATGAATTTACTATCAAAATAATTAGGCAATCGATCAAATCAAATCTTGATATAAGGGTAGTCAAAAGAAATGGTGATAACGAAAACGAAGGGTTTTGGGTTAATATTAGTGGTTGAGTCAATAAAAAGGGTTGTTAGGATTAAACGGGGTTCACTAGGGGTTAATTGTGAAGGTAGGCTTTTAGTGGAGTGAGTGGGTTAAAACCTAGGTGCCTTTATCATCTTAGTATATCAAATCAAAGGTGTGGTCTCGACATGTATAATCGATGCAAGTTCTAGAATAACAACTCAATGTTGACACACTCATAATCAATTAAGTGAGCAAGAAAAAGAATATATGCTCTAAACGCTCAAAATCTCACAAAAATTATGGGTATTTTGATGTCATTCTTGTAAATTTCAAACTCCAAAGTAATATTCAAATTCAGGTAGACAACCTAGAAAAATTTTTAATTTTGAAAAATAGACTTATCATGCTTGATTCTCTAGTATCTTAAAGTATAAATCATCAATGCATAATTATCAATGACTTAATCCAAAACACATTAACAAAAATCATAAATCAAAGGAAATTTCATTCTAATCATAATATGAGAAACTCACTTTAAGACAAGGCATAATTCAGGATTTGAGAATAATGCAAAAAGTTTGGCACTTTTAAGATTCACCCCCCACACTTAAGATGTATATTGCCCTCAATGTACAAATATAGATAGGAATTCATAAGATCAAAAGATAGGGAGAGATGAAACTTCCTGAATTTTGGATGGATTCCATGAAGGATGCGAAAAATATGTTGGAGGGGTCGTCCTTGATGGTGGTGTGGCTATGGTCGTGGTCGTGGTGGCTGCCCATTATTGTTGCGCTAGATGAAGAAATTGGGTAGCTCGTGGAGAATTAGCCAGGATATAATAATAATTTAAACTATACTAATTGTATAATTAAAGAAAAGCAAGCTAAAGTGAAAGAAAATAAAAAGTGAAATAAAATTAAAAGAAAAGATTAATGGACCAAAGAGACCTTATTGTTGGGTGGTTCATGGGGTGGCGTGATTTCTAAGGTCACGGTGGTGCTTTGGTGGTCGTGGTCAAGGTGTGATTCCCTAGCGACTGTAGAACCTAAAACCAAGAAACTAAAATAGAATAAACTAAATTAAGCATAAGAAAGTCAAAGAGAAGGAAAATAATGGAGAAGAGTAAATAAGAAAAAGAATTAAATGGTCTCAAAGACCCTTGGCTTGTCGAATATATGAAGCGACCGGCATGAACTTATGTAGATCGGTCTCCCACAGGAGATCAGACGTGATCCTTCCGCCTCTTCGACATAGATGTGGTGTGGCTCGATGGTTGGGGAAAATATTAGAGAAGGAAAGTAGGGAGAGGTCTGAGAGAGAAAAGGAAAGGAAAATGGGATGGAAGAGATAGGGGGTGGGTGTTTTAAATAGAAATTTTAAGTCTGGTACGTTCCCACGCCCGTGTAACATGGGCGTGTTGAGTCACACGCCCGCATCGTACGGCCGTGTTGTGCTTCGTTCGTTTCTCCCACGCCCATGTTCAAGTCGCCACGCCTATGTTTGATGAACAGTGTCGACCACGGTCTCCTAGCACGGCCGTGCCTCCCCCCGTGTGGATTTCTCAGTGTCGACCACGGCCATGTCGCACGGCTATGGCGGGGTAGTTGGGTCCGCGACTCGAAGATACGATCCGTCCTGACTCGTACCATCTCTGCCATGTCAGTACGGAGATTCGGTGCATCCACACAGCCTCGGCCACGACCACGGCCGTGTGTAAGGCTGTGTGGTATGGAAATTGGCCTTGGTTAGTTTATAGTTAGTTGCTACAAAGGAGAATTAAGAATGAAAATAAAATAAAATAAAATAGAAAGAGTAATGGAGTTAATGCTCGGGTTGCCTCCCGAGAAGCACTCGTTTAAAGTCTTAAGCTAGTCTTACCTCTCGTTTGCATAATCAGGGTGGTTTGAGGAGTTGAAAGTCCTTCCTCATGCTATCAGTTTCATTATCACAATAAAGTTCAAGTCGAGATGCACTTATTTTGAAAGTGCCAAAAATAGGATTACTTACTTCGACGGTTCCGTATGGGAAAACACCGATTACCTTAAAAGGGATTTCTTTGTTTGTGCTAGGATCAGGAGGAGATATTCGAGGGTCTGCTTTATCTATCAATACCTAATCTCCAATTTTGAACTTGTTTGCTTCAGAGAGTAGCTTTGGTTCTCGCTCAGTATATCCCTAATTTTTCCTTGAAATGCGCCTTCCACTGCCTAGATCATTGATCTCGAATCCTTCGCCTCATGAGTTATTTCTTTGTTGGCACGGGGTATAGGATCGTGTCATTGTGTTCTTTTGTGGTGCTTCTGAAAAGAAGAGTTAACCAAATGGTTATCCATAGAATTTATTTTCTCACCTTGATTACTCGATGTTCTAGCCGAATCGAGAGCTTGGAGTGTGACTGTCTCATTACCTACACGAAGTATGAGTTCTCTTGCATCAATATCAATTTTAGCTCTAGCAATTGCTAAAAATGGTCTTCCTAAGATTAAGGGGATACTATTGTCCTCATCCATGTCTAATACGAAAAAGTCTACTGGGAATACGAATTTTTCAACTTTTACGAGTACATCTTCAATTATACCCCTAGGAATTCTAACAGTTTTATCAGCTAATTGAATGCTCATCCTAGTTTGTTTGGGTTTCCCTAGACCTAGTTGTTTAAACATTTTATAAGGCACGACATTTATGCTTGCCCCTAAATTAGCTAACGCATTATTAATAGATAAACTACCAATTAAACATGGAATTATAAAACTCTCTGGATCTTTTAATTTCCGTGGTAGTCTATTTTGCAATACTACCGAGCACATTGCGTTTAGTTCCACATGTGATGCCTCGTCTATCCTTCGCTTTTTTGTCAACAGCTCTTTTAAAAATTTTCTAGAATCTGGCATCTGCGAAAGAGCTTCAAGTAACGGTAAGTTAATATGTAATTTCTTTAAAAGTTTAAGAAACTTACCGAACTATTCCTCTGTGTCGTCTCTCCTTAATGCTTCGGGATATGGTATGCGAGGTTGGTACTCTTTAATTACCGGTTTTGGCTTATTATTACTTACCTCAACCTTACCTTCTCTGACCACATTCTCTTGCCTTGAATTGGGCTCGTCTAACCCTTCACTTTCTTGAGTTGTTATGGCTTGGATTTGCTCCTTTGGGTTAGTCTCGGTGTTGCTCGGTAGTCTTCCTTGTGGTCTCTCAGAGATCTGCTTAGCAAGTTGCCCGATTTGATCCTTGAACTCTTGTGTCGATTTTTCAAGTTGATGTTTAAAGGATGTCTCCGTATTCTGAAAACGTGTTTCTGTGGCTGCCATGAATTTTGTCAGCATCTCCTCGAGGTTTGGCTTCTTTCCTTATGGGTAGGGCTGTTGTTGGAAATTTTGGGATGGTTGTTGCCTTTGATTCCCTTGACCACCCCATGAGAAATTGGGGTGATTCTTCCAACCTGGATTGTAAGTATTACTATAAGGGTTATTGTTAGATCGGAAATTGTTACCCATATAGTTCATTTGTTCGCTCTCCATGCCCTGTCTGTAGGGTGGGTACTCAGGATTTGCCATGCCTCCACTTGTGTCGCGACTTTGCATAATCGGTTAATGCGTATGAGGAACCATATACACCATCAAATTTTTTATGTAACATTTCTACCTGATTTGATAGCATGGTTACTGCGTCAAGGTTGTAAACTTCGGCTGCTTTTGTTGGCCTTGTCCTTGTGACTTGCCACTGATAGTTATTTAGTGACATCTCTTCTATAAATTCATAAGCTGCTTCAGGAGTTTTGTTATTCAGAGTTCCGCCGGTGGCTGAATCAATTAATTGCCTTGTTGAAGGGTTAACACCGTTATAAAAAGTTTGGACCTGTAGGCACAAGGGTAATCCATGGTGTGGACACCTTCTCAGCGAATCTTTGTATCTCTCCCATGCATCGTAAAGTGTCTCTAAATCCATCTGTACAAAAGAAGAGATATCATTCCTTAACTTGGCCATTTTGGCCGGCGGAAAATATTTTAATAAAAATTTTTCGGTCATTTGATCCCATGTAGTGATTGACCCTCGTGAAAGAGAATGCAACCACTGTTTGGCTTTATTCCTCAGAGAGAAGGGAAATAACCAAAGACGGATGGCATCGTCAGTAACGCCATTTATCTTGAAAGTATCCCAAAATTCTAGGAAATTTTCCAAGTGATTATTTGGATCTTCATCCTGCAAACCATCAAACTGAACAAATTGCTGTATCATCTAAATTGTGTTAGGTTCAGTTCAAAATTATTTGCAGCAATAGTAGGTCTAACAATACTTGACTCAGTTCCTGTTAAACTAGGTTTAGCATAATCATACATAGTTCTAGGAGCATTATTTTCAACCATCTCTAGAGGTAGTTGGTTATTTTCAGCCATCCCTTTAGTAGGATTGGTTTCGCCTTCTTGCTCTTCTTCTATGTAGTTTAAGCTTCACCTTATTTCTCTGCGATTTCTACGAACTGTTCTTTCAATATCACTTTCATAAAGTAGGGGTCCTGTCGGGTTCCTTCTAGTCATAAACTAGAGGTACCTGAAAGGAGGAAATAATAAAATAAGAAAATTTAGCAAAGTTAAAATAAAATAGGAAATTAAAGTAAATTAAAAAATGGCTAAAGTAATAAAAATTGAGCTTTCTTAATATTTTAGTTCCCCGGCAACGGCGCCAAAAACTTTATCGTTGTGTTTATGCGATGTCAAAGTCTTAAAATTTATAATGAGAATGATCGAACCTAGAAACTAACTATGACAACGATTTGAGGCAAGCGCACCTATCGAACAGTAGTATAGTTAAGGCAAGACTGGAATGTCGAACCCAAAGGAACTAAAAGTACTAATACTAACTTTCTTTTTATTATCTAGCCTAAAATAAAGGGAAATTGTTGTTTAATCTAAATTAACTAATTATTAAACTAAAGACTCTAAGACAAAGAAGAATGAATTTGGGGAAAATACTTGTGGGAAAAAGCCAATTGATGAAGACAATACCCAAGGAAAAATCCACCTAGACTTCACTTGTTATCTAACTCAACTGAACGCACGATTTATTCATTTAACTTGATTCGTAAGATTCCTAATGTATATTAAACCCTCTCTCGAAGCGAATAACGTCTAACTCTCGGTTGATTAATTGAAATCTCTTTCTAATTAAAACCCCTAGAATTGCATTAACTCGATCTATGGAATCCCATATTAGGTTTCACCCTAATCCGGCAAAATCTCGTCACCCTATCTCTAGGCGCGCGATCAACTCCGCTTAACTATCCTAGATCTACTCTTAGGCAGGGACTTTTGCTCCTCCACCTAAGCACATCAAACTTGGATCAATATCCCTAAATATCAACACAAGAATTAAGAACACATAATTAAGAACAAGTCAAATATTTATCATATAGTTCAGCAAACGATAACAAGATTCATCTTAGGTTTCATCCCCCTCAGGTATCTGAGGGTTTAGTTCATAACAATAAACGAAAACATCTCAGAAGAAAAGATAAAACAAAATATAAGAAATCCCTAAAACCCCCTGAAGGAATTAAAGGAGAGATCCTCCGTCTTGAGTATGATTCTGCTCTCTTGAGATGGATCAACTGGCTATCTTCAAGTAAACCTCCACAAATCTACCTCCTTTGGCCTAGCAAGACGCCCCTTGACAACAGCCTTGGGCTCCCCCTTTTAGGTCATACTTAGGGTGTTTATATAGGCTTTGGAATGTGTTTCTTTGCCCCTAGGTATTCTAATCTGAGTGAATTTTTTCTTTGTCACGGTAGGGGCACGGCCATGGCACACGCCCGTGTAAATCGTGGGCAGGCCGTGTGGAGTCCGTTGATGAGGCACAACCGTGTGGTCTTGGGCCCAGGCCGTGTCGATTTTGTGATGTGGCCATTTGGCCCGTTTTAAGCCCGTTTCTTGTTCTTTTCATCCTCCGGTGCTTTCCTGAGTATAAAACATGAAAACAAATGATTAAGAGCACCAAATGACATAAAATAAGGGATAATTCATCCAAAAGCATGCTAAATGTGGGCTTAAAATATGTTACTTTTACGGTTTATCAATATGTTTTGCATCTATGAAATGTTTTAATTTGACTTAGGTGATGGGTTTGATAATTGATTTAAAGGTAGGTCAAATGAATGTTACATTGAGGTTTTATTATATGATCGAATATGAACTAATTTAGATTAGTGTATGAATGAAATTTCAGCATGGTTTTAAAACATATGGATTTGAGTGTGTTTTGATTCGACTTAAGTATATAGAAATGTCCAAAGTTAATCAAGTGAATATTGTAATAATTCGGTAATGTTTGCTAATGTTTTATAAACAAAGGTGGAAAAATATGTGCTTGTTATGAAGTGAAATATGCATGTTTATAACTAAGTGTTTGAATATCATGCATGAAATTTTTGTTTGTATTGAACATTATGTCGATTAAGTATAAGTATTTTTAGCCTTGATGCAAGTTAGATAATGCAATAATTTGATTGGAGAAGTTGATATATTCGGGAACATGAAATGATTTGTATGAGCATGCTGAACTGTGTTTGGAAAAAGGTAATGCCTCGTAACCCTAGTTTGGCGACGGATATGGGTTAGGAGTGTTACATTTTGATTAGTATCAGAGCCAGGCTTAGTCGGTTCTCGGACTAACGTAGCGCATGTAAGTCTAGCTATACATGCCATAATTTTTATTGTGATAGAGTGATGACTTCTGACAAGAAAATATGTCTTTCTTCTTTCTTATAGTAAATGGATCCTGATCTCGAACGAGCCGTAATAGATTATGGTGAGAGTGTGGCGCCTGCTCCCGCGCAAGGGACCGCGCCGGTTGAATCTCAACCAGCTACGAGTGACCCAGATGAGGGGGCTAAGCAAGCCTTCTTTAGCATAATGAATGATTGGTTTAATCAGCATATCCGGACAAATCCGGCTGTTCAACAACCTCTGAATCTGAATAATCCACCTGTAGTGCCTGTGGTACCTTCGATCATTAATCCTGAGAGATTAAATATGTAACACCCCATACCCAAGTCCTAGACTGAGACTGGATATGAGACATTACCATACTTGAACTTAAGTAAACATGTACTTACGGGCTGTAAAAATTTTATTTCGAAACAAAAACTTCTCTTTCTTAATAAAAACATACGTTTCATGGGCCTACGAGGCCTTAAACACCTATCTGGAAACTTTCGAAACTCAATCGGGAACTTTTCCTCGAAACAGGGATCACACGCCCATGTGACTTGGGACACGCCCGTATACCCCTAAAACATGCCCGTGTCTTCCACCCGTAGTCGACACTGACTAATTTCACACGGCCTTGACATGCCCGTGGCTTTGGCCCGTGTGCTAAACTTTGGCATTCTGACTTATCCACACAGTCCATACACACACCCGTGTACTTAAGCCGTGTGGCAATTCAAATTACAAGTGCAAGGTGCAGACTTCACACGGCCAGGGCACACGCCCATGTGCTAACCGTGTGTCACACTTCCGCCTAAACATACTACGGTGTGTGATTAGCCCGTGGTCTATTCTGACTTAAAACACTAATGTGCAGGGGACACATGGCCTAGACACACGCCTGTGTGTCTATCCGTGTGGGCACCTAGAGGATATTTTCCAAGCCAATTGCCACCTTGAGATCAAGATCAATCCAATACTCAATTCAATAACTCAAGTATTACATCTAACATGAACAAGGATGCATACTTCATTGATAGATAAAAACATACATAATCATTCATGACCCATCTCTTTGGCCATATACAAAAAGAATACTAAGCTTGATAGCCAACACTTTGGCTAATTCTAAAACATAAATCAAAATGAAATGCTTCCTATACATGCCATACTTAATATAAACAACTTGGCTATACCAAAATAGCGATTGATAGTGTGCTCCGAGCTCCGATGACGATGATCCACGAGATTAGCTTGGCGGGACTACATGGAAAGAAAGAATTAAAGACGTAAGCATTTCGCTTAGTAGGTTTGCATGTAGTGCATATAGCAACATATTTGCTTAACATAACTCATTCATCATAAATAAAGGCATGGCGGAACTCGTATGCTTGAGCTCACTTACTCTTAATAATTCTTACATATCTCATGGTACTTACTAGTCTCATGCTTGTAAGGTAAACAAGGTACCTGTATCACTTAATCACATAGATTAGCATACTTTGCTATGGTAAGCATAATCTTAACTTCATCATTCATAACATGAATAATACTCTTAGTTAACTTTGACTAGCATACTTTGATGATAGCTTTACTTGCTTAACTTTCTTGCTTTCTCATTTATTCTTTACTCTTTTGCCCGATGAATTACTATGAATAACTGAGGATACTGAATCTCATCTCACATATATCTCGATGCCAAAGCCATATCCTAGATATGGTCTTACATGGGATCTCTCAACTTGGTATCGATGCCATGTCTTGACATGGACTTACACGAAGTCTTCCTTGTGTGTTCTATTGGGAACTTATCATTGCTATTTCTTGACATGGTCTTACTTGGTATCTTTACTCATGAACGGGTCAATGCCGAGCCTTGGCTTGGACTTACATGAAATCTTCCTTGTTACTCACCAATGCCATGCCTTGGCTTGGACTTACATGGGATCTCTATCTCATGATAGCTTTTCAATGCCAAGACTTGTCTTGGACTTACATGACATCTTTACATAGAGACTCACCAATGCCATGCCTTGGCTTGGGCTTATATGGGTCTTCATCTCATAATAACTCTTCAATGCCAAGACTTGTCTTGGTCTTACATGATAACTTGCTTGATTGCCGATGCCATGCCTTGGCTTGGTCTTATACGGACTTCCTTGTCTCGTGTGATAGATCGAGTATCCTAAGTAATTCAACTTCAATCGGGACTTTCTCATACTTAATCTCATTGATTTCTTTGTTTAACATAGCATCAAAAATCTCATGGAATTAAGATATATTCTACATCATACTAAGCAATCAATGATATTAATCATAAAGCTTAGAAATCATACAAACTTACCTCAATGTACAAAATGTGTGTAGAAATGCAATTTAGTCCTCGACTTTGTTCTTGCCTCGGTTTCGATCCGGGCTTCGTTTTTCTTGATCTATAATAATAACTTAGCTCATTTAATACACACATTGACTAAATTGACTCTTAACTCATACTTCGGCAAAATTACCATTTTGCCCCTAAACTTTCTCATAATTAAACATTTTCCCCAAGGCTCGTAAAGTGATTTTTATTTAACTTTCGTGAACTTCATGCTTGGCTGATTCATTCTCTTAACTATAGAAACAATCAATTATCCCTATTTCTATCATGTATGACAAATTTCACAACTTTTACAAACTAGTCCTTACTAGCATTTTTCATGAAATTCATTTAGGAAAAGATGTTTATCTAACATCAAACTCTCATAATCTTTCATAAAACATCATTTTACAAGCATGTCATACATGGGTAGATTTATGAACATGAATTCTAGCTCAACTTATAGCTATAAATAGCTAATTCATAATACGAGGACTCCAAAAATATGAAGAATATTAAAAACGGGGCTAGGATGCACTTACTAGCAAGCTTCAAAAATTGAAGAACCCTAGCTATGGAGTCTCTCTAATTTTCGGCACAAGGGGAAGAAGATGAATAAGATTTTTGTCATCTTTTTCCCTTTTTAATCATTTAATTGATAAATGACCAAAATGCCCTTCTCACTAAACTTTCAACAATTTCTAACTCATGTCCATTTTTGTCCAAAAATTATAATTTGGGCAAATTGTTATTTAAGGACTTCTAATTAATATTCCAAAGCTATTTCATACTAAAAGCTTCTAGAATCTCATATTTTGCAACTTTTGCAATTTAGTCCTAATGGACCATTCAATGACAATTTCATAAAATTTCTACATGAAACTCTCATACTATCATGCAACATCTCTTAAACCTTAAAAACTCAATTTTACTAACTCGGATTTGTGGTCCCGCACCACTATTCCGACTAGGCCCTAAATCGGGCTGTTACAATTCTCCCCCTCTTAGGTATTTTCGTCCTCGAAAAGCTTACCAGCAAATAGGTTTGGGTACTGGTTTCCAATGCTCTCTTCTAGTTCCCACGTAGCTTCCTCTATCCCATATCTTTGCCACAATACTTTCACTAGGGCAATACTTTTATTTCTTAGCTGCTTGACTTCCCGACCTAAAACCTTAATTGGTGTTTCATCATAAGTCATGTCGGGATGAATCTCTATCTCTGACGAGGTAATTATATGTGAAGGGTCTGATCGGTAGCGTCGCAACATGGAAACGTGAAACACATCATGTATCTTTTCTAACTCTGATGGCAAAGCCAATCGATAAGCTACCGGCCCAACTCTCTCAGTAATCTCGTATGGTCCGATAAAACGTGGACTCAACTTGCCTTTACAGCCAAATCTGAGAACCTTTCTCCACGGTGATACTTTCAAGAAAACTTTATCCCTGACTTGATACTCTATCTCTTTTCTTCGTAAATCCGAGTAGGATTTCTATCTGTCCGAGGCAGCTTTTAAATATTCTCAGATCGCTTTCACTTTCTCTTCAGTTTCTCTAACCAAATCAACCCCGTGAATACGATTTTCCTTGAGTTTAGTCCAATACAAAGGCGTTCGGCACTTACGCCCGTATAAAGCCTCATAAGGCGCCATCTTTAAGCTCGACTGAAAGCTATTATTGTAGGCAAATTCTATTAATGGGAGAAACTTTTCCCAACTGCCTTGGAATTCAAGAATACAACACCGGAGCATATCTTCGAGTACTTGTATTAACCTCTCCGATTGACCATCGGTTTGAGGATGAAAAGATGTACTGAAGTTGAACTTTGTACCCAAGGCCTCTTGTAACTTCTTCCAAAATCTGGAGGTGAATCTCGGATCTCTATCCGATATGATTGACAAAGGAACTCCATGTAGCCTTACTATTTCTGAAACATACAAGTTTGCCAACTTGTCAAGTGAGTAATCCACTCGTACATGTATGAAATGGGCTGACTTCGTAAGTCCACAACCACAACCCATACAAAGATCTTTCTTACTTGGTGACAACGGTAAACCCACACAAAACCCATGGTGATACTGGTCCCATTTCCACTCGGGAACCGAAATGGGTTGAAGCAAACCCGGTTACTTGGTGTTCACCTTTTTACTTGTCGACAAATCATGCATTTGGAAACAAAATCTGAAATATCTTTCTTCATTCTTGGCCACCAATACTGTTGCTTCAAGTCATTATACATCTTGGTACTACCTGGATGTATAGATAAACATCCGTTATGTGCCTCATGCAAAATTCTCTGAATAAGCTCCTCCTTTCTCGTTACACAAGTTCTATCTTTGAACATCAAACTTCCATTGGGACTAATCTGGAAATCAGACTCAACATCTGTCTCGCACTGAGCTCTTTTGGCTTGCAATTTACTATCCTCTTTTTGAGCTTCAATGATCTCTTGGAGAAACATTGGTCTAGCTCTCAACTCAGCTAAAATAGAACTATCGTCGGATAAAGTCATCCGCGAATTCATTGCCCTTAATGCAAATAGGGACTTTCTACTCAAAGCGTCAGCGACCACATTCGCCTTTCCGGGATGATAGTCAATGACTAACTCATAGTCTTTTATCAACTCTAACCATCTCCGCTGCCTTAAGTTCAACTCTTTCTACATCATCAAGTACTTCAAACTTTTGTGATCGGTGAAAATCTGACATCTTTCACCATATAAATGGTGTCTCCAAATCTTCAATGCGAAGACTATGGCAGCCAACTCTAAATTGTACGTCGGATAATTCTTCTCATGGGGCTTTAGCTGTCTTGAGGCATAAGCAATCACTTTGCCTTCTTGCATAAGTACACAGCCTAATCCGTTTAAGGATGCATCGCTGTATATCACGAACTCTTTTCCTGTCTCGGGTTGCACTAAAACCGGAGCTTCTATCAATAATACCTTTAGTTTCTCAAAACTTTGTTGGCATCTTTCTGTCCACTCAAACTTCACATTTTTCTGTAATAATTTTGTCATTGGAGTTGCAATCATGGAAAACCCCTTGACGAATCATCTATAATAGCCAGCTAGGCCTAGAAAACTTCTAATCTCAGAGATATTCCTCGGTGGATTCCAGTCCATTATGGCCGAAATCTTACTTGGATCTACTCGGACTCCATCTCCCGAGACAATATGTCCCAGAAATCCTACTTCCTTGAGCCAAAATTCACTTTTACTGAACTTGGCATAAAGCTGATTTTCTCGTAGAATCTGTAAAACTGTCCGTAGGTGCTCAGCATGATCAAGCTCATCACGGGAATAGATCAATATGTTGTCAATAAAAATGACTACAAACTTGTCGAGGTATGGCCTGAATATGCGGTTCATTAAGTCCATGAATACCGCAGGAGCATTGGTCAAACCAAAGGGCATGACTAAAAATTCATAATGCCCATACATCGTTCGAAAAGTGGTCTTCGACACATCTGAGTCCCTTACTCTCAATTGGTAGTATCCCGATCTAAAGTCTATCTTAGAGAACACAGTGGCCCCCTTCAATTGATTGAACAAATCATCGATCCTTGGAAATGGGTACTTGTTCTTTACTGTCACTTTATTAAGCTGGCGGTAATCTATGCACAATCTCATGGTGCCATCTTTCTTTTTCACAAATAAAACTGGAGCACCCCATGGAGAACAACTTGATCTTGCAAAACATTTATCTGTCAAGTCTTGCAACTGTGACTTCAACTCTCTCAACTCCATTGGAGCCATTCTCATAAGGAGTAATAGATATTGGTGCATGCATGCAGAGCTAGCTCAATCTTGAACTCAACCTCTCTAACCGGTGGTAGTCCCGGTAATTCCTGGGAAAAACATCCAAGTTCTCACATACTATCGGTACTGACTCAACCTTTAACTCTGTTTCTCTATCATTCATCACAAAGGCCAAATATGCCTCATACCCTTTTCTTATGTATTTCTGTGCCGTCATATGAGAAATCATTATCGGCGATCTACCTTGTTCGTCTGGTTCTACATGGAGAGTGTCTCCATTCTCACAAATCATCTCAATATATTTCTTCCCACAATTTACTACTACATCATGAGTGGTCAACCAGTCCATACCAAGAATGATGTCAAACTCATCAAATGGTAACAACATAAGGTTTGCTTTAAAATAATGACCTCTAATCATCAATGGGCAATCATTACATACCTTATCGACCAGCACACTTTGGCCTAATGGATTAGACACTTTAATCACAAATTCTGTAGACTCTATAGGCATACTCATACTGGATACTAGTTTCATGCAAATGTAAGAGTGTACGGATCCGGGATCTATTAAAGCAATAACTTTAATATCATGAAGAGAAAAGGTGTAACATCCTGAAATTGGGCCTAGTAGGATTGGGCCCAATTGGCCTTGATTTAAAATTTTTAGAGAACAAGAGATCGGCTTAAATGCAAGTTGGACCTATTGGATAAGTGATTTTGGAAGGTTAGAAGGCTTCTATGAAATCCGGGATCGAACTTTGGCTTTAGGAAATTTTGGTTTTAGGTGAAAAAACCACTGGAAGTTGGCAGGTATGCCTTAAGAATAAAATGTGGGGAAAAATGACAAGTGGAGTGTGTGGTGTAGTGGCAAAGTGACGCCACTTAAGGAACAAGGGAGTGACGCCACAAGGAAGGAAGGAGGTCCAAGGTTCAAGTCTTGGCTTTTGCATTTTGGTTTTCTTTTTACTTGGACCTCGAATTTGGCTATAGATTTATATTTAGTTGCGCATGGTTTAAGACACAAGAGGAGCTTGTGGCCAAGTGGCTAGCAGCGTGGATTATGTTGCAAGGGAGCCAGGTTCGAATCTCATGAGAAGCAAGGAGTATTTATTTTATGGTGCAGACGGGAAGAGTTTCATTGAATTTAAACTCTACTGTGAAGGGATCCCACATCGGAAAGATACAAAGAAGGAAGGTGAAGAGCTAGCTATATATATAGCATTCTAGGAGAAGGATGAATACACCTTGGAGGCGTTTGGGCACGGGAGTGGTCGGAGCGCGCGACTAGCACCAGATTCCTATCGGTGTGTAACTCTCTCTCTCTCTAGTTGTAGAGCGGCAAAATGCCGAAGTCTTGGTCCACGGCAATAGTAGCCACACAAGCGTGCGAGCGCGCGTGTGGGGCTTCGACGCGATAGTTGAGGCCATAAGTAGTATTCTTGTGGGTTGGGTCGCTTGGGCCGCGATGGGCCGAAGTGGGCCTAATGGGCCCGTGGGCCCTTGGGTAAATTGTGCGATTGTGTAGTATATAGTGAACTAGACTAGGTGGAACTTATATACATGGCTAGATTTGTGCTAGGTGGGCCACACGAGCGTGTGGGCCCGAATGGGCGAGAAATTGGGCTTTAGGCCCAATAGTCCATTTCGACTGAGAATGGTAGTTGGGTCGCTTCGGGCGACACGGGCCTTTGGAAAGGCCATTCCAGTCTGAATGGTTACCGAAATACCACCAAGGGTAAATTATGAAAATGCCCTTGGTGGGTAAATTACCGATATACCCTTGGTGGTTAAATTACAAAAATGCCCTTGGTAGGTAAAATTACTGTTATACCCTTAGAGGTTGATTAGGGTGATTATGTTGTTTTATGTCTATCGATTATGATGGTAATTCATGTTATACTTATATTTGATATATGTCTAGCATACATGACATCTGCATACACGAATTATTATGTCATATTGCATGGGTATGATGAGAGGAGGGGGAAGATTGATATCCGTGTCTTTGGGACACCAGGTGGTTTGGCACCACCAAAGTGGTTTGGTACCACAGATTGATTATTGTGACTTTGGGTCACCAGAGGTTTGGCACCTCGCCGTCTCGTCCCAGTGGCTTAGCACCACGGTGGGTTGGCCCCACGATTGATTATACTGAGATTGACGCCAAGTGATTTGGTATCACACGATGGGTTGGCCCCATCATTGGATTCGTGACTTCGGGTCACGGTGATTTGGTATCACACTTGTGTCTTTGGGACACCGAGGTTTGGCACCTCATTGCGACTCGTCCTGTGGTTTGACACCACCGTGGGTTGGCCCCACTTGTAAGATACGGGATTGTCGCTAGTGATTTGGTATCACACGATGGGTTGGCCCCATCATTGGATTATTCGTGACTTTGGGTCACCAGTGGTTTAGCACCACAATTATGGATATCGTGACTTTGGGTCACTAGTGGTTTGGCACCACCAGGTGGTTTGGTACCACACGGTAGAGAAAGGAGCATTGGATGGCTAGGTTTGGGTGCATGATATGCATATTTTCATATGAAATTGTGTAAGGGCACATTGGATGGGGATTTACACACCGAGTCTCGATGACTCACCTCTTAGTTAAATTTTGCGGGTAATCACTAGATCGCGGATTTGGGAGCCGAGGTGGACTCGTGGAGGCCATACATATGTTCACTCGTAAATTCGTTTCTTTTATTTGGACTTATTTTTATTTGAGTTTTTGTTATGTAATAAGGCCTTGGGTATTTTATTTGGTTTCAGCTTTCAATTTTTTTATTGCTTGTTATTAAATGATCAATATGGGATTTTCCTAAAATGATAATAAACCATTTCTTATTCAAAATTACTTAATCTCGATTTCTCACCACAACTATAAAGAATATGAGCTTTTAACGAATGCACAGCTTTTAGACATTCCTTTCATGTGACATGCCGTTCGATCGTAACGTTTAGGCCGGGTTTGGGGTGTTACAATTATGGTATCGAGCCTAGGTTCAAAAACTTCTACTGTGGGTTTGGGTTCAAAAAAATGATTTCAAAAGATGGTTTGGAAAATGGTTTAGAAAAATATATATCTGTTCTTTTTGTTGAAATATGGCACCGAGTCTCTGCACCAATCCATGCTGTAAGTTTCTGATACTTTTCTTTGTTATATGCTTTTGTATTTTGAATATCTATTCGTGTGTGTTGGGTTTGGATGTGATGTTCGGATATAGAGTTGATTGCATACTGAAATATTTGTGCCGCTTTAATGGTTAGTTTTTTTTTTTTTTTTAGTATGTGTAGGATTTCTAAATTCTAGTTAAAAGTACATTAGGTTATTGGAATCGAGTGCACAAGTGTGAGCACAAAGTTTGTAGGTTAGGTTGTACGAATGTTCTGTAGTTGGAAATTTCGAGGACGAAATTTCTTTAAGGATGGTAGATTTGTAACATCCCCAAATTGGGCCTAGTAGGATTGGGCCCAATTGGCCTTGATTTAAAATTTTTAGAGAACAAGAGATCGGCTTAAATGCAAGTTGGACCTATTGGATAAGTGATTTTGGAAGGTTAGAAGGCTTCTATGAAATCCCGGGATCGAACTTTGGCTTTAGGGAAATTTTGGTTTTAGGTGAAAAAAACCCTGGAAGTTGGCAGGTATGCCTTAAGAATAAAATGTGGGGAAAAATGACAAGTGGAGTGTGTGGTGTAGTGGCAAAGTGACGCCACTTAAGGAACAAGGGAGTGACGCCACAAGGAAGGAAGGAGGTCCAAGGTTCAAGTCTTGGCTTTTGCATTTTGGTTTTCTTTTACTTGGACCTCGTAATTTGGCTATAGATTTATATTTAGTTTGCATGGTTTAAGACACAAGAGGAGCTTGTGGCCAAGTGGCTAGCAGCGTGGATTATGTTGCAAGGGAGCACAGGTTCGAATCTCATGAGAAGCAAGGGAGTATTTATTTTGCGATGCAGACGGGAAGAGTTTCATTGAATTTAAACTCTCTTGTGAAGGATCCCACATCGGAAAGATACAAAGAAGGAAGGTGAAGAGCTAGCTATATATATAGCATTCTAGGAGAAGGATGAATACACCTTGGAGGCGTTTGGGCACGGGAGTGGTCGAAGCACGGATTAGCACCGATTCCTATCGGTGTGTAACTCTCTCTACTCTAGTTGTAGAGCGGCAAATCTGAAAGTGCCGGGTCCACGGCAATAGTAGCCACACAAGCGTGCGAGCGCACGTGTGGGGCTTCGACGCGATAGTTGAGGCCATAAGTAGTATTCTTGTGGGTTGGGGCTGCTTGGGCCGCGATGGGCCGAAGTGGGCCTAATGGGCCCGTGGGCCCTTATGAGTAAATTGTGCGATTGTGTAGTATATAGTGAACTAGACTAGGTGGAACTTATATACATGGCTAGATTTGTGCTAGGTGGGCCACACGAGCGTGTGGGCCCGAATGGGCCGAAATTGGGCTTTAGGCCCAATAGTCCATTTCGACCAGAAATGGTAGTTGGGTCGCTCGGGGCGACACTGGGCCTTTGGAAAGGCCATTCCAGGTACGAAGTTACTGAAATACCACTGAAGGGTAAATTATGAAAATGCCCTTGGTGGGTAAATTACCGATATACCCTTGGTGGTTAAATTACAAAAATGCCCTTGGTAGGTAAAATTACGGTTATACCCTTAGAGGTTGATTAGGGTGATTATGTTGTTTTATGTCTATCTGATTATGATGGTAATTCATGTTATACTTATATTTGATATATGTCTAGCATACATGACATACTGCATACACGAATTATTATGTCATATTGCATGGGTATGATGAGAGGAGGGGGAAGATTGATATCCGTGTCTTTGGGACACGGTGGTTTGGCACCACCGGTGGTTTGGTACCACAGATTGATTATTGTGACTTTGGGTCACGGAGGTTTGGCACCTCGTCCTCGTCCCAGTGGCTTAGCACCACAAAGGTTGGGTTGGCCCACGATTGATTATACGGATTGACGCCATGATTTGGTATCACCGATGGGTTGGCCCCATCATTGGATTCGTGACTTCGGTAACCAAAGTGATTTGGTATCACACTTGTGTCTTTGGGACACCGTGAGGTTTGGCACCTCATTGCGACTCGTCCACGTGGTTTGACACCACCGTGGGTTGGCCCCACTTGTAAGATACGGGATTGTCGCTAGTGATTTGGTATCACACGATGGGTTGGCCCCATCATTGGATTATTCGTGACTTTGGGTCACCAGTGGTGTGACACCACAATTATGGATATCGTGACTTTGGGTCACTAGTGGTTTGGCACCACCAGTGGTTTGGTACCACACGGGGTAGAGAAAGGAGCATTGGATGGCTAGGTTTGGGTGCATGATATGCATATTTTCATATGAAATTGTGTAAGGGCTCATTGGATGGGGATTTACACTCTGAGTCTCGATGACTCACCCTTAGTTAAATTTTGCGGTAATCATTAGATCGCGGATTTGGGAGTGAGGTGGACTCGTGGAGGCCATACATATGTTCACTCGTAAATTCGTTTCTTTTATTTGGACTTATTTTTATTTGAGTTTTGTTATGTAATAAGGCCTTGGGTATTTTATTTGGTTTCACTTTCAATTTGTTTATTGCTTGTTATTAAATGATCAATATGGGATTTTCCTAAAATGATAATAAACCATTTCTTATTCAAAATTACTTAATCTCGATTTCTCACCACAACTATAAAGAATATGAGCTTTTTAACGAATGCACAGTTTTTAGGCATTCCTTTCATGTGACATGCCAGATTCAGTCGTAACGTTTAGGCCGGGTTTGGGGTGTTACAAAAGGTACCCGTAATAACATTAGGAGAAGATGCCTCTTCGCGAGCGCGAATGGCATACGTCCTTGCAGGTGCCCTACCCTCAGGTCTCGCAACATGCTCTCTAGGGTTACCTCTACCACCTGCTCCACTACCCGGGTTCTTCTACGGTCTTCCTCTGACCATACTCTCGGATCTCGGGTTCTGAGTTCTCTCTTCTTTCATCATCTCAGGACAATCTTTTATAAAGTGATCCTGATAACCACATCTGAAACAAGCATTTTCATGCGCTCGGCTCTCACCAAGATGACGTCTACTGCACTGTGGGCATTTCGGTCTATCAGATCGAATGTTCCCCACACTAGCGACTGAAGTAGTCTGTGCCTTATTTCCCGAATACTGTTTACTCTTGTTTCTACTTGAAAACCTTGTGGATGAAGCAGATCGGGTGGAGAAATCTCTTGAATTCTTGGAAGAGGGTTGGAATGACTTATTCTACTGTCTCTTTCTCGAGTCACGATACTCCATTTCAGATTTTCTTTTCTCTTTTACTAGTTCTTCGGCTTTACAACCCCGCTCTACTAGCACAACAAATTCTTTTAATTCTAGGACAACAACATACAACTTAATGTCCTCATTTAGTCCATCTTCGAATCTCTTGCTCATAATAGCCTCGGTGGATACACACTCTCGAGCGTATTTACTGAGTCGTACAAACTCACGCTCATAATCAGTCACAGACATCTTACCTTGCTTCAGTTCTAGAAATTCCTTTCTCTTCTGATCGATAAATCTTTGACTGATATACTTCTTTCTGAACTCTTCTTGAAAGAACTCTCACATGATCTTTTCTCGTGGTACCACTGACACTAAGATGTTCCACCATTGGTAAGCAGAATCTCTTAAAAGAGAAACTACACACTTCATGCATTCCTCATACGTGCATGACAACTCATTGAATACCCTGATGGTATTCTATAACCAGAACTTGGCCTTTTCCAGATCATCATCTTTTTTAGCCCAGAATTCTTCTGCCCCATGTTTCTTGATCCTATCAACCGGAGGCTTCTCTCCTCTTACCACCTCCACTACTTGAGGGGCTACCGGGATAGGTTGAGGAATAGGCGGGGGTGGAGGGGTTTGAGCATTCGGGTTCGTACGAACGAACTCCATATACCACGTGTTCATCATATGGAGGAAGGCTTCTCTAGCCTCTTCTCCTCCTTTCTGACTCACCGTAGTGGGTCTATTCTCATTCTCGTTAGGCACCGTCCCTTCAGCGGGAGCCGACGCGTTACTTTCTACGTCATCCGCTACAGCTCTTTTGGGATCCATTTACTATATGTATAATCATAATTTAAGTCGTCAGGAGTCGTCACACTATCATTATAAAAACATTCTTACGTATGGAATGTATAGCTAGACTCGTGCTCGTGCTACGTTAGTCCTAGAACCGACTAAACTGTAGCTCTGATACCACTAAATGTAACACCCCATACCCAAGTCCTAGACTGAGACTAGATACGAGACATTACCATACTTGAACTTAAGTAAACATGTACTTACGGGCAGTAAAAATTTTGTTTCGAAACAGAAACTTCTCTTTCTTAATCAAAACATAGGTTTCATGGGCCTACAAGGCCTTAAACACCTATCCGAAAACTTTCGAAACTCAATCCGGAACTTTCCCTCGAAACAGGGGTCACACGCCCATGTGACTTGGGACACGCCCGTGTACCCCTAAAACATACCCGTGTCTTCCACCCGTGGTCAACACTGACTAATTTCACACGGCCTTGACACGCCTGTGGCTTTGGCCCGTGTGCTAAACTTTGGCATTCTAACTTATCCACACGGTCCATACACACGCCCGTGTACTTCAGCTGTGTGGCAATTCAAATTACAAGTGCAAGGTGCAGACTTCACACGGCCAGGGCACACGCCCATGTGCTAACCGTGTGTCACACACGACCTAAACATACGGCCGTGTGATTAGCCCGTGGTCTATTCTGACTTAAAACACTAATGTGCAGGGGACACACGGCCTAGACACACGCCCGTGTGTCTATCCGTGTGGGCACCTAGAGGATATTTTCCAAGCCAATTGCCACCTTGAGATCAAGATCAATCTAATACTCAATTCAATAACTCAAGTATTACATCTAACATGAACAAGGATACATACTTCATTGATAGATAAAAATATACATACTTAATCATTCATGACCCATCTCTTTGGCCATATACAAAACGAATACTAAGCTTGATCGCCAACACTAAGGCTAATTCTAAAACACAACTTAAAATGAAATGCTTCCTATACATGCCATACTTAATATAAACAACTTGGCTATACCAAAATAGCGATTGATAGTGTGCTCCGAGCTCCGATGATGATGATCCACGAGATTAGCTTGGCGGGACTACATGGAAAGAAAGAATTAAAGGCGTTAGCATTTCGCTTAGTAAGTTTGCATGTAGTGCATATAGCAACATATTTGCTTAACATAACTCATTCATCATAAATAAAGGCATTGCCGAACTCGTATGCTTGAGCTCACTTACTCTTAATAATTCTTACATATCTCATGGTACTTACTAGTCCCATGCTTGTAAGGTAAACAGGGTACCTGTATCACTTAATCACATAGATTAGCATACTTTGCTATGGTAAGCATAATCTTAACTTCATCATTCATACCACGAATAATACTCTTAGTTAACTTTGACTAGCATACTTTGATGATAGCTTTACTTGCTTAACTTTCTTGCTTTCTCATTTATTCTTTACTCTTTTGCCCGATGAATTACTATGAATAACCGAGGATACTGAATCTCATCTCACATATATCTCGATGCTAAAGCCATATCCTAGATATGGTTTTACATGGGATCTCTCAACTTGGTATCGATGCCATGTCTTGACATGGACTTACACGAAGTCTTCCTTGTGTGTTCCATTGGGAACTTATCATTGCCATTTCTTGACATGGTCTTACTTGGTATCTTTACTCATGAACGGGTCAATGCCGAGCCTTGTCTTGGACTTACATGAAATCTTCCTTGTTACTCACCAATGCCATGCCTTGGCTTGGACTTACATGGGATCTCTATCTCATGATAGCTTTTCAATGCCAAGACTTGTCTTGGACTTACATGACATCTTTACATGGAGACTCACCAATGCCATTCCTTGGCTTGGGCTTATATGGGTCTTCATCTCAAAATAACTCTTCAATGCCAAGACTTGTCTTGGTCTTACATGATAACTTGCTTGATTGCCGATTCCATGCCTTGGCTTGGTCTTATAAGAACTTCCTTGTCTCGTGTGATAGATCGAGTATCTTAAGTAATTCAACTTCAATCGGGACTTTCTCATACTTAATTTCATTGATTTCTTCGTTTAACATAGCATCAAAAATCTCATGGAATTAAGATATATTCTACATCATACTAAGCAATTCAATTATATTAATCATAAAGCTTAGAAATCATACAAACTTACCTCAATGTACAAAATGTATGTAGAAATGTAATTTAGTCCTCGACTTTGTTCTTGCCTCGGTTTTGATCCGGGCTTCGTTTTTCTTGATCTATAATAGTAATTTAGCTCATTTAATACACACATTGACTAAATTGACTCTTAACTCATACTTCGACAAAATTACCATTTTGCCCCTAATCTTTCTCATAATTACACATTTTCCCCAAGGCTCGTAAAGTGATTTTTATTCAACTTTCGTGAACTTCATGCTTAGCTGATTCATTCTCTTAACTATAGCAATAATCAATTCTCACTATTTCTATTATGTATGACAAATTTCACAACTTTTACAAACTAGTCCTTACTAGCATTTTTCATGAAATTCATTTAGGAAAAGATGTTTATCTAACATCAAACTCTCATAATCTTTCATAAAACATCATTTTACAAGCATGTCATACATGGGTAGATTTATGACCATGAATTCTAGCTCAACTTATAGCTATAAATAGCTAATTCATAATACGAGGACTCCAAAAATACGAAGAATACTAAAAACGGGGCTAGGATGCACTTACTATCTAGCTTCAAAAATTGAAGAACCCTAGCTATGGAGTCTCTCTAATTTTTGGCACAAGGGGAAGAAGATGAATAAGATTTTTGTTATATTTTTCCCTTTTTAATCATTTAATTGATAAATGACCAAAATGCTCTTCTCACTAAACTTTCAACAATTTCTAACTCATGTCCATTTTTGTCCAAAAATTATAATTTGGGAAAATTGCTACTTAAGGACTTCTAATTAATATTACAAAGCTATTTCATACTAAAAGCTTCTAGAATCTCATATTTTGTAACTTTTGCAATTTAGTCCTAATGGACCATTCAATGACAATTTCATAAAATTTCTACATGAAACTTTCATACTATCATGCAACATCTCTTAAACCTTAAAAACTCAATTTTACTAACTCGGATTTATGGTCTCGCACCACTATTCTGACTAGGCCCTAAATCGGGCTGTTACAAAATAAGCCTCCTCTTGATAAAATCAGAAAATACAGAGCTGAAGAGTTTAGGGCCACGACTCTCGATGATCTTTGGCGGGCTGAATTTTGGCTCGATAATACTATTCGTGTCTTCGATGAACTATCCTGCACACCCAAGAGTGCTTGAAGTGTGCTATATCTTTATTATGGGATTACGCCTACTATTGGTGGAACATATTGGTTTCGGTTGTTCACGAACGCAGGTCACTTGGGATTTCTTTGAGATGAGTTTCACAAAAAGTATATCGATCGTGATTCATCGATAAAAAACGCAAAGAATTTCTCGAGCTTAAACAAGGACGTATGGCCGTGTCGATTATGAGCGTGAGTTTGTGAGACTCAGCAGATATGCTCGAGAGTGTGTTGCAACCGAGGATGCTATGTGTAAAAGATTCGAGGAGGGACTGAATGAAGACATAAAATTGCTTGTCGGCATACTTGAAATAAAAGAATTCGTAGTACTTGTCGAGCGGGCTTGCAAGGCCAAAGAGCTCAGAAAAGAGAAAAGAAAAGCTGAGTTCGAAGCTAGAGATTTCCGCAAGAGATCAGCAAGTAAAACTTCCCAGATGGCATCAAAGAAGTTCCGAAATGACAGTAGCCGATCTAAGACTAATGCTGGGATTTCCATACGAGAGCGACCACCATTGAGTTCACGAGCCACCTCGATTGCTAGTGTTGGCAATACTCGACCCAATAAACCCGAGTGTCAACAGTGTGGTAGGCGACATTTTGGTGAATGTTGGGGCAAGCTCAACAACCGATTTTGCTACAAGTGTGGTTCGCAAGATCATTTTATTCGGGATTGCCTGGAAGTAGCTGAGAAGGATAATGCTCAGAGTGTAAGATCGAGTGGTGCTGCAGTTAGAGGTAGGCCACCCCGTAATGCGGGAGGTAGAAGCGGTACTCAGAGAGGGACTTGAATCTGTACATTATTCGATCCGAGGCTCGTGCTTTGCGAGCCTATGCCATTCGTGCTCGAGAGGAAGCTTCATCTCTAGATGTTATCACTGGTATATTTACTCTCTTTATTACTAGTGTAATTGCTCTGATTGATCCCGGTTCAACTCATTCCTATGTGTGTGAAACATTAGTATCCAGTAAGACTTTACCTGTTGAGTCTACTGAGTTTGTGATTCGAGTTTCGAACCCCCTGGGCCGGTGTGTGCTAGTTGACAAGGTGTGCAAGAATTGTCCTTTAATGATTCAAGATTCATGTTTTCTGGCTGATTTGATGCTACTACCATTTGATGAGTTTGATATCATTCTCGGCATGGATTGGTTAACCGCATACGATCTTTGTAGTGAATTGCGACGAAAGACCATTGATTTGAGTCTTTGGAATAATGAGATAATTCGAATTGAGTCTGCTGATTTAAATGGGATACCAGCAGTGATATCTTCGATATTGACTCAGAAGCTTATGAGAAAAGGTTGCGAAGCTTACTTTGCTTATGTAATTGATAGTAAAGTGATCGAAAAGAAGATTGAATCTGTACCGGTTGTATGTGAATATCCGGATGTGTTTAGAAAGAATTGCTGGTTTGCCACTGTTCGAGAGGTAGAGTTTGGAATCGAGTTAATGCCGAGGGGCGACTCAGATCTCGATAGCTCAGTATAGAATGGCAACTGGCCGTCTGAATTAAAAGAATTGAAAAGCGCTTGATTGCAAGAGTTGTGAGATAGAGGTTTTGCTCGACCGAGTTTCTCTCCACAAGTGCGCCTAGTGTTATTCGTGAAGAAGAAAGATGGAACTTTGAGAATGTGCATCGATTACCGACAGCTCAATAAAGTGACCATAAAGAATAAATACCCGTTGCCGCGCATTGATGATCTATTCGATCAGTTAAAGGGAGCTTCAGTATTCTCGAAGATTGATTTAAGATCGGGTTATTATCAGCTGCGAGTTAGAGACTCTGATGTGCCTAAGACTGTTTTTCGAATGAGATACGGCTATTATGAGTTTTTGGTGATGCCGTTTGGACTCACTAATGCCCCTGCTGTTTTCATGGACTTGATGAATCGTGTATTCAGACAGTATTTGGATCGGTTTGTAGTTGTGTTTATAGATGATATTCTGATTTATTCGCGCGATGAAACCTAGCATGCCGAACACTTGAGACTTGTGTTACAGATTTTGCGTGATAAGCAGTTGTACGCGAAATTCAGTAAATGTGAGTTTTGGTTACGCGGTTAGCTTCTTGGGGCATGTTGTTTCAAAGATCAGTGTATTGGGTTGATCCAAGTAAGATTTCGGCTATACTTGATTGGAGACCCCCGCGGAATATTACCAAAGTTCAAAGTTTTCTGGGACTTGTCGATTATTATATACGCTTTGTGAAAGGTTTCTCGATGATTGCAACTCCGATGACAAAGCTACTTCAAAAAGATGTTAAATTTGAGTGGGCGGAGAAGTGCGAGAAGAGTTTCGATCAGTTGAAAACTTTATTGGTGAAGCTCGGTACTTGTTCGGCCCAGTCGGGTAAAGAGTTCGTTATCTTCAGTGATGCATCCTTGAATGGTTTAGGCTATGTTTTGATGCAGGAGGGTAAGGTTGTAGCATATGCTTCGAGACAGTTAAAGCTACACGAAAAGAACTATCCGGCGCACGATCTTGAATTAGCTGCTATAGTCTTTGCTCTGAAGATATGGTGCCACTATCTGTTCGGTGAAAAATTCCATGTCTATTCTGATCATAAAAGCCAAAAATATTTAATGACTCAGAAGGACCTGAATCTGAGACAACGGCGATGGTTGGAATTGTTAAAAGACTACGAGCTTGTGATTGATTATCACCCGGGAAAAGCTAATGTGGTTGCTGATGCTCTAAGTTGAAAATCAATGTTTGCTTTACGTGCAATGAACGCAGATATAGCTATGACTGACGATGGTGCTATTATTGCAGAACTGAAAGCGAGACCGTTGTTTGTCCAATAGATTTGTGAAGCTCAAAGGGTTGATGATAACTTGATAACAAAAATGAATCAATGTAGTTCGAATGCTGACTCAGAATTTCAGATTGATGTTGAGGGATGCTTGCGGTTCAGAAATTGAATATGTGTACCAAAGGATCCTGAGTTGATTCGGATGATTTGTAATGAAGCTCATAATAGTAGATTGACTATTCACCCGGGTAGCACGAAGATGTATAACGATTTGAGACAGCATTACTGGTGGCACGGTATGAAAAGAGATATTTTAGACTTCGTGTCGAAATGTTTGATATGTCAACAAGTAAAAGCCGAACATCAGGTGCCATCCGGATTACTTCGGTGATCATGATACCCGAATGGAAATGGGATCGAGTCACGATGGATTTCATATCTCGGTTCACCGTTGACACCGAGCAAGAAAGATGCAATGCAGGTTATTATTGATAGATTGACGAAGTCACTCACTTTATTCGGTCAAAATCATGATTACTCATTGGATAAGCTAGCTGAATTGTACATCTCTCAAATTGTGCGATTACACGGAGTACCTATTTCTATTGTTTCGGATAGAGATCCGAGGTTTACATTGCGGCTTTGGAAGAAACTGCAAGATGCATTAGGTACTGAATTGCATTTTAACACCGCTTTCCACCCTCAAACGGATGGTCAATCCGAGAGAATTATTCAAATACTTGAGGATATGTTGAGATGTTGTGTTCTCGAGTTTGAGTGTACGTGGGAAAAATACTTGCCTTTGATTGAATTCGTACACAATAATACCTTTCAATCGAGTATCAAAATGGCACCTTACGAGGCTTTGTACGGTCGTAAATGTCGTACACCTTTGTATTGGACCGAGCTAAGTGAAAGCAAGATACACGGGTTGATCTAATCAAAGAGACTCAGTGAAAGTAAAGTGATCCGTGAAAGTTTGAAAGCGGCGCGGATCAAGTCGAGAAATCTTATGCGGATTTGATGTAACACCCCTTACCCGTATTCAACGCCGGAATCGGGCACGAGGCGTTACCATATTAAAATCCTCAAGATCGCCACTTAGGCACGACATGACCACTCTCTTTGGCCATCACAACAACCTCAATCCCGACTTACAAGGCCTCTCTCAAACACACGAGGGCTCTCGAGACCATATCAAAAACTCTTACGATCTTAAAATTTTTCCATCTATACAGGGATCACACGCTCGTGTAAGATTTGGCACGCCCGTGGATGTCACACACGCCCTGTAACATCCCGGTTTAGGGCCTAGTTGAAATAGTGGTGTGAGACCACAAATCCAAGGTATATGAATGAGTTTTTGAGGTTTATGCTATGTATGCATGTTAGTGTGAAAGTTTCATGAACCAATTTTCTGAAATTGCGGTTGAATTGTCCAAAAGGACTAAATTGCGAAAGTTGCAAAATGTGAGATTCGAGAAGCTATTTGTGTGAAATAGCTTTAGAATATTAATTAGAGGTCCTTAAATAGCAATTTTCCCAATTTCTAATTTTTGGACAAATTTGGGCATGGATGAGTTAAAATAGAAAGTTTATCAAAAAGGGCATTTTGATCGTTTAATAATTAAATGATTAAAATAGGAGAAAAGATGACAAAATTCATTCATCTTCTTCTCCAAGGCTGCCAAAAATTTGAGAGAGCCATTGTTAGGGTTCTTCAAAAATTTCAAGCTTGCTAGTAAGTGCATCTAGCGTCGTTTTTTATATTCTTTGTATTTTTGAAGTCCTTGTTGCATGAGTAAGCTATTTTCTAGCTATTTGATGAGCTATGATGGATGTTCAAAAATGTGGCCATGTATGACATGCATGTATTTTGATGTTTTATGGAAGATTATGAAAGCTTGATGTAGTAGAAACATCTTTTGCTAAATGAGTTTCCATAGAAAATGCATGTAGGGACTAGTTTGTGAAAGTCTTGAGATTGGTCATACATGTGTGATTTAGTGAGAATTGATGATTGCTTTAGTTGAGTAAGTGATTCGGCTAAGCATGAAAGGCTAGAAAGTTGAATGAAAATCACTTTACGAGCCTTGGGGCAAAAGTATAAATATGAGGAAGTTTAGGGGCAAAATGGTAATTTTGCTAAAGTATGAGATAAGGGTCAATTTAGTCAATGTGTGTATTGAACGGGTTGATTTGTCATTTTAGATCAAGAAAGACGAAGCCCAGATCATAACCGAGGCAAGGGAAAGGTCGTGAACTAAATTGCATATCTCCATACTTTTTGAGTATCGAGGTAAGCCTATGCACAAACAATGCATTCATACTTACAATTTGTTAATGCTAGCTAGTGTTTAGCATGGTTGAGAATGATTGAGAACCTATGTGGTTCAAGTGAAATGAATGATTAAGTAAGTAGATTTGTGAATGTGTTGTAACAATGCTAAATGGTGGGCTAAGTGTGATACCATCCTAATGCATATTGACGATGAGTCGGGTGTAATGCGATGCTATCGTTAGGTATATTATCCAGTGGGCTATGTGCGAAACCATTATGAATACCTTGTTGGTAGGCTAAGTGCGATACTACCTTATTAATTGATTGTGGTGGGCTTAGTGCGGAACCAGCGAGAGATTTCTTTGTGTGGATGTGATAGTGAGTAGCATAGCTGTGTGGATGTATTATTGAGAAATAATGATGTGTTGTATATTGTGTAAATGTGATATTGAATGCGAGGGTGCATGTCGGTGGTTATGAGTAAGTGACTCATGATGTGTGAAATGTGGTAAGGGATAAAAAGAGTAAGCATAGTTGTACATTATATGTTAGTATAATGCTAATTGTTGTTTAGCTTATACTATGTTGCTTAATTGTTTATGTGTAAACTTACTAGGCTCAAAGCTTACTCTCTTTCTTTTCCCTTATCTTATAGAGCGAAAGTGTTGAATCGAGATACGAGGATCAATTGGAAGATCGCCCAAACTATCAGCACACTCTGGTACATTAGACTCAATGTTTTGTATATGGCATGTATAGGGGCTAGACAAGTTAGTGAATTTTGTTGCTTATGGCTATGATGTGTTAGCCTTTAGATGGATAATCTATTTTGTATAATGCCATAGTTGTTGGCACTTTATTATATGAAAAGATGAAGTTATCTATGTGAGATTGTAAGACTTTGAGTTGATTATTGATGTGTTGAATGAGTGCATGATTGTGTATGCTAGAAGGGTGAAAAGAACTTGGCAAATAGCTTTGTTCTTGTCCATGTGGGTAGACACACGGGCGTGTGTCTAGGCCATGTGTGTCACACGGTCAGCCCATGGGCGTGTGACTTGGCCGTGTGTCCCCTGCATGTTAGTATTTTAAATCAGAATAGACCACGGACTAGTCACATGGGCATGTGCCTAGAACGTGTGTGTTAATCAGTGTTGGCCACGGGCTAGCTACACGGGCGTGTGTCTAGACTCTAGGCCGTGTTAAGGTAGTCGGTGTGCACCACGGGTGGAAACGCGGCGTGTGCCCTAACCGTGGGGCATTGGCAGAATGCTTGAGTTTTCATGCACGGGTAGTGACCATGGGCATGTGTGACATCCACGGGCGTGCCAAATCTTACACGGGCGTGTGAGCCCTGTATAGATGGAAAAATTTTAAGATCGTAAGAGTTTTCGATATGGTCTCGAGAGCCCTCGTGTGTTTGAGAGAGGCCTCGTAGGTTGGGATTGAGGTTGTTGTGATGGCCAAAGAGAGTGGTCATGTTGTGCCTAAGTGGCGATCTTGAGGTCTTTAATTTGGTAACGCCTCGTGCCCGGTTCCGGCGTTGAATACGGGTAAGGGGTGTTACACGCCCAAGGTCACTACCCGTGCATGAAAACTTAAGCAACATAGTATAAGCTAAACAACAATTAGCATTATACTAGCATATAATGTACAACTAGGCTTACTCTTTCTATCCCTTACCACATTTCCAACACATCATAAGTCACTTACTCGTAACCATTGACATGCACCCCTGCATTCAATATCACATTTACACAATATACAACACATCATTATTTCTCGATAATACATCCACACAACTAATCCACACAGCTAATGTCTTGGTGGTTTCACACTTAGCCCACCACAATCAAGTAATAAAGTAGTATCGTACTTAGCCTACCATAAAGGTAATCGTAGTGGTTTCGCACATAGCCCACTAGACAATATACCTAACGATAGCATCGCACATAGCCAGCTCATCGTCATTATGTATTAGGATGGTATCGCACTTAGCCCATCTTTTAGCATTATCACTACACGTTCACATATCTATTTACTCAATCATTCATCCATTCACAAAATCTATCACATTCATTTTCCTTGAATCACATAGGTTCTCAATCATTCTCAACCATGCTATACACTAGCTAGCATTAAAAAATTGTAAGTATTAATGCATTGTTTATGCTTAGACTTACCTCGATGCTCAAAAGTATAGAAACGTGCAATTTAGTCCACCACTTTGCTCTTGCCTCGATTTTGATCTGGGCTTTGTCTTTCTTGATCTATAATGAATAAATCAGCTTATTCAATACACACATTGACCAAAATTGGCCCACATCTCATACTTTGGCAAAATTACTCTTTTGCCCTAAATCTTTCTCATAATTACACTATTGTCCCAAGGCTCGTAAAGTGATTTTTATTCAACTTCTTAGCCTTTCATGCTTAGCCGAATCACTTACTCAACTAAAGCAATCATCAATTCTCATTACATCACACATGTATGACCAAACTCAAGATTTTTACAAACTAGACCCTACATGCATTTTCTATGGAAACTCATTTAGCAAAAGATGTTTCTACTACATCAAGCTTTCATAATCTTCCATAAAACATCAAAATACATGCATGTAATACATGGCCACATTTTTGAACATCCATCATAGCTCATCAAATAGCTAAAAATAGCTTACTCATGCAACAAGGACTTCAAAAATACAAAGAATATCAAAAACGAGGCTAGATGCACTTACTAGCAAGCTTGAAATTTTTGAAGAACCCTAACAATGGCTCTCTCAAATTTTTGGTAGCCTTGGAGAAGAAGATGAATGAATTTTGTCATCTTTTCTCCTATTTTAATCACTTAATTATTAAATGACCAAAATGCCCTTTTTGATAAACTTTCTATTTTAACTCATCCATGCCCAATTTTGTCCAAAAATTAGAAATTGGGAAAATTGCTATTTAAGGACCTCTAATTAATATTCTAAAGCTATTTCACACAAATAGCTTCTAGAATCTCACATTTTGCAACTTTTGCAATTTAGTCCTTTTGGACAATTTAACCGCAATTTCACAAAATTACTTCATGAAACTTTCACACTAGCATGCATACGTAGCATAAACCTCAAAAACTCATTCATAAACCTCGGATTTGTGGTCTCGCACCATTATTTCGACTAGGCCCTAAATCAGGATGTTACATTTGAAACGTAAATATATAGAGTTTCAGATTGGTGACCGAGTATTTTTGAAAGTCTCGCCGTGGAAGAAAATACTTAGATTTGGTCACAAGGGAAAGCTGAGTCCGAGATTTATTGGGCCGTACGAGATTATTGAGCGTATCGGGCCGGTTACGTATAGGTTGATGTTGCCACCTGAGTTAGAAAAGATCCACAATGTTTTCAATATTTCGATGCTTCGACGATATAGATCCGATCCTTCTCATGTGATTAGTCCGTCAGAGATTGAAATTTAGTATGATTTAACCTATGAGGAAGAACCAATTCGTATATTGGCTCGCGAAGTGAAAGAGTTACGTAATAAGAAAATCCCGTTTGTAAAGGTGCTTTGGCTTAAGCACGGAATCGAAGAAGCAACTTGGGAGCTTGAATATTCAATGAAAGAACGTTATCCCAACCTATTCACCGATAAGATTTTCGAGGACAAAAATCTCGAAGGGGGGAGAGTTGTAACAGCCCGATTTTGACCTTAATCGGAATGGTGGTTTCGGGACCACGAATCCGAGTCAGAAAAATATTGAAATATTAGTTTCAGTGTTCTGAATGTGTGAATTTGTTGGTGTGAAAATTTCGTTTTAAAATTTTATCGTTTGGATGTCTGATTAAATGAAAAGGGTTTAATCGCGTAAAATGGAAAATTAAGGGTTAATGTGTAAGGGACGAAATGTGATTGTTTTTATATATGGAGTATTAAGATTGCAATTTGGCCATAAGTAGATATTAGTGGCCGGCCAAAATGCATGTAATAGTAGATGGATTATCAAATTATTTTTAGTATTGAAAATTTGGTGAATTTAATAACATATAATAATATAATAATAAAACATAAACTAAAGTGGATGAACATCTTTTATTTCATTTTATCTCTCCATTGCCGAAACTAGAGAAGGAAGAATGAGCTTAAGCTTTTGAAACTTTCGGCCCTTGCATGTCTAATTAAGGTATGTAATTGAGTTCGGTTTTTAATAATTTTTACGTTTTTGAGATCGTTGCTTTGAATACTAGCTAGCCCAAGCTTAAATTTTCAAATTTGATGATGTATTCATGATATGCCATTGTTGATAGTTTGATGAAATTTGTGTTTAGTGATGGAAAATAAATATAGGATGTTTGATTGTTAAGTTTAATTAAGGCATTTTTAGTGGAAATGTCTAAATAGGATTTAATTGTGAAATTTGTAAATTGAGGGGTCAAAATGTGAAATAAATAAATTCTATGAGCTTGTAATAGGATTATGAAGATTCGGCCCTAAAGAAGTGTGGTCAAATTTTGAGTATTTTGTGTTTTGTGCAATAGGGACTAAATTGTAAAAATTGTAAATGTCAGGGGTAAAATAGTAATTTGCCCATTTATATGTTTTTGGATTAAATTGAATGAAAATATGTTTTAATGAGCTAAATTTGAAATTTATTAGATCAAGAACAAAAAGAATCGGGATTGGATCGGGGAAAGGCGAAGTTAATCGAATAGCCGGGAAGTAAATTCTGTCGATACTCGAGGTAAGTTTTTAAGCAATTGAGTTGCATTGAATATATTTATAATGATGTAAATGAGTTAAATGGAATTATATATTTATATAATGGATATTGCCGATTGTGATAATGGTTTATGAAATGAATGAGTTGATTCGAAAATAAATATATATGGTCGAAGTTAAGTTTATATGTATATGTATGAATAAGGAGCAAGTTTGAGTGATGCACTAATGTGCAAATTTTAACTTCCGAGCACTAAGTGTGTGAAATCGGATAATGAGCACTAAGTGTGTGAATTTTAAAATACCGAGCACTAAGTGTGCGAAATCGGTCGTTATGCACTAAGTGGGCGAATCAAATTTCCGAGCACTAAGTGTGCGAAATCGGACAAGGAGCACTAAGTGTGCGATTAATTTTTATATCTTGGATTGAATTTGGTAAGTTGATATTATGAGATGATATTAATTAAAATCAAGTAAGTGTGACAATTTAGTTTGGATGGAAAGTATCAATTAAATATATAGTTCGATTGATATAGGTTGACATGGAGAAATGCTTACAAAATTTCATTGATTTCTACATGAATTATATATTGTATTCGGCCATGTGGAATTTTGTATAAGGAGTTCATTTGAATAGTTTTAATCTTGAATATGTGATTTATATGGATTTGAAGTGCAAAGTATAAATTCGATAAGTAATATATGCATATGAAATCTATTATCGAAGGCTTGGAAGTTTGACCTTTGGGCTATGAAATGCGAAAGTTTTCGAAAGGTGATATAAACTAAAGTTATGGTTATAAACCTTGGTTGTGATTATACTAATTTGACTTTGCTAGTATAATGTTATAATGCATTGTTGTTGTGAAATTGCTTATAACTTACTAAGCTATGATAGCTTACTGTGTGTGTTTGTTTGTATGGTTTTATAGATTTTGAAGTCTAGTTACGAGCTCAGGGATCATCGTCAAAGTCTATCGCACTATCAACTAACTTTGGTATTTTTATAAGCTAAATTTTTTAAACTATGGCATGTATAGGCTAGCTTGCGTTTTGGGTTCATTTTGAAGTTGTAAATATTAAGCCGTGCGAAAATGGCTAGAAATGATGTTTAAGTTTAGGCAAATATTTCAATCATGGTATATATATATATATGTGGGTGATGTATTTTGTATATGCATGATGAAATAGTCTTGAAGGTTGGTATGAACATTCGAATAGGGTATATCATACTTATATAGATATGGGTGATGAGCATTTGATATGTTTTGCATCTATGAAATGTTTTAATTTGACTTAGGTGATGGGTTTGATAATTGATTTAAAGGTAGGTCAAATGAATGTTACATAGAGGTTTTATTATATGATCGAATATGAACTAATTTAGATTAGTGTATGAATGAAATTTCAGCATGGTTTTAAAACATATGGATTTTAGTGTGTTTTGATTCGGCTTAAGTATATAGAAATGTCCAAAGTTAATCAAGTGATCATTGTAATAATTCGGTAATGTTTGCTAATATTTTATAAACAAAGGTGGAAAAATATGTGCTTGTTATGAAGTGAAATATGCATGTTTATAACTAAGTGTTTGAATATCATGCATGAAATTTTTGTTTGTATTGAACATTATGTCCATTAAGTATAAGTATTCTTAGCCTTGATGCAAGTTAGATAATGCAATAATTTGATTGGAGAAGTTGATATATTCGGGAACATGAAATGATTTGTATGAGTGTGCTGAATTGTGTTTGAAAAAAGGTAATGCCTCGTAACCCTAGTTCGGCGACGGATACGGGTTAGGGGTGTTACACAAAATCTTTAACAGTTTCAAAATTAAAGGTACGGGCTAGCTAGATTGAGCTGCAACGATTACAAAAACATAAAAATCATCAAAAACTGAGCTAAAACCGTACCTTAATTAAGCTAGGAGTGTGCCGAATGCTTTAAAACCTAAGAATGGTTTTCTTCCTCTCAATATTCAGCCAATAAGACGAAAATGAAGCTTAAAATTGATTTTGTTTTATTAATTAACCTTTATTAAATGAATTACAACATTAACCTTAATTAAAACATTATTATTTCACATAAACCATGGACATAAATGTCCACTAACCTTTCAAATGGTTTAATTACCATTTAAGGCCATCATATTTAAAATCCAAAGCTATTTGACACCTTTAACAAGTAGAATGCAACTTTTGTATTTTACGCGATTTAGTTTTTTTTCTCAAATTAAGCAATTAAACGATAAAATTAGCTTACGAAATATTTCACACATATCAAATATCATGCTGTAAATACCGAAAATAATATAAAAATAATTTTTTGACATCAGATTTGTGGTTTCAAAACCACTGTTCTGATTTAGCTAAAAACGGGTTGTTACATTATAAGTCTGATAATGCTCCATAACCCTATTCCGGCATTGAATACGGGTGAGGGGTGTTACAAATTTTTTGCTCCATCAATCTTTTTAGTCAAAAGCATTAGCTTCATGAGTGAATTACATTCAAATTGTGGCGTGACGTAATACCTGGCAATCTAGTGTATGCTCCATTAAGATTGTCAAGTAAAGAAATCATGTGACAAGAGGAATTCCTTAGAAAAAAAATATTCTATATAATGCAATGACAGAATAAGTATAAGAAGAAAAACTGAGTTTAGTGTAAGGATAAACTAAGTACATTAAGAGGTGCTTGTTATAGTTAGAATTGCATGAATATTTAGGAACTTTTATTTTTAGGTAACATTTTCTGCACTTAGTATGCTAAACAAACCTATAAAATTTGAACCAAATTTTTATTTAGACAGAAGACTGTTGAGAATGGAGGTATAAAATATGTTTCGTTTGGTTTAGCAGTACAAGAGGAAATTGTGTAGTAATGGCAAATTCTTTCATTCATGCATTCATACATATTCTGCTTGAGGACAAGCAAGAACTCAGGTTTAGGGGTATGATAACTCTTGAAAAAAGTTATATTTTGAACCTTTAAGCTTAATTAAATGCCTGTAATTAAGAAGATATATGTGCATTTTTTGATTATTTTTAGAACATTGCATAATAACACTTGGATTGTGCCTTAAATGTCATTTCATGTTACTGTTACTGTTGGGAAGAAGGGAATTGGTTGTTGTATGCAGCAGGTGCAAGAAGGGTGAAGAAAAGGAGGAAGAGAATGAAGGAAGTGAATTATTGCCATGGAAAAAGGTTGGATGGATTCAATACAAATGCCATGGCAATTCCAGGAAAATGTTGACGCATCACTCAGTCCTCGTCACTCTCAGCCAGCTGGATGTGTACCAGATAAATCCACCTGAAAGAGAGGGAGAAAAGTGTGTGCTGAGAGTGTAACATCCTGAAATTGGGCTTAATAGGATTGGGCCTAGTAAGATTGGGCCTTGGGCTTTAGGAAAAATTTGAGTATCATCTTGTTGCTTGTGTTAATTCAGGTATGAATTTTTGTGTGTTAGCATAGTCTTGCGAAGGCTTGATTCTATTTAGGAAGATAGAATAATTTTTAGTATGGTTTATTTAATGAAGTGGATTAAGTGAGCTTAGCACTTAAGTTAATTTAAGTGTTAGTTAAAGCACATGAGGAGTTAGTGGCAAGGTGGTTATGATGCTTGGATAGTTGCTTGAGGTTAGAGGTTCGAGTAGCATGATTAACATTTTGAAGACTTTATTTTTATCCTAGCATTGATGGACGGTCAAACCTTATTTATGATAGGTTGGACTCTCAAATTTTGGTAAGTTGAATATTGGTTTAAGGAAAGCATGAAATTGGGGATAAGAATCTTAAGGTTATGGTATGATGAGGGGACAAAAGGCATGGATTATGGAGTGTTGTTTTGGAAACTCTTCTATGGCATTTTGTCCATGAACATGGATGGTTTCATGGACTAGGGGGAGTTGGCCGAATTTTTGGAAGGAATAGGATTAGGAGGAAATAAAGAGGAAATTGTGGGATTTGTGATGAATATGTGAGTTGGATGGCCAAGGGGATTTCTTTGATGACCATTTCGGTTTTGTGAGTAGAGGGAGTAGCGAATTTCTCTTAAGGAGTTTAGGTGTTTTCTTTTCGGGTTTATTCTTCTTTCTCTAGTGTGGTGCCAAAAATCCTAATGCCATCAAAGTGCCATTTTGTGCATAAGCCATTTAGTTTCGGTTTCCTTCTCTTTGTTTTGTGTTCGAAACTTCAAAGATCATTAAGGTCACTAGCGATTTCTTCTTCTCTCTATTTGCTAGTTTGGCGAATCTATCTCCTTTCTCAAACTCCTTCTTTTCCTTTTGATAGCAGAGTTTGTCATCACCTTTGGTAAGGCTTGGCTGAACCCTATAGCCTCTTTCTCTCTTGTCTTTGCTTGAAATTTTAAGAAACACCATAGCCAAGAATCCTCTTAGCATTCAACTCCCTCCACTTTGGCGTGATCTCTCTCTCTTCACCATTCAAGTGCCGAAATCTTTCTCTTTGGGACTTGAAGTCGATTCTCTGAGGGTGATACCATCGATCTCTTGCTCTTAGTTTCGTTTTAAAGTGTGAAGTGCTCGCTTAGAGGAGTCTTTTGGATTCGATTCTTCAAGGTAAGTAAGTGTAGCATTCGGCCAAGGGCCATTCTTATGGATTATTTCTTAAAGTGATTCTAACTTAGGTTGTGTAGGAAGGAGTTCAACAATCATAGGAGTGCAAATCGTTAGACGTGGGTTTTGGGATTTGATTGATTGTGCCAAAGCAGGTGCGTAGTTATCGCACTGTTCTTTTGTTGTGTGTATGTGTTTTAATATATAAATATGTATATGATGTGCATGGTAGCGAATTAATGGCTAAAAAGGGTGGATGCCTATGTTGGGTAATCAATTGACAAGGTCGGTATTTTATGATTTTAATTTACATATGATCTATGTATGAAAATGTGATGGCATGTGATATATGCTTATTTTAATGATATTGTGGCATGATACATGGGACTTGGAATGTGACTATCGAAGGAAAGGGTGTACATTATGTACGTGAGTGCGATGTTAGCCTTGTGCTACATTGGCGCTTGATGGTGGCTATGTGCTTCATCAAGGGAGGTGTTGGCTAGGTGCCCATCTCGGCGGATGATAGCTGTGTGCATCATCAGTAGATTGAGGATGACCTCGAGTCACCTTGTGGATACGAGATATGTGGATCATTATGTGATCGGTGGCTTAGCCACGGCCTTGGGCGACAAGTCATCCAAGGTAAGATATGAGGATCATTATTTGATCGGTGGATTAGCCACGGCCTTGGGCGGCAGGTGTGCCGAGGTTGGTGTAATGGATGGAACTAGGATGGGTTGGGCTTCATTTTGCATAATTTTGCATGTGGACTGTGTGGATATGGGCCAAGCCCATATGTGGGGACATGTGTAATAACTATGCACTCAGTGCGTGTGACTCACCCAATTTTCTCAAACCTTACAGGTGATGCATAAAGCTTGGACCGAGTTGGAGTGGATACGAGGTGGCCCATGCAAAAGTTATTTTCCTTATTTTATGTGCATTTTATATTATCAGAATTTGCGAATATTTGGTTATTGTAATAAGGGCCACTTAAAAGGTTTTGAAGTTTATTATTATGTTTTAAAGTGGATTGACAATTTTTATTATTTGGATATGTTATATTATTAGCAACTCATATCTTAAAGATATATGTTAAAATTACAAATCGAAGAATTTGTAACAACTTGATTTTATTTGGATTTATAAATATACAATGTTTTATTAAAGACAATAAATTTTTATGTTTTCACTCTAAGTCAAAATATTTTTCAAACGTTTTCCTGCAGTGGCATTCTAAATTCGGCCGTGGCGTATGGGCGGAGTTTGGGGTGTTCTGATTTGAGTATCGAGCCCTGGTTTAAAACTCGGCTTTGTGGATTTTGGGTCCAAAAAGCAGTTTTCAAAATGGGCTTTTCAAAATATGGACTTTTATTTCGTATTCTGGCATGGCACTGTATCTCAACCCAAGTCCACTGTAAGTACCTCGACTATTGAAGTGATTTATATATGTGAATGTTATGGGCTTATTTGGGCTCGTAGATTAGAATATTAGGACTATTGGACCGTAGGGCTAGTGCACTCAAACACATGCATAAGACTTAAAGAACAATTGAACAAACCTGTGACTAAGTCGCCGAGCTAGGGTGTGGCAACTATTGTGCGCATGTCTAGGAGTGGATTCAGTAAGAGCTTGGTATTTAAGCAGTCCGAGTGACTCACCTCCTTTTTACTCGAATCCTACCTGGTGCATAGCTACTGTTCACCCTAACCAAGAGGACCTATTCACGGGCTAAACTCAATAACTAAAACCCGAAAGGGACTAGCCATACTATTTTATAAAGATCTTAGTTTTAAATTTACCAAATTACCCCTCTGATTTATAAAATCCTTTTAGACTTGAGAATTTTCCGAAATACACTCGATTTGCAAAATTACTAAAATACCCCTGAGAGGTAAAATTACGAAAATGCCCCTGGTTTATAAAATTACCATGTTACCCTTGACTTTTATGAAAATATTCTTACTTTACAAAATACCAAAACCCCTGTTTTGCAAAATGCTAAGATACCTTGATTTGGAAAATTTACAAAATAACCCCGATTTCTGAAATTTTTGCAATACCATTGATTTGGAAGAATTTTCAAAATAACTTCAAGATTTGTATATTTTGGAATGCCTTTGATTTGTAAAGATTATTTTCGAGTTGACCTCGATTTATTACTGAAAATACCCTTGTAGGAAAAATGACGAAATTACCTGGGTGGGAATGGTCGAAATACCTATAATGATGTGTTGAATGTTGTGGATGAATGTGAGTGCGATTCTCGAATTAGAATAGTGAACTTGAACTAGAAATTTTGATTGATCGAAAGAACAACTTCACGAAAATTTTGTTTCATAAAATAGTTCGCGCATAAACAAGTGGAACAAAAGTATTAATGCATAAAACTTCTTAATCAGTTAAATCACGATGTTAGATATGAGTTCTAGGGGACGTGGTTGTAGTGGGCCGCGGTAGAAGCAAAATGGTCATGGTCGGAACCATCGCTAGTGAAGTATCTAGAACCTTGAGTGTGAACTTGGAGACTTGTACTTAGAAAGTATATTGGTTTTATTAAGATCGAATGCGCAGCAAAGAGCATAGTGTGGTGAGATAGGATGTACGATTGTTCGTTAGTAAATAATTTCGAGGACGAAATTATTTTTTTTAGGAGGGTAGAATTGTAACATCCTGAAATTGGGCTTAATAGGATTGGGCCTAGTAAGATTGGGCCTTGGGCTTTAGGAAAAATTTGAGTATCATCTTGTTGCTTGTGTTAATTCAGGTATGAATTTTTGTGTGTTAGCATAGTCTTGTGAAGGCTTGATTCTATTTAGGAAGATAGAATAATTTTTAGTATGGTTTATTTAATGAAGTGGATTAAGTGAGCTTAGCACTTAAGTTAATTTAAGTGTTAGTTAAAGCACATGAGGAGTTAGTGGCAAGGTGGTTATGATGCTTGGATAGTTGCTTGAGGTTAGAGGTTCGAGTAGCATGATTAACATTTTGAAGACTTTATTTTTATCCTAGCATTGATGGACGGTCAAACCTTATTTATGATAGGTTGGACTCTCAAATTTTGGTAAGTTGAATATTGGTTTAAGGAAAGCATGAAATTGGGGATAAGAATCTTAAGGTTATGGTATGATGAGGGGACAAAAGGCATGGATTATGGAGTGTTGTTTTGGAAACTCTTCTATGGCATTTTGTCCATGAACATGGATGGTTTCATGGACTAGGGGAGTTGGGTAGAATTTTTGGAAGGAATAGGATTAGGAGGAAATAAAGAGGAAATTGTGGGATTTGTGATGAATATGTGAGTTGGATGGCCAAGGGGGATTTCTTTGATGACCATTTTGGTTTTGTGAGTAGAGGGGAGTAGCCGAATTTCTCTTAAGGAGTTTAGGTGTTTTCTTTTCGGTTTTATTCTTCTTTCTCTAGTGTGGTGCAAAAATATCCTAATGCCATCAAAGTGCCATTTTTGTGCATAAGCCATTTAGTTTCGGTTTCCCTTCTCTTTGTTTTGTGTTCGAAACTTCAAAGATCATTAAGGTCACTAGCGATTTCTTCTTCTCTCTATTTGCTAGTTTGGCCGAATCTATCTCCTTTCTCAAACTCCTTCTTTTCCTTTTGATAGCCGAGTTTGTCATCACCTTTGGTAAGGCTTGGCTGAACCCTATAGCCTCTTTCTCTCTTGTCTCTGCTTGAAATTTTAAGAAACACCATAGCCAGATCCTCTTAGCATTCAACTCCCTCCACTTTGGCGTGATCTCTCTCTTCACCATTCAAGTGCAAAATCTTTCTCTTTGGGACTTGAAGTCGATTCTCTGAGGGTGATACCATCGATCTCTTGCTCTTAGTTTCGTTTTAAAGTGTGAAGTGCTCGCTTAGAGGAGTCTTTTGGATTCGATTCTTCAAGGTAAGTAAGTGTAGCATTCGGCCAAGGGCCATTCTTATGGATTATTTCTTAAAGCCGATTCTAACTTAGGTTGTGTAGGAAGGAGTTCAACAATCATAGGAGTGCAAATCGTTAGGCGTGGGTTTCGGATTTGATTGATTGTGCCAAAGCAGTGCGTAGTTATCGCCTTTGTTCTTTTGTTGTGTGTATGTGTTTTAATATATAAATATGTATATGATGTGCATGGTAGCCGAATTAATGGCTAAAAAGGGTGGATGTCTATGTTGGGTAATCAATTGACAAAGGTCGGTATTTTATGATTTTAATTTACATATGATCTATGTATGAAAATGTGATGGCATGTGATATATGCTTATTTTAATGATATTGTGGCATGATACATGGGACTTGGGATGTGACTATCGAAAGAAAGGGTGTACATTATGTACGTGGTCTGATGTTAGCCTTGTGCTACATTGGCGCTTGATGGTGGCTATGTGCTTCATCAAGGAGGTGTTGGCTAGGTGCCCATCTCGGCGGATGATAGGCGTGTGCATCATCAGTAGATTGAGGATGACCTCGAGTCACCTTGTGGATACAGAGATATGTGGATCATTATGTGATCGGTGGCTTAGCCACGGCCTTGGGCAGCAAGTCTACCAAGGTAAGATATGAGGATCATTATTTGATCGGTGGATTAGCCACGGCCTTGGGCGGCAGGTGTGCCGAGGTTGGTGTAATGGATGGAACTAGGATGGGTTGGGCTTCATTTTGCATAATTTTCCATATGGACTGTGTGGATATGGGCCAAGCCCATATGTGGGGACATGTGTAATAACTATGCACTAAGTCTTTGTGACTCACTCAATTTTTCTCAAACCTTACAGGTGATGCATAAAGCTTGGACCGAGTTGGAGTGGATACGAGGTGGCCCATGCAGAAGTTATTTTCCTTATTTTATGTGCATTTTATATTATCAGAATTTGCGAATATTTGGTTATTGTAATAAGGGCCACTTAAAAGGTTTTGAAGTTTATTATTATGTTTTAAAGTGGATTGACAATTTTTATTATTTGGATATGTTATATTATTAGCAACTCATATCTTAAAGATATATGTTAAAATTACAAATCGAAGAATTTGTAACAACTTGATTTTATTTGGATTTATAAATATACAATGTTTTATTAAAGACAATAAATTTTTATGTTTTCACTCTAAGTCAAAATATTTTTCAAACGTTTTCCGCAGTGGCATTCTAAATTCGGCCGTGGCGTATGGGCCGGGTTTGGGGTGTTACAGAGAGAGGGGGACCTACCCTATAAAAGAGGAAAGAGAAAAGAAAGAAAAAAAAGAGAAGATTTTGGAGGGGATTTTACACGAGGTTTTTAGAGGGGGATTGGGAGAGCAGCTTTCTCTCCAGAAAACTCGTAAGAAATTCCAAAGAAAAGGATAGGGTAGTAGTTTAAGAGGAGAACAGAGACGTAAGGAAAGGGACGAGCAATCAGCTTTGGGTCCTACATGATTCAACAGTGTCGAAGTGAAAGCTGGAATGGCGAAAGCTTCCTGCGGTTCTACCTTCATTCTGTTAATTAATTTTTGTGATTTATAAACTGTTAACGATGATGTTGAATGTTGTTCTGATTTTGGATTTTAAATCCCAACCCATGAGCTAATTTCATTTAGGTTGGAATTATTGGATCTATCTTGATACATTTAATGATCATGGTGATATTTTGAGTAGATCTACTGTTTTATTCAGTTTGGATTATTCTAAAAATATGCATGAAAGCTTTAGACATAGATGAATGCATGGTATATCCTTAGACTTGATTTAATTCTGAAAAGGTTAAATAAGTTGGATCATAACCGAAAGATACGAGTGAGTACTCGAGTGAATACTTGTAACTCTCTAGACATAGAGTTGTGATTTGTACAGAGTAAGGAAGAATATTGTTAGGTATTGTTCTTGAGACTTGTAGACGTACAAAGACATAGAATGATAACTTTAATTCTAGCTCTCGAAAGAAGCATAATACAGTAGTTATACTCAGATCAGTAATTTGGTCAAGATTTTGCCATGATATTATTATGTTATTAAGATATAATCCAAGTAATTCCAACCTTACCATTCAACAGCATCAATCCTCTCAACTTTGTCTCATAGAATTGCCACAACATTTTATTCATTATTTGATTTTTATATTTCATATATTAGTACCTCACTTCAAATCAATATTATGTTTATTTTTCCATAAGCCTAATTAGTATAGTTTATAGTAATAACTCAATCATATTTTTACCTATTTCGGTCCATGTGGAGACGATCTCACTTATCACTTTATTACTTGATTCGACGTGTATACTTGCACATTCGCATTATATATTCACACGCGACATCAGTCCAATCAGTCACATCTATGTCTATCTTTTGGGAGTCTTTCAACTCTTTAAGCTCCTTAGGTGCCATGCGGTAGAGAGCAATAGACACCGATTTTGTTCCCAGCAACAACTCAATACCGAACTCCACTTCCCGATCCGGAGGTAACCCTAGTAGTTCCTCGAGAAAAACATCAAAAAATTCCCTTACTGTATAAATACTATCTATAAAAGGATCAATTACGCTCGCATCCTGCACATAAGCCAGAAGCGCTTCACACCCTTTTCGAACCATCTTCTCCGCTACCATAGTAGATATCACATTGGATAAATAATTCCAACATTCCCCAACCATGACAACCTTCTTTCCAGACTCAATCATCAAAGTTACCCTCTTCAATGCATAATCCAAACGGACTTGGTGTTCAACCAACCAATCAATTCCCATATTCAAATTAAATTCGTTGAAAGGAAATTTCATTAAGTCAATGGGAAAATCTCCCTTGAATTTCTAAAGGGTATCTTCTATATATCATATTTACAAGTACAGATGATCCTAAAAGGCTGACTACAGTAATAACATTATCAGTTTTCGCTACCCCAATCCACAGTTTTACAGTCATATCACATGCAATATAAGAGTGGGTAGATCCTATATCAATTAATGCAAAATAAGGCACCGAATGGATAGTAAAGGTACCTGCAATGATGTCAGTCGCATCTCTATCTTTTCAGCGTCTAACTGCATATACCAAAGCAGGCTGTCTAGCTTCAGCCCGATTCGCACCCTGAGCCAGTGCTTTCTATCCCTAATTACCATTCCCATTTCAGTTCTGATACAGCCCCTCTGAACAACCTGATTACCCCTTTTATTTTAACCCCTAACCAGGCCCTGATTCTAAATTGGAGCTTGCATCTGATCATTCTGGCAAGGACAATCTTGAATTTTATGCTTCATCGAGCTACAAATTAGACAGGGACCCATTCTTCTTCAGCACTCGCCCGGATGACGCCTCTCACATTATTGACATACCTGAGTCTATCCATCTTTAGGGCCCACTACTTCCCTATTCTGCGGTGGCCTAGCCTCTCTGGTTCGCTTAATAGGACACGAACTTGGGCCAGCAAAGCCCACCTCTATCTTAGGCTGATCTTTCTATTTTCTCTTTTTCTCACGCTCCACACGCTGAATCTCCTCGATCATTTTGGTCTTCTCGACTAGAGCCTCAAATACCTGCTCCTGATGTGGAGCTACCTAAATCTTAAGATCGTACCTCAAACCCTCTTGAAAATGAAAGCTCTTATCTTGTTCTGAAGCCACCATACTAGGTGCACAGCGACTCAACCTCAAAAATTGTATCTCATATTCAGAAACTGTCATGTTGCCCTGTTTCAGCTTTATAAACTCCAATCGTCAAGCCTCAACATAGCAAGGACCCACAAACTCACCTTGAAAAGCATCTTGAAAATAAGCCCAATCAATACTCTTTTGTAGCGTACCTCTAACCATTGATGTCCAACACCTGTATGCCTTGTCCCTCAACAAGGATACAACACCCTTAAGTTTCTGCTCGAGGTGCAGTCCAGATCATCCAATATGAATTTTGTGATCTCCATCCAATATTTGGCCACTGTAGGGGTAGTTCTAACAAAACCCCTGAACAACTCTGCCCACTTGAGCAGAGCCTCTTAGCAATCATCCCACGACTACCACTACCAATTTAGGCCCTAATGACCCTCTATAAGGCTCTTAACAAAGCCTATGTTACCGGATCATCCCCATTATGCTCATTATCATAATTCCCATTATCCATATTCCCACCCTTAGTAGTGGGTTCACTAATAGCCTTATTAGGTTCATTATTCTATACGGGCTCTTGTGATGCAGATGACTCCATCGAAGCCATCGGAGGTCGCCCCCTAAGGCCCCTCCTACCATGAGCTATCATTCCACGGGTATTCATTTCAATATCTTATGGAATCTACAATTTAGAAGTAAGAATATCTTTAGTATTATGTCAATCTTTTATCACACTTTAACTAAGTTCTTTTGTTTAATGTTTTATGCAATAATTTCTATTGACCATAAGTTCTTTTGTTTAATGTTTTATGCAATAATTTCTAATGTCTTTCTAGAGTTTCAATATTGTTTCTATAGGCATGGCATCATACCTTTGGACTTCATTGTTTCCTTGAAAGAAATATTTTTCAAAATAATGTGGTTTGTTTTTTTCCAAAATTTCCCCCCTTTTTTTATGTATGCTGCATGCAAATTCATTTTTGAAAGGAATAAAATTCAATCATAGGTTTTGAACCTTGGCTTTGATACCATTAAATGCAACCTCCCAAACCTGACCTAGACGTTATGGTCGAGTCATGAAGATCATATTAGTCACTTATGTGACAAAGCTACCCTACCGTTCATTGAAAACCTTAAGAATTTTCTCTTTTAAGAAAAATCGCGATTTACCTTTTGTTTTTTTGGGAAAATGATTCATTAATTAAATCAACCATTATTAAGTCATGTTATTAGCATTAGCGTGGTTTAGAAAACACATTGCTTATCGTTGCTCTTATCAAAACCTTGTTGTTTTTTATTACAGCGAAAAACTTAATTAATAACAAATTAATTATTAAGCCGAGTATCATGCTCTATCTAATTTCGAAATATGCTTATGGAATAAATTTAATGTGTCAAGTATGCATGCATGAAAACCCTATAGCAGAATAAAACCCAAACCACAGTCCAAATAACTTTATAGTCTAAAAACTAATTAAATTTCGGTCAAACTTCAGCAAAATAATTTATAAGTCCGAAGTCTATCGTACGTCCGCATGCCATGTCCGATCCTAGTCTCGAGCATTACCTGAGATGGTTGAAACTATGGGGTGAGCTAACTAGCTCAGTCTGAGCCTAATAAAAAAGAACTTTCACATATCAATAACCATTATTAATATTGTAACACAGCATAGCATAAACATTATGATTCGAAAGAGTCATAGACATAACACAATGCATAATGATTTCCTACCCCAACCATCTGTTACACACAACGAGTTCCCCAGAACTCGTCTGCCAAACTCCATACATTGCAAGCTGATATCGATGTGGTTAAGCCACCATTATACGTAATGCAATTATACTGTCATTTAAAATAAAAATGCAACATAATCGCCATTCTTCTCATTACTCCCGGTGTAGTGCACTAACAACATAAATGCATACTTAATATGCCGCCATTACTCCACAAAACTCCTCTTTCATCCACATAATCTCATCCCATGCTCAGGCGACATGTCATACAAATTTTCAACCGAAACCATGTTTCCATTACATTATGATTTCAATAGCATGTTCTACATGCCCTCATAATATCATTCACTTTCATTCAGAATTAACACTTATCAAACATTCAATTTCACCATCAATATGGTGACATTCTAACATACCATAGTTTCATTATGACTTTATCAACAATTTTTTTTCCAGTGCTTGTAAAGCAAACTTTCATTCAGCACATTTCATAGCATATCACCCAAACATACATTTCATGCTTTCAATATTTATTTTCATTCTATTACATGCCATGCTACATCATATCATTAGCCATACATATTATTTCTTTCCAATACCATTCATACAAACATTTAGTCATTCATGCAATTTTGCAAAACATGCCATTTAGTTGGGGCTCGAAACGTACCTGATTCGACCACCTTAAAACCTCTTACTTAGCCATTTATCTAAGCCCGACCAGCAAGCTCAATCATTTTTTTAAGTATTAAAAATATTATTTAGACATTCAAATTTTTAGGTTGGAACCCACACCTTAATTTCTCACAACCGTAGCACTACTTGCGAAACCCGCGATTCCTCCTTTAGACTTAAACTAAACCTAAATTAAAATAAAATATTTATCGAGTTAAGAAGCTTCCAAATCAACTTTAAAACTCCCTCCAAGGGTTCAATCAAATCAATGTTACCATTCCAACTTTCAGATCCAAATCGACTAGACTACTTTCTCTAATTTGATGCGAGACATGTGCGCGAATGACTAACGACTTCACTGCTAGTCCAGATCATTTAAAGCAGTGCCTAACACAATAATATACTAAAAAATTAGTATCTAATCATCCATTTAAAACCTTAATTTAATCAACTAACATACGTAACACCCCTAACCCGTATCTGACGACGGACTAGGGTTAAAGACATTACCGGACAGATCGAAAAGCATTTACAGAAATTCATACATTCATTCATCATTCTCAAGCATAGTGACCCTCAATACGGTCATCGAGACCTTAAACATGCTTATAAACCGAGTTGGGACTAAACTGAACACATATGAAATTTCATGAAAATTAAAAACTTTTCTAACTTTCAGGGGAGACACGCCCGTGGGAGGAGACCGTGTGCCCTCCACGGCTTCTAAACACCCCCGTGTGTCCATCTGTGTTTACATACTGACTATATCAACACGGTCACTAGGCACTCCCGTGTCCCATGACCGTGTGCTACCAGACCATATACTGGCTTTTCCAACACGGCCACCAAGCATGCTCGTGTGCCATGCCCGTGTGCTCTTAGCTAGCTACTGACTTGTACACCACGGCCAACTGACACGCCCATGTCGAAGCCGTGTGCTATTTAAGCTACATTCTGCCAATTCAACCACGGTCTTAGGCACGCCCGTGTGCCACAACCGTGTGACATTATAGGCCATTTACAAGGCCAAAATGCCACCCATAAGGGTCAACCTACAAGTAACATAATCCATCTGATTTCATGCATATATGGCAATCAAAAACATACCAAAATGAACATTCCATCAACACATTCAATACCAATTCCATTCATACCAAATTACAAACTAAAACCCACTTCATCTCAAGCATATATCATCTATTTGCTTATCCAAAACTTAACCATTTCATAAGCATCAAAACATATCAAAACAACTACACATACCACATTCATCAAGACAAAATATGAACCAAAAATTGGCCACATCACATGACCAAGTCTATACATCAACTTATATAAAAAAAATAGCCTATACATGCCATATCTAACTTATAAACATTTCCAAAATGTACCAAAATGAGTTTAGTAGTGTGATGACGATCCGTGTGGTCCAGAGCCTTGATGGCTTTGACAACCTATAAAACAGAGAAAACATACACAGACACACAAGTAAGCTTTCCAAAAGCTTAGTAAGTCAATATACAAATAAACTTTGCATAAAATGCATATATTTCAAGTAGATACATTGGCACATCCAAATCACTAAGCATAATACCACAAATGTACTTTGTTTTATACACTTGTGGCCACATTTGCCACATTCATCATTTTAATATCCACATTCTCACATTTAATCATACATTTCTTCAAGTCAAAGTCGTATAGGTACTTACCTTTTATACACACTTGTGTATATACTAAGCGTACACAAACAAACATTCGTTCACTTATTTGCTCATAGCTTTCGGATTTGCAACTCATATTACTGGACTTGCCCGTTGAACCGTAAGGAATCTAGTAGGATACTCGGAAAACTTCGGAATGGTCTTACAATGCCAACGTCCCGCACGCGAGGTCTTACATGCACTCGGATATCGATGCCCATTGTCTGAAGACGGTCTTACACGAATCAATACGATCTGATGTCCCGCATGGTCTTACACGTAAAGCTCAGATTGATGCCAACGTCCCAAACATGGTCTTACACATAAAACTCATATCGATGCCTACATCCCGGACGAGGTCTTACACGAAGTCTCAAATCAACGCCAACGTCCCAGACGTGGTCTTACATGATAAAACAGAACAGATACCTATGTCATGACATAGCTAATCCTATCTATTCCTAGGTTCGTACGGGACTTTTCGGACTTAGTCATTATATCGAACTTATCTCAAATTTCACATGCATAACTTCTCATAAACATCCATCATCAACATCTGTCATATAAACAATTATAATTACACACATATACGTTTATTTGCATAGTGACTTACCTCGGATTCGGTTTATCGGAATGAAAACGGCTACTCGGTTACTTTCGATTTCCCGCGATCTAAATCCGTTTTCCTCGGTTCTTGATCTAAACATATTCAGAATTAATCCTTTTATTCACTAATTCAACCAAATCAATCCAAAGACACACATTTAGGGCTATTTGCAATTTAGCCCTCACATTTGCACATTTTATCAATTTAGTCCATTTTTCTAAAAACATCAATTTCACAAAATCTACCCATACATTTGCTTAGCCGAATCTTCATACATCACATATAAGCCCATGTTTTTGATCAAATTCATAAATTAGTCCCTCAATTTGCCATTTTCTCAATTTAGCCCTATTAAGCTAAATTCATCAAAACGTCAAGAACAAAACATGTTCATCTAGCTCATATCTTTCATTTAACCCCAAAAATTATCAAAAAGCTTGACATATCATCAATGGCATCTCACACAAACATCATCAATAATCAAAATTAATACATGGGTTTTGAAGCTCTCAAAGCAACGATTACAAAAATGTAAAAATTATAAAAAACGGATCAAAAACTAACCTTGAATTTGTGCCTCAATCTAGCCGAATGTAACAAAGCTCAACCTTATTCTTTTCTTTTGATTTTCGGTGATAGATGGATGAATAAAATCCACTATCATACTCATTTGTTTTGTTTACTAATAACATAATTATTAAATTACCCTTTTACCCATTTAATAATCATATAAGACAAACATATATAATGGCTATCATGTCATTCCACCATCCAATAACTAAGTAGTGGTTCAATTTCAATTTAAGGCCATAACTTTAAAAAGCCACAACACATTAGTACTTAAACAATTAGCAAGCAACTTCCACATTCAATGCAAATCAATCCTTTGCTCAGATTAAACACACGCGATGCACAAATTAGCTTACTTAAAATTTACCACATGCTTAGTCACATATTAACGGCACAGAAAATAATATTATAATATTATACGAACTCGGATTCGTGGTCTCGAAACCACTGTTCCGACTAGGGTATAAACCAGACTGTTACAATTCTCCCTCCTTAGGGATTTTTGTCCCCAAAAATTTTACCGTTAAACAGATTCGGATACTGCTATTTTATTGAATCTTCCGGCTCCCATGTAGCCTCTTCTATTCCGTGTTGATTCCATAATACTTTCACTAACGGGATTTTCTTGTTTCTCAACTCTTTTACTTCACGAGCTAAGATACGGATTGGTTCCTCTTCATATGTCATATCAGATCAGATTTCAATTTTAGATGGAGCAATCACATGTGACGGATCTGATTGATATCTACGGAGCATCGAGACATGAAATACATTATGGATCTTTTCTAGCTCAGAGGGCAATTTTAATCTATATGCAACAAGCCCAACTCGTTCAATGATCTCATACGGTCCGATGAACCTCGGACTTAACTTGCCTTTACGTCCGAAACTGTAACATCCTAAATTAGGGGTTATGTGTTTGGAGCATAACTCAAGTGTTAGTAGGCTTTAAGTGTGGTTGGTGATGTTTTAAGGGTTTTTAAAACTCTAGGATCAAAATGGAGTGCATTGGAAATTTTTGAAATTTTTAGGTTAAAAGGGGAAATTGGGCTAAGGAGGCCTTAAAGAAAATTTCAGGAATTTATAGACATGAACTTGGGCTTAGTAAAGTGGCTTGGGACGCTACTTTAGGGGCCTTGGAGGCTTGCGCAGGAGGGAAGAGGTTCGAGTAACGTGGGAGCGCATCGAGGCTTTTATTTTTCTTTTTGCGTCAACTAGAGAAATGGGCTAGGTATGCCTTAAAAAAATAAATGGCAAGGTTAACGGACATGAAAGTCCGTGTGGTAAAGTGGCTCCCATGCGCCACTTAAGGGCTGGAAATAACGCTAAGTAAGGACTTGGGTTCGAATCAAGGTGGCGACAAGGTGTTTTATTTTTTTGGGTGTTGGCGTTAAAATGAAGGGGCTGAGTTAAGGAGGGTTTAAAGCATTTTGTGGGCATTGGTGGACAAGAAAGCCGGTTTGGTGGAGTGGCTTGGGTGCCACTTAAGGATCTTGGCAAAGGGACTCAAGTTCGAGCCATGAGGGAAGCGCTGGTGTGTTTTATTTTTGTTTTGGGCGTTAAGGCAAGGGTGAACTAAGGAAGGAGGCTTTAAAAGAATATGGGGAGTTTATGACGCAAAGAGAACAAAGAAGCAGTGGCGTGGGGCGCATCTTGCAGCAAGGGTCCTAGCTAGTCCTAGGTTCGAGTGGCGTGAGCATCAAATAGGTGTTTTCATTTTTTCATCTTTGGCGCCAAGAGAAGATGAGAATTGGATGGCACATGGGCAATTGGAAGATAAGGTTAAGCTTGGTGTTTAAATTCGGCGAAAGTGTGGGATAAACAATATTTTTATCGATTTTATTATTTGTTGGAAGAGGTGGTGTTGAAGGATAGGATAAAAGATAATATTGTTTTTTTATATAGGAGATTAAATGGGGATAAAGTGGTTGGATATGGGTCTCTTTTTGAAGTCAAATTCGGTCATGTGGGGATAAATATTAGTTTATTTCAGTATTTTATTTGGAAGAGGTGATAATGGATAAAAGGTGGATTTTATTTTTTTGAATTGGATGGTGTTGAGAGGAAATTAAGGAATTTGACTTGTTCAAAGTTGTTTGAATTAGTGGTTGGGAGTGATTTTGGGTGGTGGCGAATGTTGGAGTCTTCATGGGGAAATGGCGGTTTTTGGTAGGTGAATAAGTGGGAGTGCCAATGCTATTTAAGGGGTGTGCCCTTCCTTTAGCCGAATTTTGGCTTGTTCTCCTAAAACCTTCACTCTTTTCTTCTCAAACACTACCCGCACCAAAAGCATATTCTTTCTCTACTCTTTTGAATCCATTTCTCCTTTTAAACATCTTTTCCTTTTTCCCTTCTTTTCCTATCAATAGCTGAACCTCTGTAAGCCCCATTATTATCCCTTTTCTTCTCCCATTTGCACCTAAACCGAAAGCACCTGTTCATCTTTCACTTTCTTTTCTCAAACCTTGTTGCCGAAACTTCCCTTCTCCTATTAGTGTCACTTTGGCCGAGCTTTAGAGTAGTGTTGATCTCCTTGGGTTGTCTATTTCAAATCGTTGGAGAAGGTAAGTGTGGGTAGCCGAATGCCATTTCTTTTTCCTCTCTATTCTCTGTCGACTTTTACAAAGGTAAGAGTTGGTTTCGACAATTGTTGTTAAGGGTGCTAATCACTTGTTTCGAAACCGATTGGTTATAGGGCCTTCGGGATTTGGAAGCGAGCAAGTGAATCCATCATCTTTGATCAATCAGTTTTGGTAAGGTGGTAAGGATCTACTTTATTATTCAGTATTCGATTAAGCCGAAGGCTAGTAATATTGATGATGGCCGATTGTAGGAGGTGAAGCAGAATCGTATATCGTGTGCTGAAGTTAGTACTCAAAGGCGTTAGGTAAGGTTTTCGGGTTCAAATATTAACCCTTGAGATTATTTTGGTTTGGCCGAATGGCCTTGATATTAACTTTGGGTAATGGCCAATATAGGTAAGTAAGGCTAGTGGGGCCGATTGGTTTCTCCGGATTTAGGGATAACGTTGGTGACAGTGTGTACATACACACTTTATGATTAATTAATCATGCTAAATGTTTGTGTATACTAAATCGGTTTATGTAGCTTTGGACTTAATACCATAACGATATAAGCGATGATTCGGTAAGACTCGTCAGTATGTGTTTACTATTTGATGCTTTTGGAAAGCATGGCATATTTGGTATATGCGATTTAAATACATGTTGGCATGAATTACATTATATATATATCATGGACTAATGTGGGTTGATGAGAGGAGGGGCGGTGATATTCGTGTCGACGGACACCGGTGGTTTGGTACCACATTGTGACTACGGTCACGGAGGTTTAGCACCTCCGAGGTTTGGCACCTCATAGCGCCTCGTCCCGTGGTTTTGGTACCACGCTGGGTTGGCCCCACAGCCACATTATGGGATTGACGCCGGTGATTTTGGTATCACACGATGGGTTGGCCCCATCATTGGATTTGTGACTTCGAGTCACCGGTGGTTTGGCACCACAATATGACGAATTTCGTGACTATAAGTCACCAGTGGTTTGGTACCACACGGGGTAGAGAAAGGCGTTTGGATGGCTAGGTTGGGTGCATGATTTAGTGCATGTTAATTGGTTATAGACTGTGTATGTTGTTGCACTAAATTGGGGAAGGGTTACACATTGAGTCTTGGTGACTCACCTTCTCCTTTAACATTTTTCAGGTGACTCGTAGATGGCGGTTGAGGAGCCGGTTGGACTCGAGGTGGCCATGCAGTGGAATCTGAATTTAATGGACTTTGAATTCTTGTTTATTTTATTTGATTGTTGGTTTTATTTTAATCAAGTTGTAATAAGGCCTCCAAGAATTATTTTACTATGTTACATGTTTGAATGATTTGTTTAACTTATTTAATGATATTAAAATAAGTACACATGTTTTCTCAAGTTGTACGCAAAATGTTTTATCGTGCCATCGGGTACATTTAAAATATATAATAACTTGACTTAATAAATATTTTTAAATAAACCTAAGTATGGGTTTTATACACCTCAACCTATTTTAAACAAGACACTATCTTTTATCAAAAAGTTAAACCGGTTTAAAGGAGTTTTCAAAGAAATGTTTTCTCTGTAGCACACCAGATTCGGTCGTAGTGTTTGGGCCGGGTTTGGGTTGTTACAGAAACGGAGTACTTTCTTCCACGGTGACACTTTCAGAAACACTTTGTCGCCAATCTCAAATTCTATATCTTTTCGTTTCAAGTCTGCATAAGACTTCGACGATCGATCTTCGCTTTTAAACAATCTCGGATCGGTTTCACTTTACATTGCGAGTCTTTTATCAAATCGACTCCAAGTAACTTCTTTTCACTGAGCTCGGTCCAATACAGGGGTGTACGACATTTACGTCCGTATAAAGCTTCATAAGGTGCCATTTTGATGCTTGACTGAAAACTATTATTATACGCAAATTCAATCAAAGGTAGATACTGTTCCCACGAACCATGAAACTCAAGTGTACAACATCTTAACATATCTTCGAGAATCTGAATGATCCGCTCGGATTGACCATCCGTTTGCGGATGAAAAGCTGTACTGAAATGTAGTTTCGTGCCCAAAGCTTCTTGCAATTTCTTCCAGAATCTCGACGTAAACCTCGGATCTCTATCTGACACAATAGATAGCGGTACACCATGCAATTTCACAATCTCAGAAATATAAAGCTCGGCTAATCTGTCAAGTGAGTAATCAGATCTTACCGGAATGAAATGAGCAGATTTCGTCAATCGGTCAACTACGACCCAAATCGCATCCTTCTTTCTTGGAGTCTGAGGCAAACCAGAAACAAAGTCCATTGTTACTCTATCCCATTTCCATTCGTGAATCGAGAATCGTGAAGCAATGAGACGAACTTGATGTTCGGCTTTTACTTGGCGCGATGACTAAAACATTTCAAACAAAGTCGAAATGTCTCGTTTCATACCGCACCACCATGAGTGTCGCTTTCAAATCCTAATACATTTTCGTACTTTCGGATGAACAGATAGACGATCGTTATGTGCTTCGCTCAAAATCACCAATCAACTCCGAATTTCTCGTAACACGATATGACCTCAAATCTCAAACAATCATCAACAACTTGAAATTCGATTCGTAATTCAAATCACACCGAGCTCGTTTTGTTGTTAACTCATTATCGTAGATTTACGAGCATCACATATTTGCTTTGATAAACAACGCTTTGGTTTTAATTCGGCTACCACACGTACTATCATCGATAAATCTAATCGAGCATTCAAAGCACGTGGTGCAAACAATGATTTTCAACTCAAGACATCCGCAAATAACATTTGCTTTACCCGATGATAATCTATCACAAGTTCATAATCTTTTAATGACTTTCTAGCCACATTCTCGTATCGCAGTTCAAATCTTTCGAGTCATCGATATTTCCAGACTTTTATGGTCTAAAAATACGTGACATCTTTCATCGTGATGAGATAATGGCGCCAGATCTTAAGTGCAAACACAATCGCGCTAACTCAAAGTCGTAAGGCGTCGATAGTTCTTTTCATGAGGCTTCAATTGTCTCAAGCATAAGCTACAACTTTGCCTTCCCGCATCAAAACACATCCTGCACCGTTTAACGAAGAACAATCAGAAATTACAAATTCCTTTCCTGATTCTGGTTGTACTAACACTGGAGCTTCTGTTAACAGAGTTTTCAACTGATCAAAACTTTTCTGACATCTATCAGACCATTCAAATCTAACATCTTTCTAAAGTAATTTCGTCAACGGAGTAGCTATTACTGAAAATCCTTTCACAAATCGACGATAATAACCAGCTAGGCCCAAAAAGCTACGGACTTCAGACACGTTCCTCGGAGGTTTCCAATCCAGAATAGCAAAAATCTTGCTCCGATCAACTCGAATTCCAGAAGCTGACACAATATGCCCTAGAAAACTAACCTCGTGTAACCAGAATTCACATTTGCTAAATTTTGCGTATAATTGCTTCTCTCTCAGAGTTTGCAACACAATCCTCAGATGTTCAGCATGCTCCTTCTCATTCCGTGAATAAATCAAAATGTCGTCAATGAATACGACAACAAATCGATCTAGGTACGGTCTAAAAATTTTGTTCATCAGATCCATAAAAATAGCAGGAGCATTGGTTAATCCAAATGGCATAACTAAGAACTCATAATGCCCATACCTCGTTCTGAAAGCAGTTTTCAGAATATCTGAATTCTTGACTCTCAACTGGTAGTATCCCGATCTCAGATCAATCTTGGAAAATACAGTAGCTCCTTTTAACTGGTCAAATAAATCATCAATTATGGGCAACGGATATTTGTTCTTTATAGTCACCTTGTTCAACCGAGCGGTAATCAATCTGATCCTCATCGTGCCATCTTTCTTTTTCACAAACAGAACAGGAGCACCCCAAGGCGAGAAACTCGGTCTAGCAAACCCTCTATCGGTCAATTCTTATAACTGCGACTTTAACTCCTTCAACTCTATTGGTGCCATTCTATACGGAGCTATTGAAATAGGTGTAGTACCCGGAAATAACTCAATACTAAATTCAACTTCACGTATCGAAGGTAAACCCAGCAATTCTTCCAGAAACACATCAGAATATTCACAGACAACAGGCACTGACTCAACTTTCTTTTTGGATACCTTTGAATCAATCACATAAGCAAAATATGCCTCATATCCCTTCTTTACATAACTCTGAGCTTTCAATACTGATATCACAGCAGGTAATCCATTCAAATCATTAGATTCAATTCGTACAATCTCATCATTCGAACATCTCAAATCAATAGTCTTTCTTTTCACAGCTCACAACAAACATCATGCATAAACGACCAATCCATACCCAAAATAATATCAAACTCGTCAAATGGCAACAACATCGGATCAAAGCGGGAAAATAGATATCTCGAAACATTAATGCACAATTCTTGCATACTTTGTCAACTGTGACACTTTTACCTAAGGGGTTCGATACTTTTATAGTAAACTCGTGAGACTTACAGGGAAAAGTCTTCTTGAACATTAAATTCATGCATATATATGAATGCGTAGAACTGTGGTCTATCAAAGCAATCACGAAGTATCATAAAGAGTAAAAGTACCCGTTATAACGTCAGGCGATGAAGCTTCCTCTCGAGCTCGTACAGCATACGCTCTGGCAGGCCCTCTAGCTTCGGATCTGAAAACATTGTCTCTTGTAGTTCTCTGACTACCACTGACATTCTTTACATTCTTCGATGGTCAACCTCTCACATGTGCAATATCAGATCTCAAATTTTGAACCGTCTCTGGCTCAACAGGCTCAGGGCAATCACTGATAAAATGATCAAGCGATCCACATCTGAAGCAAGCTCATCGTTCAATCTACACTTCCGATGTCTTTTTCCATAATGTTTACATTCGTGTCTCTCGATCCCTGACATTACCAATACTGCAAGCATCGAAGTTGCTAGAGTTTTGGAACTCATTTGCGGTCTAGATTGATTTCTGTTCGAATATCTCACATTATCCCTGAATCTTTTCGGAGCAGATTGAAATGATTTACTCTGAAATCTCTTTTTCATATCTTGAGTATCAGACTCAGCTTTTTTTTATCTTTCCCGAGTGCCTCTGCTTTACAAGCTCGGTCAACAAATACAACGAACTCTTTTATTTCTAAAATACCAACTAGCAAATGGATGTCTTCATTAAGTCCGTCTTCAAATCTTTTGCACATTATAGCTTCGGATGATACACATTCTCGAGCATATTGACTCAGTCTCACGAATTCTCATTCATACTCAGAAACAGTCATTCTGCCCTGTTTAAGTTCCAGAAATTCCTTCCGTTTCTGATCAACGAATCTCTCACTGATATATTTCTTCCGGAACTCAATCTGAAAGAAGTCCCATGTAACTCGTTCTCTCGGAACAACAAAAATCAGAGTTTTCCACCATTGGTAAGCTGCATCTCGGAGTAATGATACAACACACTTTATGCATTCTTCCGAAGTCAAAGACATTTCGTCGAATACCCGAATAGTATTTTCAATCCAGAACTCGGCCTTTTCAGCATCATCATCTTTAGTAGCCCAGAATTCTTTGGCCCCTTACTTACGAATCTTGTCAACAGGAGGCTTATTCAACAGATTCGAATGCATATCTGATGGCACAACTGTAGTCTGAGGGGGATTAATCGGGGCGGGGTTGCATAAGCGATCGGGTTATTCTTTACAAACTGAGTGAACCATTCACTCATCATTTGGAAGAAAGCTTGTTTAGCTTCTTCCCTTGACCGCCAGTAGCCAGGTCTCGGATCGAGAGGCACCGCCCCCTGCGCGGATCGAGCGCATTGCTTTCTCTCGCCGTCGACTACGGCTTCTTTCGGGATCCATTACTATCTGAAATCACATTTATACGTCGATTCATCACACTATCGCAATTTAGAAATATGGCATGTATAGCTAGACTCTGACACGCTACGTTAGTCCAAGAATTGGCTAAACCGTAGCTCTGATACCAACTAAATGTAACACCCTAACCCGCGTCTCGATTTACTTTACTAGGGTTAAAGACATTACCGGACGGATCGGAAAGCATTTACGAGAAATTCATACATTCATTCATCATTCTCAAGCATAGTGTCCTCAATACGGTCATCGAGACCTTAAATATGCTTATAAACCGAGTTGGGACTAAACTGAACACATATGAAATTTTATGAAAATTAAAAACTTTTCTAACTTTCAAGGGAGACACGCCCGTGGGAGGAGACCGTGTGCCCTCCACGGCTTCTAAACACCCCGTGTGTCCATCTCGTGTTTACATCTCGACTATATCAACACGGTCCACTAGGCACTCCCGCGCGCCATGACCGTGGTACCGGACCATATCGGCTTTTCCAACACGGCCACCAAACACGCCCGTGTGCCATGGCCGTCGCTTTAGCTAGCTATCGACTTGTACACCACGGCCAACCGACACGCCCATGTCGGGCCGTGGTGCTATTTAAGCTACATTCTACCAATTCAACCACGGTCTTAGGCACGCTGTGTACCTGGCAAATGTGACATTATAGGCCATTTACAAGGCCAAAATGCCACCCATAAGGGTCAACCTACAAGTAACATAATCCATCGATTTCATGCATATATGGCAACCAAAACATACCAAAATGAACATTCCATCAACACATTCAATACCAATTCCATTCATACCAAATTACAAACTAAAACCCACTTCATCTCAAGCATATATCATCTATTTGCTTATCCAAAACTTAACCATTTCATAAGCATCAAAACATATCAAAACAACTACACATACCACATTCATCAAGACAAAATATGAACCAAAAAATTGGCCGCATCACATGACCAAGTCTATACATCAACTTATATAAAAACTAGCCTATACATGCCATATCTAACTTATAAACATTTCCAAAATGTACCAAAATGAGTTTAGTAGTGTGATGACGATCCGTGATTTGTCCCAGAAGCCTTGATAGCTTTGACGACCTATAAAGCAGAGAAAACATACACAGACACACTGAGTAAGCTTTCCAAAAGCTTAGTAAGTCAATGTACAAATAAACTTTGCATAAAATGCATATATTTCAAGTAGATACATTGGCACATCCAAATCACTAAGCATAATACCACAAATGTACTTTGTTTTATACACTTGTGGCCACATTTGCCACATTCATCATTTTAAGATCCACATTCTCACATTTAAGCATACATTTCTTCAAGTCAAAGTCGTATAGGTACTTACCATTTTATACACACTCGTGTATATACTAAACGTACCTGAAAAAAACATTTGTTCACTTATTTGCTCATAGCTCGAATTTGCAATTCATATCACAGACTTGCCTGTTGAACCTTAAGGAATCTAGTAGGATACTCAGAAAACTCGGAATGGTCGTACAATGCCAACGTCCCAGACGAGGTCTTACATGCACTCGGATATCGATGCCACTGTCCCAGACAGGGTCTTACACGAATCAATACGATGCCGATGTCCCAGACATGGTCTTACACGTAAAGCTCAGATTGATGCCAACGTCCCAAACGTGGTCTTACACATAAAACTCATATCGATGCCTACATCCCGGACGAGGTCTTACACGAAGTCTCAAATCAATGCCAACGCCCCAGACGTGGTCTTACATGATAAAACAGAACAGATACCTATGTCATGACATAACTAATCCTATCTATTCCTAGGTTCGTACGGGACTTTTCGGACTTAGTCATTATATCGAACTTATCTCGAATTTCACATGCATAACTTCTCATAAACATCCATCATCAACATCTGTCGTATAAACAATTATAATTACACACATATACGTTTATTTGCTTAGTGACTTACCTCGGATTCGGTTTAACGGAATGAAAACAACTACTCGATTACTTTCGCTTTCCCGCGATCTAAATCCGTTTTCCTCGGTTCTTGATCTAAACATATTCAGAATTAATCCTTTTATTCACTAATTCAACCAAATCAATCCAAAGACACACATTTAGGGGTATTTGTAATTTAGCCCTCACATTTGCACATTTTATCAATTTAGTCCATTTTTCTAAAAACATCAATTTCACAAAATCTACCCATACATTTGCTTAGCCGAATCTTCATACATCACATATAAGCCCATGTTTTTCATTAAATTCACAAATTAGTCCCTCAATTTGCCATTTTCTCAATTTAGCCCTATTAAGCTAAATTCATCAAAACTTCAAGAACAAAACATGTTCATCTAGCTCATATCTTTCATTTAACACCAAAAATTATCAAAAAGCTTGACATATCATCAATGGCATCTCACACAAACATCATCAATAATCAAAATTAATACATGGGTTTTGAAGCTCTAAAAGCAACGATTACAAAAACGTAAAAATTATAAAAAACGGATCAAAAACTAACCTTGAATTTGTGCCTCAATCTAGCCGAATGTAACAAAGCTCAACCTTATTCTTTTCTTTTGATTTTCGGTGATAGATGGATGAATAAAATCCACTATCATACTCATTTGTTTTGTTTACTAATAACATAATTATTAAATTACCCTTTTACCCATTTAATAATCATATAAGACAAACATATATAATGGCTATCATGTCCTTCCACCATCCACTAACTAAGTAGTGGTTCAATTTCCATTTAAGGCCATAACTTTAAAAAGCCACAACACATTAGTACTTAAACAATTAGCAAGAAACTTCCACATTCAATGCAAATCAATCCTTTGCTCAGATTAAACACACGAACAGACAAATTAGCTTACGGAAATTTACCACATGCTTAGTCACATATTAACGGCACAAAAAATAATATTAGAAATATTATACGGACTCGGATTCGTGGTCCCAAAACCACTGTTCTGACTAGGGTATAAACCAGACTATTACAACATATTCCCTAATAATCAAGTCGAAACTACGCCTTAACCCGCAACAATTGCACTTACGCTTCCCGATTCGTCAGATCTGAGTTGCCAAACAAGTAAGATCAAATTTCCCTATAACATAACAGATCTGAGGTCGATTAAAATGAGGTATTACGAATTAAAACCTTGTTGGAAAAGGGTGGTAAATGTACAAAAAACCAAAAGCCCTTTTTGGTGGTTTTAGATGCATCACACCACCAAAATTGGCCACAACGGGGGCTATTTTGGAAAGCACCGTAAAGAATTTTTTAGGGCTGAAAAGAGTCTATTTTAGGCTTGAAAATCAGTGTAAATAAATTTTGGAATCTATGGTTTAAATAGGTTTTAGGGCTCAAATCGACAACCACCAAAAGTGAAACTTTAGGGGTGAAAACCATCGCCAACGACGACGACTTTAGAGATTGTTTTGGGCGGCTCAAGTTATGAGTTTGATGGCTGGAAATCGATCAATTAAATTAGAAAAAGTAACCAAAATTCCAGATCTAGAACAATGAATCTTTTGCGGAAAAATCGAAAGGGAAAAACGGAAAAAAGGAGTCACTTACTCGAGAGATGCTAAGTGGCGGCAACAGAGAACTTTGTGACAACAAAGGAGGCTAATTTTGAGTGCAAAAAGGGGTAGATCGAAAGCTGCAAAATTGATGAAAAATAACAACAAAAAAGATGAGGAAATTGACCAAAAATTCACTATCAATGGAGGGGGGAAGGATGAAAAGAAGAGAGGGCTTTGACGGGCAGCATTGTGATGGAAAAAGGGAAGAAAACTAACAGGAAAAAGGGTGAACGGATAGGGTAGGGAAAATTTGACTTAATGTTGAAAAATACAAGAAAAAATTGTATTTATACCTAGGGTTCAAGGCTTGGGCGGCACAAAATAAAGAGAATGAGAAATTTTATTAAAAATTAAGCTATTTTGCAATGGAAGGAAATTAAACTCGAGACCTTGATCTAATTGCACTGACTCCTCATTTTTCATTTAACCACTGGGCCATTTACTCATCTTTGAAATAATTCTACATTTTGAATTTAAATTTTTTTATCCATTTGTTAACACTGTTAGAATTCTTTTATATTGGTCGATAATATGAAAAAAATAAAATAAACTTGGTATCCATGTAAAAAAAATAACATTGTAATGGGCATAAATTTAATAAAAAATTTTAACGGTGGTAACAATTCTTAAAAATTCACATATTATGTTAATTAGAATGAAGTATTTAGACTAACTAATGACATTATAAAAATTGAGGTATTAGGTTACATCAAATTTAAAGTACATATATTAAATTTCAAATTTGAGCAAAATATAGAAATCATATTGAAATTAATCATTCTTATAATCTAAAAAGTTGAGAGATTGGAATTAAAGTTTACTTATAATGTTCTGTCAAAAAAGAAAAGGAAAAAATTGACAAGTGTCCATTTTGGAAGGCTTTAGGATCTTCCTTTTATATATAGTTGTATAGATTATAAAAACAAAAATTACAAAAATACGATAACGGAAAATAAATCAGTTGAAATTAATAATATTATTATAGAAATGTAAAAAAAAAAAACTTCTAAAAAATATAAAAATTTGTAAACAAATTATTTTAAAAAGTTTTAAAATTTATTAAAAAATATTTAAAAAGTATTAAGAGTCCATTTGAACAATACAAAGTAATTGGATGGAAATGTAATTAATAGGATAGTAATTACACTCTTTTGTAGTAACAAAAAAGTTGTAATTCTCTGTTGGAAAACTTACTACTACAAAACAAACTTGTTAGCACTGACTAGATAAATAAAATGTGTGTAAATAAATGAAATAATAATTGTGTCGTGGAAGAGCCACTACCTTAGAAGCAAATTCGCCTTTATCGATGTAATCGTATAGTGGACGTCATCCCCCAAGAATGAATATTCACATGACCTAATCTAGCATCAAAACAAATTTTACATTTATTAAAGCTACTATCATCTAGATTAGGGAGTATATTCATTTTTATGAGCTTTTTTAAAGAATGAATATTCACATGACCTAATCTAGCATGCCACATATTAAAAAATTCAACAATATAAGCAAAAGTGGTGGTTTTATTATCATTAAACATAGTCTCAATCACAAATAAACCTTTACTCAGATAACCTTTCCCAACATAAGTTCCGTTACGGGAAAGTAAAAGTTTATCGAATTCAAAGACTAGTTTAATGTCTGTCTTATTCAGTAATCCACCACTGATCAAATTCCCATGTAGGGTAGGTACATAAAGAACATTATTTAATGCTAATGTTTTGCCAAAGTAAGTTTAAGTAAGATATTTCCTTTACCGAGTACTTCTGAACTGATAGAATTATCCATGTAGGCTTGTTCACCTTCAGCTACACTTTCAATTTCGGTAAACATGTCTCTGTTGGCACATAAGTGTTTTGAAGCGCCTGTGTCTACAATCCATTAAGCATTATTCTCGACTAGGTTCACTTCGGAAACCATCGCAGCTATTATGTCATCTGAATTTTCAACTAGATGCGTTTGTGGTTTGTTCTCATAATGGCAATCAGAGCACTGGTAGTTGGTTTCGTCGAGAGGTTCAAGCTTGGAGAGATCAAGAATATATTTGTTCATTGTGACAAACATGTCTAATAGTAATATAAATTTGCTTCTAAATTGTTGGAAAAATTACTACTGCAAAACAAACTCGTTAGCACCGACTGAATAAATAAAACACGTGTAAATAAATGAAATAATAACTGTGTCATGGAAGAACACTGCTTTAGAAGCAAATTCACCTTGATCGATGTAATCATATAGTGGATGTCACACCTCAAGGTTAACATAGTACTTCAATATTTGTACACCCTAATAAAGAAGATGGAACACGTTTGGTATTGCTCTTCTAAAAAAGAATCGTGAAATAAAATAAAAAAATAAAGCTTTAAAGTTGGTCAAAAAATTTGGCTGGAAAAACCACACTAGGTTTAATTTCGAAGAAAGATTGGAGGGGTCACAAACGGTGCTGCTTAAAATCTAATATTTTACACAAAATTTTCTCTAATGTAATTTTGGTAAGATACCAAAGTTTTAGAGAAAAAAAAGATGAAAAAATCGAGAAGAATTAGTCTAAGTTCATTCTAAACTTAAAATTTTAAAAAAAAATTAATTGTTGCTGATGTGTGACTATCACATCAATAATCATGGGTCAATTTAGTAGCCATTAATGGTCACACCAACTATTCCTTAAAAACTAATGATGAATGTTAGTCAAAGGGCTGATTTAGTTAGTTTTATAAGTTCTAAGGCTCAATTGGAGCTAAAAGGTTTAGAGGATTTAATTGAATTTTTTGAAATTGTTCGGTGTTTATAATACTATTAAGCTAAAAAAAAAAAAGGCAAAGGTGGGAAAACAGAAAAATGAAATTTCAGGCGGAGGAATTTATGTCAACAATCCACCTCTCCAATCCGGGTATATTACACTTGACCAACTACATTAATACACAGACACGGATTGCTCTAATAAAACATAAATCTAACGGATATGCTTTTGCATCATCTTCATCTCCAACCAATAAAGTCAAAACGCACGGATCACAGATATTTACCGTCGATAACGTTCCATCAAACGGTCTATATTATTCTCTGTCATTGCTAACCCCGAGAAAGAGCCTTCGTATTTAAACCCCTTCACATCCCCCCGCCTCAAACAAATTAAAATCTCGAAAAATAGGAAATTCACTTTCCAGGCTTTTTAATCCTTTAAATCTCTCCCAACCAAAAAAATGTCGGGACGTGGAAAGGGAGGCAAGGGTTTGGGAAAGGGTGGAGCGAAGAGGCACCGGAAAGTTCTCCGGGATAACATTCAAGGCATTACGAAGCCGGCAATCCGGAGGTTGGCTCGTAGAGGTGGCGTGAAGAGAATCAGTGGTTTGATCTACGAGGAGACGCGAGGTGTGCTCAAGATCTTTCTGGAAAATGTGATTCGTGATGCCGTTACCTATACGGAGCACGCTAGGCGCAAGACTGTTACGGCCATGGATGTTGTTTATGCTCTCAAAAGGCAGGGCAGGACACTATATGGTTTCGGTGGTTAAAGAGGATTTTAGGAATTTATTAATTAGATTTTGTAAATCTCTTGCAACAGCTTGTTGTTTTCATTTTGTTTGGGCTTCAATCTTTTAATAAAATTTGCACTTATATGATATCTTCAACTTTTCCTCTGAATATTTGTTTCTGGGTTTTATGCATCCAAGAACATTTGACCGACGCCCATGTGAATTGTGGAACTTGGGTTGGTGGGTTCTTTTAAAGGGTAAATTGGGTCAGTGTTTTTGGATGGATAAATGAACACTTCTGATATCCGGAAGCTCATGGGCGTAGTGGTACTTTATTTTTTCAATTAAGATGAAAATAAAGTTTTGAATTTAAAACATAAAACTTGAATGGTCAACATTTTTATCTTTTCTATTAAACATTATATAATAAATCTAAAAAGAAATAAAAACATTATATTCAGAGCAAACTACTCTTTTTAAATAACCATACAATTAATTTGCTATTTCTTTGAAATTAATCATACAACTTTTTATTAGTTTCTAATGTTCTCCTTACTAGTAAAGTTTTATCAGGGCTAATTTTATTACACCGAAATGATAAAATTAGATGAAAAATTTATAATTCAATTAGTCTCCTAATTTCTCCCTTGCACTCATCTCTCGTCATGCATATATGCAACATCCCAAAGATAGTATTCATTTGTAAAAAATAACTAGATTAATATATTTTTATGAATTAAAAACTTAATTATAGAAAATTTATATAAAACTATTGTGTATCTTATAAATGAACATTTTCTTTTATTTATACGAGTTTTTATGTCTTTTCATAAAATCATAACTATTCAATAAATGTTAAATTGGATAATTACATTTATTAACAATGAACACAATTATATTAGGTATTATTTGAATAACTATTATTTTTTATTAATAATTAAGTAATTTAACTTTTATTAACAAGAGCTGTAACAACTTGAAATTTTTTGATCTTCCGTACAAGACTATTTTAGATTATCCGGTCATAGATTTAATATAAAAAAAATAATTTTAATTGAGTTTATTCGTAATTGAAATATGAAAAAGCCATGAGTGTTTTAAGTTATTTTCTAAATTTATGGTTTCATCAAATTAAATTAGGAACTGAGGGGTAAAATGATAAATTTATCATCAAATATATTTTGGTATTTTAAAACATGTTTGTCATTAAGTATTAAATTATGTACGAGTGAACCGATAAGGTAGTGTTTTGACTTTTCAAACTCGTCTCATGTTTGCTTGATTTAATCCTAGCTACACATTGTTGAGTCTTTAACTCTTTGACCATTGGTGATATTTTAAACACGATACAAAGGAAAAAGAACCCATCTTTTTTATTCCTTTAGTTGGCCATGTCAAGAAAGCAAGGGAGAGAACTTGTTCTCCATTCTTGACATTTCCTTCCCAAAATTTCCTAAATATCTCACCATTTTATCTTTAATTTCTTACAAAAATACCTTACCTAAGTTATATTTGACCTTCCTTCTTCACTGTTTCTATCATCTTCTTCATTAACCACACCTAGGATTTTGTTGTTTAGGGGGAGAAAGTTTAGCTAGAAATTAAAAGGTAAAAGCATATTTCATTCTTTATCAAATCATGAATATTTCTCACTTTCATTTCATGTTTTTAGTTGAGCCATTAAAATGGCCATTGGTGGTTGTTGTCATTAATGTGAACATTTATGATATTTATTGAAGAGAAAGAAGTGAAGAGAGGAACTACAAGCAAAGTGAGAGAAAAGCTTGCAGAGTGAAGGAGAAGAGTAGATTCTTCCATTTATTTTGATTATTTTGTTGGTAAGTTCATTGATAAATTTCAATAATTTCCTAGTTAAATAACAGTGTGCTCTTAATTAAATAAATGTATATTAACATTATTTTACGTTTACAAATGCCATGAGTAAAATTAATGTTAAAGAAATTTGAGTTAGGGTGGTTTCTAGCATATTCTTGGACCATTTTACCAATAAAGGCCCATTTCCAACTTTATTTATGGAAATGGGCCAATTATTTCATTATTTACTGGAAAGGGCCGAAATATGCAAAACACGTCCACGTAAGAGCATTTTTGAGTGAAATTTCAGCAAATCGCGTCCCCGAGGGAGCAATTTTGCCATGTCAGCACAAAACGCGTTGACGTGGACGCGCTTTGCTGACGTGGCAAAATCGCTCCCTCGGGGATGCGATTTGCTCCGTGTTTTTCTAGGGGGCTATTTGCATGTTTAGTTCATAGGGTTTTTTTGTTTAGGGTTTTGTTAAAATAATTTAGGTCTAGGGTTGTAGTGTTAGGGTTTTGTTAAAATAATTTAGGTTTAGGGTTTAAGAATTTTAAAAAATAAATTAGGGTTTAGAGTTTTTTTAAAAAATTAATTAAATTAGGTTTTAGGGATTAAATTAGGGTTTAGAGTTTTTAAGAAAATTAATTAAATTAGGGTTTAATTTTTTTAAATAATTTTGTGTCTAGGTTTAGGGTTTAAGGGAAATTATATTGACAATAAGAATTTTGTTTTTTTCTACAGTAGTTTCAGAAAAATTAATTTTGAGAAGACGGTTCTGAAAAGATAATGTCAAAAACGCTTCAAGCAGGATGCACTGTTAGCAAAATTACTAAAAAAAGCTCCCACGTAGACGCTATTTTTCTATAGTAGTTCCTGAAAAAATAATTTTAAGAAGACAGCTCTGAAAAAATTGTGTCAAAAACGCTTCAAGCAGGATGCACTGTCAGCAAAATTGATGAAAAAAGCTCCCACGTGGACGCTCTTTTTCTACAGTAGTTCCTATTTGGCCTTAGGCTATAAATGAGCCAAATTTCATTCTCAGGTTGAATAAGTTATAGCAAGAAAAATTAGAGAGGCTAAGCAGATTAGAAATTAAAGATGAGTGAACGTATTAGTGATGTTATTTACTATGATGCTGAGGTCCGTGACACCGAGAACGACGTTGTTTTTTTATCGAAGAACACAGCGCGACTGGTTTTTAACCAGAACATAGGTTTGGTAGAACTTCGTAAAAGAATTAGGCGCAAAATCTTCGAAACGATGCCAATGAGAGTTTTGTCTATTAAGTATCGATTTTGTGCTTCGGTTGATCCCGTGACATATGACTAATTTGATATCAAAGGTGGTCGTAGCTTGGAGGCGATGGTGCAGACTCATCTCGCTAGTGGATCACCCTATCTTGAGTTATATGTACAATTTTCATCACCAAATGAAGCATTTCCGACTTCAACATCTACTGCTGTTCGAGAGGAATACACGACCCCTACCCGACACTTTGTTAGTAGGAGGCAAAACACGGAATCGCCCGTGTTTGGTGGCAGTATGGAATACACAACTCCTACACGACACTTGGTTAGTGGATGAGACATGCACCTCGGTGGGTCGATGTTCGATGCTGGAAATACGTACTGGGGAATGACATCAACTTCTAGTGGTTGGCACTCCACAATTGATTGGGGACGTTACGAAACGTCCACAAGAAGGGATGATGTACTCCCTACGACGTCCACCGGTGAGAGGACCTCGTACGTTGCAGATGATGGTGGGTTGGATGATGAGTCCGATGTGGATCCACCTCGAGAGCCCGGCCCCGATGATGTAGAAGTTGCATTATTTTCTAAACAGGAGCCTGTTCCAACCGAACCTGAAGACATTGAAGGGGGTTCAGATGAAGAAGAAGAAGATCTGCGATTCAAGGCGTACTCGCCTCCAGCCCACATGCATAATGTCAATCTATCGGTAGATGATGCGTTGGAGTTTCCAAATCTACCACACAGAAGGCGTGATCGTACAAGTTCGTCATTGGATTCGGGTGAATTGGAAGTTGGTAAGGAGTTTTTCAGTAAGGATAATTTTCTTGGTTCATTGAAACAACATAGCATCATGAACGGGGTTAACTACAACGTGGTTAAATCCAAATCCGAGAAGTTCGAGGCCAAGTGTGCAGTGCAAGACAGTACATGTTCATGAAAAATCATGGCTTCGGTTAGGTAAAAGACAGGCTTGTGAGAGATAAAAAAGTACAAAGGTCCACATGCCTGTGTTGCCGGTACAATATTACTAGGTGTTTAGGGTTTATGAATAATACTGTTATTACTTAATGTTGCATTATTTAACGTACTTCGTTGACAAGTGTTTCACAAGATCATCCTAAGATGGATTCAGATATGATAGCTAGCTTAATACTACCAATGGTGAAGGCGAATCCCAAGACTTCTGTGTCGGTCTTAATTGCCAATATTCGTATCCAATTGAGGTATATGCCCTCTTACCGCAAGGCTTGGATAGCTAAGCAGAAGGCATTGAAAAAGATGCATAGTGGGTGGGACGCTTCATATAATGAGGTGTGGCAGTGGTGTCAAGTGCTGGAGAGGTACGTCCCAGGTTGTATAACAGACCTTGAAATAGGCCCTGCGTTCTACAATGACCGATTGCTCCATGGATGCCAAGTGTTCAAGCGTCTGTTCTAGAGCTTTAAATAATACCGGGATATATTTGTGTACTGCAAGCCATTGGTACAAATTGACAGTACCTTTATGTATGGTAGATATACCCATCGACTATTGCAGTGGGAGAATCCTTCCAATTGCGTTTGCAATAACACTGGGGGATTTAGGTGATGACTAAGATTTCTTTCTTTCTAGGTTAAGGAGGCATGTCTTGTAACAGCCCGGCTTAAACCCTAGTCGGAACAGTGGTTTTGAGACCACAAATTCGAGATTAGAATAATATTTTAATATTATTTTCTGAGTTTACAGTATGTGATTTAGCCTGTGTGAAATTTCTGTGTGAAGATTTTATTGATTGTGTGTTCAATTTGAGAAAAAAGATTTAATCGCATAAAATGCAAAAGCTGTGTGCTATTTGTAAAAGTGCTTGATTGTGGTTGTCTTTATAAATTGGAGGTTTTATGTTGTAAATTGCCCAAAAATAATGATAGTGGATGACATTATGATTAATATATATATAGTTTATATATATTAATTATAAAAGTTAAAAATTATATTATAATGTGATAATAAAGATAAAAGAAATAAAAAGCCATTTCATCATCTTTTATTTGCCGAAAGTTGAAGAAAAAGAAAGAAAGAAAGCTTTGTGACATTCGGCCATTGTTGTTCTTAATTAAGGTATGTTTTGAGCTCGGTTTTTGATAATTTCTATGTTTTTGTGATCGTTGCTTTGTGCTCTTTAAAACCCATGCTTCAATTTTGTGAATTGGTGAAGATTTTGAGATGTGCCATTGATGAACATGTGAGCTTTGTGTTGATAGTTGGTAAAATATGAAAGCTTAGTGTTGGGTTAATATAGTTGTATTTGGATTTTTGGAGAAATTGAGTAAATTGGGCTAAATTGAGAAAAGTGTAAATTGAGGGACTAAAATGTGAAATAAATGGAATGTGTGGGCTTGAATGAACACAAGGGAAATTCGGCTAAGCTTATGTGAAAGGAAATTTTGTGAATTTGATGATTTTGTGAATTAGAGACTAAAGTGTCGAAATGTAAAAATGTGAGGGCTATTCTGTAAAATACCCTAAATATGTGTGTTTGGATGAATTGAATGAATTGGTAATTGAATAGATTGAATTTGAATGTGTATAGACCAAGAAAGGAGAGGTTCAGATCGAGATCGAGGCAAAGACAAAGTACTCGATTAATCGACCGTTTCGGTATTTCGACGTCCGAGGTAAGTCCGGACATAATGCGTGTAATTAACTATGCTTAATGTTATGAAATGAATGGTATGATATATCAAATTGTAAATTCTATGTGAGAGCTCGAGTTATGTGGCACTAAATGTGCGTATTCGGAAATGTGACCAATATAACTAGCACTGTGTGTGTGCGAAGTAATATAAACTTCAGCTTTGTGGTTAGCACTGTGTGTGCGATATTGATATAAATTTGGATATAATACTAGTGGTAAACTATATCTTTGTGATGCAAATTTGAATGAATAAATGTATATGATAATGATATTAGAAATGCTATGTGTGGACTTTGAAATAGAGGCACTAAATGTGCGAAATTAGAAAAGATATAGAAATAAATAGCACTGTGTGTGCGAAAAGATTGAAGCTTCGGTTTATCGAATTTGCACTGTGTGCGCGATACCGATATAATTTCAGTTTATCAAATTTGCACTGTGTGTGCGATATCGATATAAGTTCGGCTTACCGAATTAGCACTGTGTGTGTGATATCGATATAAGTTTGACTTACCAAATTGGCACTGTGTGTGTGATATCGATATAAGTTTGACTTATCGAATTGGCACTGTGTGTGCGATACCGTTATAAGTTCGGTTTATTGAATTAGCACTAAGTGTGCGAATAAATCAAAAGAGTAGCAAAGATTGATCGTAATGTAAAACCGAGTGGTTGAGAAGCATATTGGTGAGTAACTATGTGTTGAAAAAAGGGTACGTATTTAACCTTTGTGGCCGATGAGATTATGTATGATTTCATAAATAGTTGAATTGGATTATTGGATATAAATGGTGATATGTATGAAACCTATGTGGTTGGTGAATTTGGATGTAGATGGATGGAGTACTATGTGAACATTGAGTATAGTTGAGTTGGTGTAGCATTGATAAATTAATCCAAGTGATGGCTTATTCTTGTATATTAATTTGAATTTTTGAATTACATGTAATATATTACGGACTTACTAAGCCTTAGAAAGCTTACTGTGTGATTTGTTTTTCCGCTGCGTGTGTCGTCGTAAACTAGCTCGGATCCGGGGATCGTCAGCATATCAATCACACTTTTATTTTGGTACTTCTGGAAAGATGTATATAGATTAAATATGGCATGTATAGGCTAGAGGTTATGGTATGATTTGTGATGTTTAATCCTTGCCATGTGAATTGGCTTGGAAGTGTGATAATATTGAGTTTGTGAATGAGCTATGAATGTGGTATGTTTCATGACTTTATGGTTGATGAAAGAGGTGATTAGAAGATGAGTTTTGGTATGGATTATATAATGTTTAAGTTATAAATGTTTTGAGATGTATAATTGATACTTGGATGGACTCATTTGTGAGGCCAATATGTATAAAAGTAGATGATATTGTGGATGACTAATTGGTGTATGAAATGGTATGTTTGAATGCAATTAGAAGCATGAAGTGGTGTTGCTCAAATGTGCTTGTAGGATTGACCCAAATGGGTGGCACTTTGACCTTGTAAAATGGCCTATAATGTTACACTGGCCGAGGCACACCGCGTGCCTAAGACCGTGGTTGAATTGGCGTAATGTAGCTTAGTATTACACGCCATGGCACACTGCGCGTGCCAAGTGACCGTGTTAAAATAGTCGTGATATGAGACACGAATGGGCACACGGGTGTGCCTAGTGACCGTGTTGAAATAGACAGTATATAGACACGGATAGACACACGGGGGTGTCTAGTAGCCGTGTAGGGCACACGGCCTCATCCCACGGGCGTGTCTCCCCTGAATCTTAGAAAAATTTTTAAGTGTTCGAGAATTTCTGTGTGTGTTCAATTTAGTTCCGACCCCTCTTTAGCATGTGAATTAGGTCTCGTAGACCTCGATAAGGGACACCATGTTTGTAATTGAATGAGATTGAAGATGATTGACTTTGTGTCATAAATTCTAGATGTTAAATGTTCTGATTGATCGGTAATACCTCTTAACCCTGTTCCGGCACGGTCTCGGGTTAGGGGTGTTACATGTCTACCCCCAACCTGGTATCTACGTTATATCGGATCGGGGAAATGGAATACTAGCCGCAATTGAGCGACATAGAAGCCTATGGGATCGCACACACCATCGGTATTGTCTAAGGCACGTTACGTCCAACTACTACGTGCAATATCGGTCTACCACTGAACGACGACAAGTGACCAACATGGGTATTTAATCTCTATTATTATAATTTCATTTGTAATATTAAAGTTATTCTGAATGGAAGAATGGTATGTAATTTTCACTATCAACTTATATTGGCAGGGTACGAGATCAATAAGGACTATTTTCATGAGATGTTGGCAATTTTGCGTTCAGTTAACGAACAAGGCATAGACTACCTCTATAACATACCGTTCTAACAGTGGACACAAGAATACAACGGCGGCCTACGATATGGTCATATGACCTCAAACCTGGCTGAATGCATAAATTCTGTTCTAAAAGGAATGCGTCATTTACTGATAACCTCGGTTGTGCGAAAGACATATTTTTGTTTGGCGGCACTATTTCCAAAGCGAACAGCGAGTTATAAAGGCCAAATGCAGGGAGGCCATGTATGGTGCCGGAAGGTATTGCAAGAAATTAACAAGGCGAAGGCGTGGGCCAACACCATGCACACAGTGTGTCACGATCGCGACAACCGAGGACGTATATGGGTGGTTCACTCGAGGACATAAAAATGGAAAGTTAAACTGAGCCCGTAATTGTAGTAGTGATAGGCAACCTTCGATTTTGGCTTTATTTGGTGGCGTCGCCCTGCACATCTCCCGGTACAATGTTGCCAACACGGCAGACCACAACTAAGTTTGCCAGTTGCTCTAAAATCAACGAGTTTCAACAACCACCTCAGATGTACAAGGTTTAGTGACAAGTTCGGCATCAAATAACCTCCAATCATCTCAAGGATGTATGCCTAAGCATATCGTATTCTTTCTACTTCAGTCGAATCATTCCCCAGCTCCGGGAATGTGTCTCGTAACCAGCCCATCTCGATCTGACCTCCGTAAATATTATTCGGAATCGCACCCCAAAGATCGTAGCATATGGCTCCCCAATCAGCATATTGAATGGACCCGATGAGTGCGGACCCATCCACCGGCAATCTCAATTGTAACTGCATGTCCTCCAAAGTGATGGTACACTCTTCGCATGGAAGATGAAATGTGTGCGTCTCGGGTCTCCACCTCTCTATTAACGCACTGATGAGTTTCGGGTCCAACTTGCACCCCCGGCCTATATTGGCCACGTGCCAAAAACCCGTTTCCCTCAAGTAATTTTCAATCAACGGTGGTGGAGGACCAGACATATTACGAATATAACATTGTAACACCCGATCTACAGACTGTTATAAAAAATTATAAAATAAAAATTAACTAAAATTACATAAATGAAAAAAAACATTAAATAATATTCAAAAATTAAAATTAACCCTTACCATTTTTATTTGTTCGACGGAGATATGTTTATGATCGAGACGAATTAATTCCCTAGCCATTGCTAACACGATAAAATGTTTTTAAAATTATAAAAAAATACTAATTTAAAAAAAGTAAAGGAAATAATTTAATTAAAGAGAGCTTTGAGAAATTTAGGGAGAAATTTGAGAGATTTTCTGAGAAATTTGGAAGAAATGTTGTGTGAAGAAAATAGGAGGGGGTTTTATAGTTTTTTTTTGACCGTTGGACCCCCGACAGTCAAATTTTAAAATGACTGTTGGGAAAAAAACACAGAGCAAATCACGTCCCCGAGGGAGCGATTTTGCCACGTCAGCGTGTTTTGTGCTGACATGGCAAAATCGCTCCCTCGGGACGCGATTTGCTGAAATTTCACCCAAAAACGCTCCTACGTGGACGCGTTTTGCATATTTCGGCCCTTTCCGGTAAATAATAAAATAATTGGCCCATTTCTGTAAATAAAGTTGGAAATGGGCTTTTATTGGTAAAATGGTCATATTCTTGATTTACCTTAAACATGGATTATATTGTAGCTTGATTTGGGTATTTGGTAAATGAAGTTAGTTTTAATAAAATGCTTTGTGATTTGTTAAATAGTTGAGATATAATTCACATGTCAATAGGGGATCAGATGCTGTGATTAGAATATTGTGACAAATTTACCTCATGGCAAAGCATTTATGTGTATTTGGATCCAATTATAGAGTGTTCAGATGGACATGCTTCTAGTGTAAATTTTAGGGTGTTTGGTTGGTAATCTCATGTATCTTGACATATACTATTTCTAAGTGCACTAAGGGCCACGATCAAATAATTGTATGAAAAGTTGTTAGGACGAAAAATAATAAATCAAGAGTGGAAATGCTACAACTTATACTTTGTATACTTGTATAATATTAATTGATTGAGATGCATGTTCAAGCTATGCTAGGTAACATAGAAATTACTTAATTCATTTAATACTATTTACCCTTGTTGTTGTGATAATATGTTACTTACATGTTAAATTTTACTCAATGGAAAATCAAGGGGTAATCCAAGGTAAGTATTATGTTTTACCGTTGAACTTACTAAACTTCATACTTAATGCGTAGTTTTCTTTCCGTATAGGTATGTTTTGCTTTTGAAAGCTTAGTTCACTTCGTGGATCATCATCATACACCATAGCGAGATTAAGTGAGTATGAAACCATTGTATTTGTATTTTTGGTTTCTAGTGGCATGTACTAGAGGGTCATTAGTGTATGCATGTATGTCGGTTTCATCTTATTTTTGAGCTTGTATTATTTTGAACATAACACTTACAAATTCATGGGATGAATGTTTATGGTAATTAATAGCCTCACTTGGATGTGTTTGAGTCTGAAATGTCTTGGGGAACTTAGTAGGTTCAGAGTTGCAAGCGATTTTGATTCATGATGCCGCGACTGTGTATATCATGTCTCAATCTTGTCAGCTAGACAATGACAATTGGAAAAAACGGGTTTGGAAAACGCAGCGAAAAATAAATTTACGAAAAAACCAAAGTTTTAAAGATTTTTTCCAAAACAATATCTTGGTTGTGATATCTAAAGTAATAAACACTTAATTAAAATTATACTTATTCGATTTGTCTAGGATGAGCGCTTCGACCAAGTAGTCTTCTCCGCTATCCTCAAGCTCACGTCTGTTCGAGTGTGGGTTTGCTTCGAATAAGAAAATTTTTCACAAAAATTACATGTGGGGTAATTTTGCAATTTCTCTAAACTTTTGGGTCAAGTTATAAATCAGAAAAATGTTTCTAGAAATTTTCTGGAATAATCTCTTCAGAGAATTTTCTCTCTACAACTTTCTCTTGAATTCAAGTGTGTGTAAATAGTGACACAAGGCTCTTTTTATATAGGGATAGTTTAGAGAGTTCAACTATAATTAAACTTAATCACTTTAATAATAAATTAATATTATATTTATTAAGATAAATATTAGATTAAATTTAATATTAAATATTATTAAAATAATAGAATGTTTATCTACAAGATAAACATTAAATTAAATTTAATATTAAGATAATCACTTTAATATTAAATTAATAAAATACTATTAAGATAAGTAATTAAATTTAATTTAATATTAAACTATAATATTATTTTTAGAATAATTAATTTAAAATCAAATTCTCTGGTAGAATTCCAGTAGGAATGTAACTCTTCCATTGCTCAACCACCGATGACAAATCGCCGCTGGCCATTAGGACGTTGCTGTCGTAGCCACCAGCACCGTCGTGTCTGATGGTGCAGGTGCGACACCCTTACGACACCTCGAGTCGATTCGGTTTGGGTCAATGACGACTCGGTCGGTTCGGTCTAGCCACCGGTTGGACCGTCGGCCCGATTTCACATACTGGGCTCAGTTCGACCAACTTTTGGGTCTTGGTCCCGTTTTTGGGCTCCCGGGCCCAATTTACGATCTCAGGTCCAATTTTCAAGTTCAATTACCCATTGGGCCAATTGACTGGGCTCGGTTCGACCAACTTTTAGGTCTTGGTCCCATTTTTGGGCTCCCGGGCCCAATTTACGATCTCAGGTCCAAATTTCAAGTTCAATTACCCATTGGGCCAATTGTCTGACTTGAAACATAATTTCCACAAATATCATATTAATTTTAATTTTACTTGATCAAAATTAATTTATCCAAAAATAACTTAGATTTTTCAAATTAAATTTTCAAGGAAATTCTTTAATCAAATTCTCTAGTTGAACAATTCTCACGACCACCTAATTTAATTCCACATCGAATAAATTGACTCAATTAAATAATTTCCAAAGTCGTAGAATTTTCTTCTGATTCAAATACAATCCAATCGAGCTTTTGTTGAGCTAGCGGAGGGACCAACCGAGCATATACAATTAGGCTCTAGTAATTGCGATTATGTCCAGAAGCATCGCTTCGATAATACGCAATTACTTAATCATGGAGTCAATCCACAAGAAGTATCATGATTGAAAACTCCTTATTGTATACTCTTTACGGAAGCAATTCATCCAACAGCTTAGTCCAATGACCTCGTCATGTGTGTGGTACACTCATATGATATCATTGATTCCTTTGAGTTAAATTTGTTCACTCAATACAATCCTATTGTATCTCATTGTCAGCATTGTGTCTTCTTAATGATTAATATGATCACTGTCAACAAATGACTGTGATAAATTGCTCGTTCGAGAACCAGCAACCCGTGGCCACGTTCCATATTTATCAATCCACACAATGCCAATGAGAGGATATCATTAGCTCTTTAATTAAGTTATGAATTCCACTATTGCTAGTAAAGCCACGCCATACACAAGTCATGTACCCAACATACCGACTATGAATTCGATCATCTTTAGAGCATAAGCCTCCACTTATATCAAATCACATGAATTGCATACGCATGGTCAGTGACTAACTCAGGATTTAGGTAAATTACACCATGAATGTCACAAGTGAATTAATTCACAAGCAGATTCAGAATTAATTCATCTTGGGTCCAGTCCAATGTATCATTCTACCAATGAATACATCTATGTTTCTACTCGTGGAGTCAACTTCTCCGATAGCTAAGACTAGCCATCTCCCTAATTGGAATTGTAGACGACATAATAATCCTTCTCAGTATTTAAATCAAATGCTCACTTTGATTCTTTTATGGGATTACGAATTTATTTAGATTATTTACTGAAGTAAGTTGTCTTTCTCACAATGTAAACGTTCTTTGCAATGTCACTTATCTTCAGTTTGAACTTTAGACAATCAATGATCTAATATTTGCTTGTCACAATTTCGCTATGCATGCAAAATATAAAAGACATAAATACAAAAGACATAGTAGTGAAATGTGAAATTAACTTTATTTATTTATTCATCGTTCAAATAAATAGAAAACAGTTACAAGTTTACTACAGTATGGGCACATTTCCCAACATTCTCCTACTTACCCTAGTGAAGTAAATGTGTCATGTTTCACATTCCCATATCCTCGACGTGTTTGTTAAAACTCCTAGTTACAAGAGTCTTAGTAAACGGATCCGCAAGGTTATTTTCAGAAGCTGCTTTCATCACATCTACAATTCCTTCAGCTACTGCCTATCGTATCAAGTGATACTTCCGATCAATGTGTTTCGTCGTCTTGTGACTTTTCATGTCCTTGGCATTTGCTATTGTTGCAATGTTATCACAATATAATGTTATAGCTTTTTCTATACCAGGAATAACTTCAAGTTCGGTTAAGAACTTTTGAAGCCATATTGCTTCTTTCGTTGCCTCAGAAGCAACCATATACTCGGCCTCCATAGTAGAGTCAGCAGTGCAAATTTGTTTTACACTTCTCTATATTATGGCTCCATGGCCTAGAACAAACACATTTCCCGACATCAATTTCCTCGAATCTTTATAGGTTTGGAAGTCTGAATCTATGTATCCAATTGGAGTACGGTCCTCCCCAGAATACACAAGCATATAATCCTTGGTTCTTTTAAGATACCTTAATATATGCTTTACAGCTTGCCAATGCCTGAGACCTGGATTCGTTTGATATCGATTAGCCATTCTTACTGTGAAACATATATCTGGACGTATGCAAAGCATTGCATACATAAGGCTTCCAACTGCCGAAGCATATGGAACCACTCATATGTTTTTTTTTCTTCTGCTATCTTAGGACAGTCATTTAAAGAAAGATGAAAACCTGATGCAGTCAGTTGAATGCCTGGTTTTGCATTGGTCATTGTAAAACATTCCAGTACCTTATCGATGTATGAAGCTTGAGATAAAGCTATTATTTTATTCTTTCAATCCCTAAGGATTCAAATTCCAAGAATATAATTAGCTTCACCCAAGTCCTTCATGCTAAACTATTGAGCTAACCATAGTTTAACCGATGACAATTCTCCTACATTGTATCCGATAAGTAGAATATCATCGACATACAAAACGAGAAATACCACCTTTTTGTCCTTCATACGCTTATAAACACAAGGTTCATCAGTGTTTTGCTCAAATCCAAAAGTCTTGATCATTTGATCAATACTTTTATTCCATGAGCGGGATGCTTTCTTAAGTCCATAAATGGATCTTAACAGTTTGTAAACTTTCTACTCCTTTCCTTTGACAACATAGCTAGTGGATTGAGCCATGTAAATGGTCTCATCAAGATAGCCATTAAAGAATGTTGTCTTGACATCTATTTTCCAGATCTCGTAATCGAGAGCAACGACAATGGATAAGAGTATGTGGATAAATTTGAGCATGACTATTGGAGAAAAGGTCTCATCGTAATCGATGCCTTCTTTCTATGTGTAGCCTTTTCCTACAAGTCTAGCTTTGTGTGTTTCCACTTTCCCTTCTGCATTTCTCTTCTTCTTGTAGATCCACTTACACCTTATAGGTTTAATCCCAATCGGTAAGTCTACAAGTTCCCACACCGTATTGGATTTCATACAATCCATCTCGGCTTCCATGGCTTGTTTTCAGAGCTTGGAATCAACGTTCTGCATGGCCTCCTCGTAAGTGAGTGGATCATCATCCTTATGATTGGCTTCTGTATTATAAATACTACCATTATAGATGAAAAAGTCTGGTTTCTTAGAAACTCCCCCACTACGACATATTCCCTATGTTGTTGATCGTTTGTAGTTTTTTCTACAACTTTCTTGACAATTAAACTTAGTGATTGTTCTGTCACTCCCAAAAGTTCCTCGAGTACCTTTTTACTTCGAGGCTTAAAGTTATCCATGTAGCTTTCCTAGAGGAAAGTAGCATGAGTAGAAACTTTAATCGTACAATCTTTCGAATTATAGAATAATCCTCCATTTTTTCTTTTTAGATACCCTACAAACATGCACAATTATGTCCGTGTATCCAACTTTTTTGCATCCTTATCCAGAACGTGTGCTGGACAACCCCTTATTCTAAAGTGATTTAGAGCAGGTTTCTTTCCATGCCACATTTCATAAGGTGTCTTATAAGAAGACTTGGTTGGCATATCATTTAGAATATAGCAAGCCGTTTGTATCGCATATCCCCAGAAAGAAGTACGAAGTCATGAATAGCTTAACATTGAACGAACCATGTCAAGAAAAGGTCTATTCCTTCTCTCAGCTATGCCATTCAGCTATGGAGTGCCTAGCGTAGTCAAATGGGATAAAATCTCATTCTCTATGAGGTATCCTAAGAACTCATCGGACAAATATTCCCCACCTCGTTTAGACCAAAGATTCTTTATGGATAAACCTAATTGCTTTTTGTAACACCCCTTACCCGTATTCAACGTCGGAACCGGGTACGAGGAATTACCAGACTTATCTCACTTGAACATACAACTTTGGGCTATAAAATTTCATCCCAACTTAAAACTTCTCATTCATACTCATAACATCCTTATCTTAGGCCTACGAGGACTTAAACAAACTTACGGAAGGTTTCGGGATTAAATCAGAAACTTTTACACTCTTAGAAGATTTTTGCTTAAACTGAGGGCCACACGCCCGTGTTGTCTAAGGGACACGCCCATGTGCCCTTGGGACATGCCCGTGTTCTTCACCCGTGGTCGAAACTGACTTATTTCACACGGCCGAACACACGCCCGTGTCCCTGGCCCGTGTCCCTCACATGGTCTCGACACGCCCGTGTGCCAAAACCTTGGCATTCTGTTTATGACATCATCACATCACTAAGGTCACACGGCCAAGGCACACGCCCGTGTCCTTAGACCGTGTGTCGAATTAAATTCCAAATTTTAGGTGCAGACTTCACACGACCTGGGCACACACCCATGTCCATGGCCGTGCCTCCCACACGGCTGAGACATACGGCTGTGTCTCTACCCGTGTGTTGACTACTGAGCATACTGACTTGTAAACCTAGCATGCATGGGGACACACGGCCAATTAACACGCCCATGGGGCTGACCGTGTGTCGCACACGGCCTAGACACATGCCCGCGTGTCAACCCGTGTGGACATTTAAAGGGCTATCTACCAAGCCAAATGCCACCTTGAATAGCAACCATACTTGCACCAATTCAATCCAACACATTTCATGACTATAAAGCACTTCTAAGGACTCAAAATCAAGGTATCCAAACAAGCATACACTTCATGAAATTCATCATCATTGATTATAAATATAAACTTGTCAAGTATTGGCCCAATTCCATTGACCATTTACAAAATGACTTTGATAACAAAAATAGCCAACACTTTGGCTATCAAAATGACATAACAAAATACCCAAGTCCTATACATGCCATACTCAAAATAAGTCTAACTTATTATACCAAAGAGATGTCGATAGTGTGATTTCCGAACTCTGACGTCCCACGATTCTCGAATTATCTTGGCAATACTACAAGGAAAAAGGGAAATGAGAGGGGTAAGCATAAAGCTTAGTAAGTTTGCATGAAAATAAATAGCAACAATAAGTTCATAATGACATCAATCCATGGCATTAGATAACCACACAAAGTCATAAGCACTTTGCCATAACTTACTCGTACTTGTTGTTATCTAGCATATACCATGCCACATATCGTAAACATTCCTCGTGAATTATTCACGGGTACCTGTATTCACTCAATCACATGACTTTAGTACTAATCTCATTTCTATTTCCAAGCTTATCTATTTATCCCACTAATTCACTAGGGATACTCAAAGACGCATATTCATCGTCATTAACATAAACACAAAACCAATGCCACATCCCAGATGTGGTCTTATATGGGGTCACCTCTGAATGCCGATGCCATATCCCGGATATGGTCTTATACGGAGTCTCACTTTAAGTATTGATGCCATATCCCGGATATGGTCTTATACGATTCTCATATTCAATACCGAAGCCATATCCCAGATATGGTCTTATACGGAATCTCAATTCGGTGCCGAGGCCATGTCCCCGACATGGTCTTACACGGGACCTTATCCATCTCATGTCTCAATGATAGTATTCTCACATTTATTATAGTCCAACCGGGACTTTAACATCTCAACTTTTATCATCTTTCTCATTCAACACCAATACTCAATTTCATAGAATATCAAACATTCTCAAACATACTAGCATAAATGTTGAATTTATCACATACAAACTTACCTCGATTTCAAAATGAGCTAGATCATCGATCTAGTCCGATACTTTATTCTTTCCCCGGTCGAGGTAAATTCTTGGTTCTTATTGATCTATAATAGAAAATTAGCTTATTTAACAATCACATTAATAAATGCATTTCAATAACCATGCTTTGGCAAAATTACTATTTTGCCTTAGACTTTTGCAAAATGACCATTTTACCCCTAGTCTCGGAAATCAATTCTAATCAAATTTCTACCTTTATCGAGCTTAGGTGAACATTTATTTCTCTTATGGCTACCATCGAAACTCAACATTTCACACATTTACTACATATTTTACATGTAACACCCCTAACCCAAAACCGTCGCCGGACTAGGGTTAAGAGGCGTTATCAATCAATCGGAATATTTTACAATTATTTCACGACACAAAGTCAATCATAAATCAAACACATTCAAGTACAACCATATAGTCCCTTATTGAGGTCTACGAGACCCTAAACACATGTTAAAAAGAGATCGGGACTAAACCGAACACTTACGAAAATCTTCAAAATTTTAAACATTCTTCAATACTGTTGAGGTCACACGCCCGTGCAAACAGGCCGTGTGCCTCACATGACTACCAGACACACCCATGTGTCCAGGCCGTGTTAAAACAGAGCATGCATACCGAATTATCCCCATGGCCACTAGACACGCCTGTGTGCCATGGCCGTGTGTTACTAGGCTAGCTACTGACTTGATCACACGACCACCATGCACGCCCGTGGGCCTCGGTCGTGTACCCTGTCTAGACACACCTAGAAGTGATCCTTAAACCACACGGCAGAGACACACGCCCGTGTCTCTTAGCCATGTATGCAAAATAGGCCATTTGCAAGGCCAATTTGCCATCCATACAATGGTCAATCTACAAGCACAATTAAGCATATTTTCTCACACAATTTGGCAACCAAATACATGTCAAATGATCACATATCATCTTGTCCAATCTCATTTCTAATCATGCCAATTTATAAACCAAATTCACAACTAAACACATGCATTACCAAGTATGATTCATCAACAACATCACTAGGTTAGAAGAGGATCAATCCATCAATAATCTTACCATTTATAAGACACTTTCATTGCCATTAAAACATACCAAAGCATACTTCACATACCACCTCTACATATGCATAATTCCAACATATATCTAGCCACATCACATGGCCATTTACACATCTCAAATGTATTTCAAAACAATTAGCCTATACATGCCATATTCGAATATACACATCTTCAAAAGTACCGAAATAGATTTTTGATAGTGTGATAGAGATGCTGACGATCCCCGAATCTGAGCTAAAGCTTTCTTTATCGACATCAGAAACAGAGAAATAATCACACAGTAAGCTTTCAAAGCTTAGTAAGTTCGTAACATAATACATTATACTAAAACCAACCATCACATAGATTATTTCACAATCACATATATCATACCATCCCAAAACTAATATGTTCAATCAACCTTTCATAACTCATTCATAGTTTCATTCACCACATAGGTTCCGAACGTACCTTAGCCAACACTTAGTTGTTAATTACATTTGCTACTCAATACTCACTACTTCATTTCGATCAACTTTCGTCTCTTCTTCGATCTATTCGCACACTTAGTGCCCAAATAGTTAGCCGAAGCTTAATTAGCATCGCACACTTAGTGCATCCATATCAAACCGATCTTAAATCGGTATCGCACACACAAGATGCCAACCACAAAGCCGGTTATATCAATTCGCACACGCGTGCCAATCATCTCGGTCACATTTCTGAATACGCACACTTAGTGCCGCATAACTCGAGCCCTCACATAGCATTCACATTTCAATAATATCATACCATTCATTTCATAACATTAAACATAGCTAAATACACGTATTATGTCTGAACTTACCTTGGATGTCGAAACATCGAAACGGTCGATTAATCGAGCACTTTGTCTTTGCCTCAATCTCGATCCGAACCTTTTCTCTCTTGGTCTATACACATTCAAATTCAATCCATTCAATCACCAAATCATTCATTTTAGTCCAAACAGACATATTTAGGGCATTTTACATAATAGCCCTCACATTTTCACATTTCGACACTTTAGTCCCTAATTCACAAAATTACGAAATACACATAATTTCCTTTCACCCATGCCTAGACGAATTCTCTCTATATTCATACAAGTCCACACATCTCAATTATTTCACATTTTAGTCCCTCCATTTACACTTTTCTCAATTTAGCCCAAATAACACAAATTCATCAAAACTCCAAAGACAAACAATATTAATCAAACACATATCTTTCATTTCCCACCATCAAACATTCAAGAACCCACATGTTCATCAATGGCATATTTCAAAAACATCATCAATTCTCAAAATTACAACATGGGTTTCAAAGTTTACGAAGCAACGATTGCAAAAACGTAGAAATTATCAAAAACCGAACAAAAATCACATACCAATTTTCACTTTAAGCTTGCCGAATGTTCAAAGCTTTAAACTTTCTTTTCTTTTCTTTGTTTTTCGGTAGAGATGGATGAACAATCCACTTACTTCTTTTATTTTTTTTATTATAACTTATAACATACATAATATTAATTTTTAACTTATAAAAATTAATATATAAAAGCATATATATACAAATCAACATTTAATGCCGTCCACCCACTTATAAATTAGGCTAATTACAACATTAATCCTCCAAATTATAAAGACAACAATAATTAAGCACTTTAACAATCAGCACACAACATTTTACACCTTATGCAATTAAGTCCTTTTCTCACAATTCGACACATAATCGATAAAATTACCACATAGAATTTTCACACAGGCTATATCACATGTAATAAACACCAATAATAATATTAAAATATTATTCCGACCTCAAATTTATGGTCTCGAAACCACTGTTTCGACTAGGGTCTAAACCGGGCTGTTACAACTCTCCCCCCTTAGGGATTTTCGTCCCCGAAAATCTTACTAGTGAATAAGTGTGGATATTGCTTTTTCATAACATTCTCAGGCTCCCACGTAGCCTCTTCTACTCCGTGTTTGTGCCATAACACTTTCACTAAGGAAATTCTTTTGTTTCTCAACTCTTTGGTCTCTCGTGCCAAAATTTGAATCGGTTCCTCACTATACGACAAATCTGACTGAATTTCAACCTCAGTAGGAGTAATCACTTGAGACGGATCAGATCTGTACCGTCGAAGCATCGACACATGAAACACGTTATGAATCTTTTCTAACTCAGGTGGCAACATCAATCTATAAGCAACCGGCCCTATTCGTTCAATGATCTCATATGGTCCGATGATCTCATATGGTTCAATGATCTCATATGAAAACACTCAGGTGTTTTCATGAAAAATCCTTTCATAAAAGTTATTTATTTAACAACTAAGTTTCATTTTCTTCCTTAAAAATTCAGCAAACAACACTAATGTTCTCATGGAAAAACCCTAGACTCTCAACCATTTTGCAAAATAGTCCCCCCATTAGCTAGCTTAAGCTACAAGGGTTCCAAAAGTACAAAAATTATCAAGAATGATCACCAAAATCACTTACTTGCAAGGTGTGTAAGTTTCTGAAAATTTCAAGCTTCCAAACCCTTATGCTTGAGTGAAAAATCGATGGAAGAAGAAGATGATAGGAGAAAAGATGATAGCTTTCTTTGTTTTATTTTATTTTATTCATTTAGTCACCTAATGTGACCAAACATTGACTAAATTAAATCTCTTGTCCCCTATGGCCGGCTATCATCCTTAGAAAGGCCTAATTGCACATTAAGGACTTCCAATTTAAGGTTCTATAGTTATTTAACACCTCTAGCTTGTAAAATAAAACTTTCGCACTTTATTCAATTTAGTCTTTTTTCAAGATTAAGCATGCAATCACTAAAATTAATGCACCAAAAATTTCATGCACTCATATAATCATGATATAACACATAAAATAATATTAAAAATAATTTCTCCGGTCTCGGATTAGTGGTTCCGAAACCACTGTTCCGACTAGCCCTAAAATCGGGCTGTTACATGAACACTACTTCAATTTGAGTGTTCACGTCTAGTTCAGCCCCATTGTCCCCTGCTTTCGCAAAGAATCCCATAAGCTTAAGCATATGTTCTTTGACTGGAGTGCTGGTTTTTTGTTGAGAATGCATCAAATTTGGAATAGCAGATTGTCGAGCCAATGCAACTTGGCCTCCGAGTAAATCCTCTAAATTTGTCATGATCTCTTTGGCAGTACGAAAAATCTCGTATTGGTTTTGCAACTCACTACTCATGCTCGCTAAAATATAACATCAAGTAATCGAGTCAAAATCTCTCTAGCGATTTCTCGCTTTGGGCTGAGCTTCAGGAGGGCACATTTTGTCAAGAATGAATTTGTGTTTCTCACAGCTGAAAACTATCAGCAAGTTCCGTTTCCATTCTCGAAAGTTATCCCTATTTAATTTATTCTTAGTAAGAATGCTAACAAGAGGAGTAGGAGACATATTTCAACTGAAAGAAAATAAAGATTTCACTAATTACTATCTTTGTATTAAGAAAATATTTTTCATTTTAGAAACATATCAAGAATCCAATATGATGCATGCGTCTTGTATTAAAACCTAGGAAAAAATTTTTCGTTGCTACGATCATCCTCACACCCATCAACCATGTCGCCTTGGGGTCCCATGATTAACTAGCAAGAACATGGATTACATCCAATCAGTTCGTGAATCTTAATTCTTAAGACTCCACATGAACTAATAACCGTTTAACGTTTGACCATCATCTCTAGCTTAAATATCATTTCTTGGGAAACTATTTAATAAGAGATGATCTTGAGTGTGTAACCATTGACTCAACACCCATCATGAACATGCTTTAATTTGTGAGTCATCTTGGGATAATCTCTCTGAAAGTCATGCATGACTAGTTGTCCTTAAAAGGAAATCCCATCTAGTGAACCCACATTACAAAGTTTACCTTAGGGTGCGGCCAGGGTAGGAACTGGCTCGAAACTTCATCCTGCTATCACTTAGAGACCATCAATGGAGGCCGTAGGTCTTGTTCAAGGACTTTTTCCCACTGAATATTTTAAAAACATGCAAGGTTTTTTATCCCAAATTTCAAGAATGATCATACAATAGTCTTAGTGGCATTCTTACCTAATCTAAATGACATGCTTCCAATATATGCATGGCATGTTATGGCAGTTTTATAATATTCACATTCATTTGCAAGAATCAATCAATCATAAAAACAAACAATTTTGATTTTCCACAGTTTTTCTTTTAAGTGAAAAACCGAAGAAGTGAATGCGAACTGTGTACCAGGTAGGGTCCCAGAAAAGGGAGGTGAGTCAAATTTGACCACTTAAAAACCAAGCCTTTCCTAGCCAGAGCCAATCCTAGACATGCACCTTCTCATTACCGCACTTCTCACTATTATCGAATAACCTAAATAAGTGAATAGAACAATACAACACATGTGTTTTCTCATTACCACACTTCTTATTTTTAATCAATCAACTGTGGATCATCTCATATATATCACAATTATAACATTACATAATATAAATATTATAAAAAATTATAAAATAAATATATAATAAGATAGGTAATTAAAATAAAATTGACAGCCAAGGTTTCTATGGTTCTATTTCTAGAAAATAAAATTATATAATATTTCACCACAAGGCATTCATTAGGTCTTCAACCGCCATCGTATCTTTTCCTCATAATGGACTCTTTTTGAAAAAAATTACATTTAAGTCCTATGTCCGCTTCCGGCTCACAAGAATTCTATGATTTTTTAAAAAAATAGCCCTACATGGAGATGATAGTCCACAGTCTATTTCCTAAGAACCACAACCTCGACAAAAAAAAATTATATAAAACATATATAATATCGCATCCATTCCCATATATAATACGATCTAAAAAATATCGCTTTCTATGTAATAAAATCATTCAAGAAAAAGAGAAATTTATTTTGATTATCTGTTTATACTTATAGATAGAACACAACCTGGCTCTCATACCAATTATTGGAAAAAACAGGTTTGGAAAATGCAACAAAAAATAAATTTAGGGAAAAACCAAAGTTTTAAATTTTTTTTCAAAACAATATATTGGTTGTGATATTTAAAGTAATAAACACTTTGTAACGTCCCAAAAATATAGGGTCTTTAATTTTTCATGTCTTGACACAAACACCTGTTTGCCTCTGTGGGTGAGTGATTTGGGTGTGTCTTGGGGATTTTAGGAAGCCTGGGTTCAAGTATGGCCTTTGGAAAAATTTTGATTTTTTGCTCTTTTGGGAAACCTGGATGTTAGCTTGAAGGGCTTATAATAAATTGTGTTTGTTTTAAGACACAAGTGATCCTATGTTGTGGTGGCAAGTGGCGTGTTGGCTATTCATGAGGGAGTGAGTTCGAATCCCATGGCAGGCAAAGATGGGATTTTATTTTATGTCTCTGTGGCGGGAGAGGTAGAGTTTGGTTCAAACTCTGCAGAGGTGGTTGGAGACTTGGTCATCAAATTTGAATGAGTTTAAATAGGGGGTGTGGAGCAAATCAAGGAGAAATTGGTGGAGAGTTTGAAGGAGTTGGGATGTGAAGGAGTGATAGTCAAATTTGGGAAAGCTTGAGTAGGGGGATTTCGGCCAAGGGCATGTCATTTGGTGCATTTCGGCAGTTGGTGAGAGTGTGGGAGCTGAATTCTTTCTCTGCAATTTTGGGATTTTTCTCTTTTCCGTTTCGAGTTTACTTCTTTTTGTGGCATCTCGTGCAGCATTTCTGACCATTCGGGTCTTTTTTCTTTTCATCTTTATTCTCAATTGTTGCCCACTCTTTTCCGAAACATAAACATCAAGTGCCTAATTTTGATCATTCTTTTGAAGTCTTTCTCTCATCTCTTCTCTAATCGTTTTCTGCTATAGCCGACCCTCTTTTACTTTCATCTTTTTTTTTTCAAACTTTTTTTCCCTTCTCTGTTAGGCCGAATCTTCTTATTCTCTCCCTCTCAAATCTCTTTGTTCTCCAGGGTTAGGGTCGAACCTTCTTGACTGATTACTGTCGAAATACGTTTGGTTATCGATATTGGTAAGGGGTTACTACAACCACTTTATTATTTCATTCTTAGTAAAGATTTCTTTTGACTCTATTAACAAGCTTCGGCTTTTTCTTTTTATTTTCTCTTGGGGGCCGAATGTTTGGTTGTTTCTAACAACTTTTGTTATGCCAAATCATGTTAGGAGGGGGAAATCGCCCTTGATCAGCAGGAAGGCGCTAGTATTTGTTAGTTCTAGCAAGGTGAGTGGTTGTGGTTTCAGCAAATAAAAGTGGTGGATTAAGAGTATGCATTAACCGTGTGTTGTGTTGGTTATAGGTTGTGTGCTCTAGATTATTCGCACTCTTCGATGTTACAATCAGGTGTGTAATCGTATGCAGCATTCGATAATCGGCTAAACAGCCGAAAGTATGTAATGGTTACACTGCTAAGACTGTAGATCGGCTAAATACCGAAAAGCTGAAAATATGGCGTATGATGCCACACGAGCGTGCGATCGTGCGTGTGGTAAACTGAGCCCATGAACATGGGTGCTAGACTGTAGAAGCCACCACGAGCGTTCTCGTGGGCTTAGGTCGTAATGGGCCTCGTTGAGCCGAGATGGGCCATGTGGGCCCAATGGGCTCATGGGCCCCACATGGGTAAAATTCACGATAGTGACAAATAATGGGATTGGGCTGCGAAGTTCACATAGCCGTGGATCGAATTGGCTGAATGGGCCACACGAAAGGCAGGGGCCACTTGGGCCAAATAGTGGGCTTTGGGCCCATTTACACCGCTTTTGGCCATATAGGTTATCTCGAGTCGCTCGAGACGCATCAGACCCTCTCAAGGGTCGCCATCATCGATCTTAGACCCTAAAAGTAGTTAAATGACTGAAATACCCTTGTAGGGTAGAATTACCGAAATACCCTTGTAGGGTAGAATTACTGAAATACCCTTGAAGGATAGAATTACCGAAATACCCTTGAGGGGTGAAAATTACCGTTTTACCCCTAACCGTCGAAAAGACCATTATACCCCTAGTGGTAGTTTAAGTGATGTGTGTACGATATGTATATGACTTCTTATGATTATGACATACTGCATACACGTAATATTTATGACACGACATTCTGCATTGGGGTTGGGATTCTGATTCAGAGGAAGTACTGTACTAGTGGCTCTGCCACGTTTTTACTATTCTAGTGGCTTAGCCACATATTCTGATTTTAGTGGCTGGGCCACGTTTACTGTTACTAGCAGCTTTGCCGCGTTACTGTTAGCAACTATGCTGCGATATTGGTGTGTTGGCTGGGTGGGTCGACTTAGTCCCCACATGGTGTGTTGGTTGGTACGGGTGGTGTATTGGCTGGATTGGGTTGGGTTGCATCTCTGCATCGCGACCATTATTATTACTTTGGGCTTAGACCCACTCATTCTCAGATAGGGCTAAAGCCTGCATCGATCTGTTCAGATAGGGCTTAGGCCCACTGCTCTGTTCTGCATTCACCAATTGTTATTCGACTGATAGGGGATTACACACTGAGTTTTTGTAAACTCACTCTTTTCTTTTAACTGTACAGGTAATCCCCAGCCTTAGATGTTTTGGAGCTGCGAGGGATTCGGAAATGGCCACATGCTCGCGAGTATTTTAATTTACACCTAGTTTTTAATATTTTATTTCTTGGTTAATATTTATGTAATAAGGCCATTTGAGGGATTTAACTTTTATTTGGGTTTTAACTTCTTACTTCAACCTGCTAGATTAGGAAACACGGGTTTTCAAAATAATAACTATTTCCAAAGAAAATTACATATCTTAAATCTTAAAGTTTACAACTAGAAAAGCTTCCGCGGTTTTTAGTTCAGATTAATAAACTTGTAACAAACAATTGGCCTACATGTTTTTACAACACCAACGTTTTCTATAGCAATTGTCTTAAAAGGGATTTAATATTTAGTCACGAATTTTCATCGACAAGACCGGTTTTCAAATCAACACTTCGATGTGACACGTCAGATCCGGTCATAACATCTAGGCCGGGTTTGGGGTGTTACATTTAGTGGTATCAGAGCCAGGTTACAAAACTCGGCTGTGGAATGAGTTTTTTAAAATTTTCCTAAAATTGTCTGAATTTTGGTTTTGGAAAGAAAATTGAAAAGTTGTTACTAAAAGTGTGGCACACCGAGTCTCCGGCGCCAAATCTATAAGTTCTCGACATCATCGTTTCTTCGTTATAGACCGAATGTCATAATTGAGAAACTACTATAGATAGTAGTACTATGCTCAAACCTTTTTTGTTAGGGTAAACTGAGACTGTAGAAGACTGAAAACTGTAGTGAGATATCTCGATCCGCGAAAACAAAAACTTTAAATACTAATTTTCATAAAACATCCGTTAATAATTTTTGGAACTGTGAACTGATTCATAAGACTTTTAAAACAGAAAATACGCTGTGTCGATATGAGCGCAAGAGGTCACGAAAGAGGTACACGTGGCCGCGATAGAGGCCGAGGAGGTGCTAGGGCTGGGTCTTCAGCGTTGGGCCATATGCCTGCTAGGGAGGCACCAGCCTCACCAGTAACTAAGACAGGGTATCATGATCTAGCAGTTGGGGATGATGCTCTATCCCAAGCAATGTTATGGGTTCTTGAAAGGGTTGCTAGAGCGAGTACTGGATCAGTGGGCCGAGGGTCCATTTCTGAATGACTCCGTTCTAATGGAGCAGAAATTTTCAGGGGTATTTTCGGAGTAGCCCCAAATGTGGCAGAATATTGGTTAGAGGCCACCGAACAAATAATGGACAATCTCGACTGTACTGTGGAACAAAAATTAAATGGAGCAGTGTCTTTACTGCGAGACGAGGCATACCAATGGTGGCTCACTATAAGAGAGGGTACACAGGCCGACCGCTTGACATGGGATTTATTCAATGCGGCCTTTCAAGAGAAGTATGTGGGCGCAAGTTATGTGGACGCCCGAAGAAAGGAATTCCTGAGCCTGATCCAAGGGAATAGGTCTGTGGCAGAGTATGAGGCAGAGTTTCTACGACTGAGTCTATATGCTCGTGGCATAATCGCAACTGAGTATGAACACTGTGTGCGTTTCGAGGATGGCCTCTGAGATGAGTTGCGGGTACTGATAGCCCCGCAGAGGGAACGAGACTTTGCTGCCCTTGTTGAGAAGGCAAAAATTGCTGAGGATGTAAAGCGCTCAGAGCGCCAGAACCGTGAAAGAGATAGGGGCAGAAATAAGAGGGATTTTGGGCCCTCAAGTTCTTTTGGTGGGCCTAAGAAGAAGCCTAGATTTGATGGGCGATTCAGCCGGGTTCTGTTGTTGTTTGCGACCGCAACCATGCGCTGATTGTAGGAGATCTCACCAGGGTGAATGCTGGAAAAGAACTGGGGCGTGCTTTAGATGTGGGTCCATGGATCATCAGGTTAAGAACTGTACTCAGAGGCTGCTTCGGATGCAAGCCGCAGTCGTGGCCATGTTCGGCCAGGGAGAGGTGGTCGGCCCGACCATCGAGAGGCCGTGGTCGTGCCAGGGAGGAAATGGTTTGGGGCGAGGTCGTGGAGCACCGGTAGAGGTGTTCGCTAATATCGAGGCGAGACGACAACACTTTGGTTTATGCCGCTCGACATCGAAAGATGGCGACGCCTGCACGCCATAATCTGGTACGTTCCTAATTTATAATTTACCATACACTGCTTTAATTGATATTGGGTCTACACACTCGTATGTTGCATGCACTGTGTCTGGGACGTTGGGTTTTCAGTTTGAAATTAGTGATAGAGAGATGACTGTGTTAAGTCCACTAGGATAGTCGGTTAGAGTGAATAAGTTGTGTAGAGACGTACCCCCAGAGGTCCAAGGGGTTGTCTTTCCGACAAATTTGATGGAACTATCGTTTGGCGAATTCGATCTGATATTGGGCATGGATTGGCTAGTGAAACACCATGCAAATTTGGACTGCACTGCTAAGTGTATGGTGTTGAAGTCTTCTGAAGAGGAGGAGGTGGTCGTGTTAGGGGAGCGAAGAGATTATCTGTCTAACGTAATCTCAGCATTAAAGGCCGAGAAACTGGTTCGCAGGGGTTGCGAGACGTTTTTAGCTTATGTCAGCAGTTCTGATTCTAAGGGTTCTTCTGTTGGAGATGTCAGAACTGTTAAGGAATTTCTGGATGTATTGAGCTCCTACTGGGAACAGCTCCGGTGTCCATCGCCTCTTATAGGATGGCACCGAAGGAGCTAGTAGAGTTAAAGGCTCAAATTCAAGAGCTATTGGATCAAGGATTCATTTGGCCGAGTGTGTCTCCATGGGGAGCACCAGTGTTATTTGTAAAGAAGAAGGATGGATCCATGCGCATGTGCATCAATTATCGTCAACTGAACAAACTGACTATTAAGAACAAGTACCCTTTACCGAGGATAGATGATCTGTTTGACCAGCTGCGAGGAGCTTTGGTTTTCTCCAAGATAGATCTTCGATCTAGGTACCATCAGCTAAAGGTTAAGGAAGGGAATGTGTACAAGACTGCGTTCAGGACTCGTTATGGTCATTATGAATTTCTGGTAATGCCGTTTGGGTTGACGAATGCACCAGCTACTTTCATGGATATGATGAACTGAGTATTCCATCCCTATTTGGATCGGTTCGTAGTGGTGTTTATAGATGACATCCTGGTGTATTCCAGAACCGAGGAGGAACATGATGTACATCTTCGAATTATTTTGCAAATCCTAAGGGAAAAGCAGCTATACACAAAGTTCAGCAAGTGTGAGTTCTGGCTGCGAGAAGTGACATTTCTGGGTCACGTGGTGTCGGTCGAGGGAATTAGGGTGGATCCTCGAAAAATTGAAGCCATGTTGGATTGGAAACCACCAAAGACTGTATCTGAGATTTGAAGTTTTCTGGGTCTGGCTGGGTATTACAGACGCTTTGTTGAGGGGTTTTCACTGGTTGCTGCACCTCTGACTAAGTTACTGCGTAAAAGGGGTACCGTTTAATTGTACCAATAAGTGGCAAGAGAGTTTTGAGAAACTGAAGAAAGTTTTGACTAAAGCCTCTGTGTTAATACAGCCAGAGTCGGGAAAGAAATTCACTGTCTACAGTGATGCGTCGCACACTGGATTGGGTTGTGTGTTGATGCAAGAGGGTAAGGTGGTTGCGTATGGGTCTCGTCAACTTAAGCCTTACAAGGTGAATTACCCCACTCACGACTTGGAGTTAGCTGCGGTGGTTTTTGCACTGAAGATTTGGAGGCACTACTTATACGGTGAGAAGTCTATTATTTACACAGACCATAAAAGCCTCAAGTACCTCCTTACACAGAAGGAGTTGAACCTTAGGCAACGAAGATGGATAGAGTTGCTTAAGGATTATGATTTCTCAATTTAGTACCACCATGGTAAAGCTAACGTAGTAGCTGACACACTGAGCCGTTGGGTTGTATCGAATTTGAGAGCAATGTTTGCTCGTCTCAGCCTATTTGAAGATGGTAGTTTGTTGGCTGAACTCCAAGTGAGACCGACCTGGATTGATCAAATTAAGGAGAAACAGTTGTTGGATGAATCATTGGTTCCTCGTTTCCGACAATTTGAGAAGGGTGAGACTGCAGATTTTGGGAGTATGCTTATTATCAAGGAAGGCGCTAGTATCTGTTAGTTCTAGCAAGGTGAGTGGTTATGGTTTAAGCAAATAAAAGTGGTGGATTAAGAGTATGCATTAACCGTGTGTTGTGCTGGTTATAGGTTGTGTGATCTAGATTAGTCGCACTCTTCGCTGTTACAATTAGGTGTGTAATCGTATGCAGCATTTGATTATAAGCTAAACAGCCGAAAGTATGTAATGGTTACACTGCTAAGATTGTAGATCGGCTAAATGCTGAAAAGTCGAAAATATGGCGTATAATACAACACGAGCATGCGATCGTGCATGTGGTAAACCGAGCCCATGAACATGGGCGCTAGACTGTAGAAGCCACCACGAGCGTTCTCGTGGGCTTAGGTCGTAATGGGCCTCGTTGGGTCGAGATGGGCCATGTGAGCCCAATGGGCTCATGGGCCCCACATGGGTAAAATTCACGATAGTGACAAATAATAGATTGGGCTGCGAAGTTCGCATAGCCATGACTGAAATTAGGCTGAATAGGCCACACGAGCGTGTGGGCCCACTTGGGCCGAATAGTGGGCTTTGGGCCCATTTACACTGTTTTGGCCATATAGGTTATCTGAGTCGTTCGAGATGACTGCAGACCCTTTGAAGGGTCATCATCAGTGCCGAGACCCCAAAAGTAGTTAAATGACTGAAATACCCTTGTAGGGTAGAATTACTTAAATACCCTTGTAGGGTAAAATTACCGTAATACCCCTGAGGGGTGAAAATTATCGTTTTACCCCTAATCGTCGAAAAGACCATTATACCCCTAGTGGTAGTTTAAGTGATGTGTGTACGATATGTATATGACTTGTTATGATTATGACATACTGCATACACGTAATATTTATGACACGACATTCTGCATTGGGGTTGATTCGATTCTAGGAAGTATCATGACTAGTGGCTCGCCACGCTTACTATTCTAGTGGCTTAGCCACATATTCGATTTTAGTGGTCGGCCACGCTTACTATTACTAGCGAGCTTTGCCGTTATATCATAGCGCTTATGCTGCGATATTGGTGTGTTGGCTGGGTGGGTCGACTTAGTCCCCACATTGTGTATTGGTTGGTACGGGTGGTGTGTTGGCTGGATTGGGTTGGGTTGCATCTCTGCTCGCATCAAGCATTATTTTGGGGCTTAGACCCACTCACATATCAGATAGGGCTAAAGCCCGCATCGATCTGTTATCAGATAGGGCTAAAGCCCGATCGATCTATTATCAGATAGGGCTTAGGCCCAGTCTGTTTCTGTATGCACCGATTATTATTCGACTGATAAGGGATTACACACTGAATTTTCGCAAACTCACCCTTTTCTTTTAACTGTACAGGTAATCCCTAGCCTTAGATGATTTGGAGCTGTGAGGGACTCGGAAATGGCCACATGTTCGCGAGTATTTTAATTTACACCTAGTTTTTAATATTTTATTTCTGGGTTAATATTTATGTAATAAGGCCATTTGAGGGATTTAACTTTTATTTGGGTTTTAACTTCTTACTTCAACCTGCTAGATTAGGAAACACGAGTTTTAAAAATAATAACTATTTCCAAAGAAAATCACGTATTTTAAATCTTAAAGTTTACAACTAGAAAAGCTTCTGCGGTTTTTAGTTCAGATTAATAAACTTGTAACAATCAATTGGCCTACATGTTTTTAAAACACCAACGTTTTCTATGGAAATTGTCTTAAAAGGGATTTAATATTTAGTCACGAATTTTCGTCGACAAGACCGATTTTCAAATCAACACTTCGATGTGACATGGCAGATCCGGTCGTAACATCTAGGCCGGGTTTGGGGTGTTACACACTTAATCAAAATTGCACCTTTTTGATTCGTCTAAGATGAGCGCTTCGACCGAGTAGTCTTCTTTGCTATCCTCAAGCTCACAACTGCCGAGTTTAAACTCGCTTTGAATCAGAATTTTTTTCACAAAAATTACCAGTGGGGTAATTTTACAATTTCTCTAAACTTTTCGGTCAAGTTGTAATTCAGAAAAATATCTCTAGAAATTTTCTAGAATAATCTCTTCAGAGAATTTTCTCTCTACAACCTTCTCTTGAATTCAAGTGAGTGTAAATAATGACCCAAGACTCTTTATATAGGGAAAGTTTAGAGAGTTCAACTATGATTAAACTTAATCACTTTAATATTAAATAAATATAATATTTATCAAGATAAATATTAGATTAAATTTAATATTAAATTTTATTAAAATAATAAAATGCTTATCTACAAGATAAACATTAAATTAAATTTAATATTAAGATAATCACTTTAATATTTAATTAATAAAATACTATTAATATAAGTATTAAATTAAACTTAATATTAAACTATTAAAATAATATTATTTTTGGAATAATTAATTTAAAATCAAATTCTCTGGTAGAATTCCAGTAGGAATGTAACTCTTCCACTGCTCAACCACCGATGACCAACCGCCAGCCTGCCACCGAGCCAGCCATATCCACGTACCCACCGCATCGCCATGTCCTGGTGATGCAAAGCGACACCCTTACAACACCCCGAGCCAGTTCGGTCTGGGTCAATGATGACCCGATCGGTCCGATCTAGCCACCGGTTGGACCGTCGGCCCGATTTCATATACTAGGCCCGATTCGACCAATTTTTGGGTCTTTGTCTCGATTTTGGGCTCTCGGGCCCAATTTACCATATCATGTTCAATTTTCAAGTTCAATTACCTATTGGGCCAATTGTCTGATTTGAAAATTAATTTCCAAAAATATCATATTAATTTTAATTAATTTAATTAATTTAATTTTACTTGATCAAAATTAATTTTTTTCAAAAATCACTTAGATTTTCTAAATTAATTTTTTAAGAAAATTCTTTAATCAAATTCTGTAGTTGAACAATTCTCACTACCACCTAATTTAATTCCACATCGAATAAATTGACTCAATTAAATAATTTTCAAAGTCGTAGAATTTGCTTCTAATTCAAATGCAGTCCGATCGAGCTTTTGTTGAGCTAGCAGAGGGACCAATCGGACATATACAGTTAGGCTCTAGTGATTGTAATTATTTCCAGAAGCATCGTTCCGATAATTCGCAATTAGTTAATCATGGAGTGAGTCCACAAGAAGTACCATCATTGAAAAGTCCTTATTTTATACTCTTTACGAAAGCAATTCATCCAACTGCTTTGTCCAATGACATCGTCATGTGTGTGTTGCCCTCATATGATATCATTGATTCATTTGAGCTAAATTCGTTCACTCAATGCAATCCTATTTTATCTTATTGTCAGCATTGTGTCTTCTTAATGACTAATATGATCACTTTCTACAAATGACTATGATAAATTGCTCGTTCGAGAACAAACAACCCGTGACCACGTTTCATATTTATTAATTCACACAATGCCAATGAGAGAGATCATTAAATTTTTAATTGAGCTATGAATTCCACTGTTGCTAGTAAAGCCATGCCATACACAAGTCATGTACCGGACATACCGACTATAGGCTCGATCATCTTTAGAGCATAAGCCTCCACTTATATCAAAGCACATGAGTTGCATATGCATTGTTTGTGACTAACTCAGGATTTAGGTAAATTACACCATGAACGCCACAAGTGAATTAATTCACAAACAGATTCAGAATTAATTCATCTTGGGTCCAGTCCAATGTATCATTCTACCAATGAATACATCTATGTCTCTACTCATGGAGGCAACTTCTCCGATAGCCAAGACTAGCCATCTCCCTAATTGGAATTGTAGATGACATAATAATCTTTCTCAGTATTTGAATTAATTAAAAGACTTATTTAGATTATCTACTGAAGTAAGTCGTCTTTCTCCCAATGCAAACATTCTTTACAATGCCACTTATCTTCAGTTTAAACTTTAGACAATTAATGAGCTAATATTTTCTTGTCACAATTTCGCTATGCATGCAAAATATAAAAGACATAAATACAAAATACATAATAGTGAAATGTGTAATTAACTTTATTTATTTATTCATCATTCAAATAAATAGAAAACAGTTACATGTTTACTACAATATGGGCACATTTCCCAATAGTGACGCCATGGTGTCCCCTTATTTTGACATCGTAACCTCACTACCTTTTCAGCCCAGTATACCATATTGTTCGCATTTGTAACAGCCTGATTTAGGGGCTAGTCAGAACGGTGGTTTCAGAACCACTAGTCCAAGGTTAAAGAAAATTATTTTCATGATATTTTGTGAGTTAGAGCATGATTATAAAAGCACATGAAAATTTTGGTGCTTTAATTTTAGCGATTTCATGCTTAATCGTGAAAAAGGACTAAATCGAAAAAAGTGCAAAAGTTCTATTTTATAAGCTAAAGGTGTCTAATAGCCATAGAATATTAATTGGAGGTCTTTAAAGGGCAATTAGCCCCTTAAATCATGGTTGGCCAGCCATAGGGGATAAGGGAGTCAAAATTGGTAAAGGTTTGGTAACTAAATTTATTATTTTATATTAAAATAAAGAAAAGATGATATCCTTCACTTTACTCATCTTCTTCCATCGAAAAACACAAGTAAAATAGGGGTTTTAAAGCTCAAAAATTTCAGCAAACTCTTCTCCCTACAAGTAAGTGATTTTAATGGTTTTTCTTGATGATAGTTGTACTTTTGGAACCCCTAAAGCTTAAGCTTTCTAAAGAGGGGACTATCTTGCAATATGGTGAAAAGTTTAGAGTTTTTCCATGTGAGCTTTTAAGTTGTTTCCTGCATTTTTATGGAAGAAAATGAGTCTTAGTTGTTAGATGAACAACTTTTGTGAAAGGTGTTACCATGAAAACACCTAAAAGGACCTTTTTGTAAAGGTTGTAAAATATGTAGTAAATGGGTGAAATGTTGAGTTTTGATGGTAGCCATAAGAGAAATAAATGTTCACCTAAGATCGATAAAGGTAGAAATTTGATTAGAATTGATTTCTGAGCCTAGGGGTAAAATGGTCATTTTCCAAAAGTCTAACGGCAAAATAGTAATTTTTCCAAAGCATGGTTATTGAAATGCATTTATTAATGTGATTGTTAAATGATCTAATTTGCTATTATAGATCAAGAAGAACCAAGAATTCACCTCGACTGGGGAAAGAACAAAGTATCAGACTAGATCGACGATCTAGCTTATTTTGAAATCGATGTAAGTTTGTATGTGATAAATTCAACATTTATGCTAGTATGTTTGAGAATGTTTGATATTATAACGATACATGATATTCTATGAAATTGAGTATTGGTGTTGAATGAGAAAGATGATAAAAGTTGAGATGTTAAAGTCCCGGTTGGACTATAATAAATGTGAGAATTCTATCATCGAGACATGAGATGGATAAGGTCCCGTGTAAGACCATGTCAGGGGCATGGCCTCGGCACTGAATTGAGATTTCGTATAAGACCATATTTGGAATATGGCTTTGGTATCGAATATGAGAATCGTATAAGACCATATCCGTGATATGGCATCGGCACTTATGACTTTGTGTGGTTATCAAATGCCATGAATTGATGTCATTATGTATTTATTGTTGCTATTTATTTTCATGCAAACTTACTAAGCTTTATGCTTACCCCTATTATTTCCCTTTTTCCTTGTAGTATTGCCAAGATAATTCGAGAATCGTGGGACGTCAGAGTTCAGAAATCACACTATCGACATCTCTTTGGTATAACAAGTTAGACTTATTTTGAGTATGGCATGTATAGGACTTGGGTATTTTGTTATGTCATTTTGATAGCCAAAGTGTTGGCTAATTATGTTATCAAAGTCATTTTGTAAATGGTCATTGGAATTGGGCCAATACATGACAAGTTTATTTATATTCAATGATGATGAAATTATGAAGTTTATGCTTGTGTGGATGCTCTGAATTGAGTTTTTGGAAGTGCCTTAGGGTCATGAGTTTTGTTGAAATGAATTGGTATAAGTACGGTTGCTATGTAGGGTGGCATTTGGCTTGGAATATAGCCTTTTTAATGTTCACACGGGTAGATACACGGGCGTGTGTCTAAGCCGTGTGTGACACACGGTCAACCCCATGGGTGTGTTGTTCGGCCGTGTGTCCCCTTACATGCTAGGTTTACAAGTCAGTATGCTCAGTAGTAAACACACAAGCAGAGACATGGCCGTGTGTCTCAGCCGTGTGTGAGGCATGGCCATGGAAATGGGCGTGTGCCCAGGCCGTGTGAAGTCTGTACCTAAAATTAGGAATTTAACTCGACACACGGTCCAAGGACACGGGCGTGTGCCTTGGCCGTGTGACCATAGTGAGGTGATGACGTCATAAACAGAATGCCATGGTTTTGGCACACGGGCTAAGACACGGGCGTGTCGAGGCCGTGTGAGGGACACGGGCTAAAGACACGGGTGTGTGATAGGCCGTGTGATGCAAGTCAGTGTCGACCATGGGTGTGGAACACGGGTGTGCGAATTACCACACGGACGTGTCCCACCCTTTACACGGGCGTGTAGTCCCTGTTTAGGCAAAAAATTTCTAAGAGTGTAAAAGTTTTTGGTTTAATTCCGGAACCTTCAGAATGTATGTTTAAGGCCTCGTAGGCCCAAAATAAGGTTGTTATGCATATGAATGAGAAGTTTTAAGTTGGAATGAAATTTTATAGACCAAAGTTGTATGTTCAAGTGAGATAAGTCTGGGAATACCTCGTACCCGGTTTCGGCATTGAATACGGGTAAAAGATGTTACATTTAGTGGTATCAGAGCTACAATTTAGTCTATTCTCAGACTAACGTAGCGTGAGTATGACTCTAGCTATACATGCCATACGTATGAGTATTTGTGTAATGATAGTGTGACGACTCGTGACGATTTGAATTGTATTTTTATATAGTAAATGGACCCTGATCCCGACTGAGCTGCAGCCGATGATACTGCAAGTAATACGTCGGCTCCCGCGCAAGGGACCACGCCAGTAGAGAGTAGACCCGAGACTATGGGTCAAGGAGAAGAGGCTCGAGAAGCATTTCTCCAAATGATGAGCAACTGGTATACAGAGTATATTCGAGCAAATCCTAATGCTCAACCCCCTCCACCCCCACCTATTCCTCAGCCCACTCCTGTAGCTCCTCAAGTGGTTGAGGTAGTAAGAAGAGAAAGGCCTCCGGTCGATATGATCTGGAAACAAAGAGGAGAGGAATTTCGGGCTAGTAAAGACGATGACCCAGAAAAGGCAAAATTTTGGCTTGAGAATACCATTAGGGTATTCGGTGAGTTGTTATGCACGCTTGAAGAGTGCATGAAGTGTGTAGTATCTCTCTTGAAAGATTCAGCCTATCAGTGGTGGAATACCCTTGTATCGGTGGTACCAAGAGAGAGAATTAACTGGGAATTCTTCCAAGAGGAATTCTGGAAGAAGTATATTAGTCAGAGATTCACCAACCAGAAAAGATAAGAGTTCTTGGAATTAAAGCAAGGCCGAATGACGGTGACTGAATATGAGCGTGAGTTTGTAAAGCTCAGCAAATACACTCGAGAGTGCGTATCGATAGAGGCTATCATGTACAAAAGGTTTGAGGACGGGTTAAATGAGGATATACGTTTATATGTCGGAGTTCTCGAACTAAAAGAATTTGTGGTGTTGGTAGATAGAGCCTGTAAGGATGAAGAGTTGGCCAAAGAGAAAAGAAGAGCTGAGATTGAGTCCCTTGACTCGAGAAAGAGACAACTGAGTAAGTCCTACCAATCCTCATCTAAGAAATCAAGGGATTTTGCTGCTCGATAAGCCACTTCGGCCAGGTTTTCAAACCGAAGTAAGGGCAAACAATTCTCGGGGTCCAAGGCTTAGACTACTCTGGTTGCTAGTGTTGGAAATACCCGACTGAGTAGACCGGAATGCCCGCAGTGTGGCAGACGTCATTTTGGTGAGTGTCGAGCAAACGAGAAGGCTTGT